>CAWUFW010001032.1:2570000-3077500 GCA_963921515.1 Calotriton arnoldi
CCCACCTCCGGGCCCGGCACCGAAACAGTCAGTCAAGCCTTTCGGTTCCGTACCGAGTCGTCAAAGGTCCTCCTTGGAACCGAAGCCTTCCGGTTCCAAACACAAGTCCGGCTCGGAGCTGAAATCCTCCGTATCAAAATCCAAGCAACCTTCGGAGCCGAAACCTTCCGCGCCGAAAGGCCAGCTTATGCCGGCACCGAAAACGTTGGCGCTGAAACAGAAAGATACCTCTTCGGATCCAAATATAGACATTATTCCATTAGCACCAGATCCCAAGCAAAAAAAGATATATATTAACCCTGAGACTGGCCGTATTCACACCAAGTCGCCTCACAAATGCAAGCTTCATGATGAGGACCCTTCTGACAAGATCCCTTTAAAGAGGAAATCTGTTGCTACAAGTCCTTTTCATCTACCATCACCACCACCTCCACCTGCGAATTCATTGCAAATTACACCTCAGGATTCTTCACAATCTCACCATGATGATGACGATGCTGATGATGGGGGATACATCTCCCTATAGATCCATGGACAGATTATACAATTGATCCCCCAGCAGATAATGATCCAGACCTTTACCCAGCCAAGCCATCTGCTCCAGACGACAATGCATCCCATCAAGAACTCATTGCCAGGGCTGTACAATATCATGGGGTGGCACTACAGAAAGAATCACTAGAGGAAGATTTTTTGTTCGAAACTTTAGGGTCCACACACAGGTCATCACAAACACTGCTCATGCTTAAAGGCATGATAAGACACACTGATTTTTAAGGACCCAGTGAGTGCACGCATCTTGACTCCTAGGGTTGACAAAAAATATAAGGCCTCCCCTACAGACCGCATATTAAGGGCCAGTTGCCATTAGACTCCCTGGTAGTCTCTAATGCTTGTAAGCGGGCGAATTCCCAGACATCAGGAGATGTTCCTCCGCCAGATAAGGAGTCTAAGTTAATTGACGCTTCTGGCAAGCGCATAGCTGCTCAAGCTGCGAATCAATGGCGCTTTGCAAATTCGCATGGTCTTTTAGCCAGGTACGACAGGGCACACTGGGATGAGGTGGAGCAATTGCTTCAATATCTCCCAGACGAGCATAAAGCTAAGGCACAGGACTTAGTAAATGAAGGTAAACTCATTTGTAATTCCTCTATACGATGTGCTCTAGATGCTGATTTTATGTCTACTCTAGATTTAAAAGATGCATATTTTCATGTTCCAATTCATCCGGCACATCGCAAATACCTCAGATTTGTGATAGCAGTCAAGCATTACCAGTTCAAAGTGCTTCCCTTTGGAGTGACTGCAGCGCCCAGAGTTTTTACCACATGTCTGGCAGTAGTCGCCGCTCATCTCAGAAGACAGCAGATTCACGTCTTACCCTATCTAGACGACTGGCTTGTCAAAGGCAGCATTCACCAGAACTGTGTACAGCACACACAGATCAGAATAGATCTACTTCATCAACTGGGGTTCACCATCAATGCTCAAAAACCTCACCTGCATCCATCACAGATGCAGTCTTACCTAGGAGCCAGTCTAGAGAGAGTCAAAGCTCTAGCCTCTCCCAATGTAGCCAGAATACGCAATATTCAGGCAATGATTCTACAGTTTCAACCCAACCAAGCTTTACCAGCCAGAGTGTCCATGCAACTGCTGGGAATGCTGGCGTCTTGCATCGCAATTGTACCCCATGCAAGGCTTCACATGCGCCCCTTACAAGAGTGCTTAGCTTGTCAGTGGAATCAGAGGGTCAATTAACCCATCTAGTGTTGGTAGACAGCCGTACCCATCGGTCTCTGCAGTGGTGGAACCCACAAAACTTATCAAAAGGCCGGCCTTTCATCGACCCTATGCCACAGATCGTGCTCACAGCAGACGCATCTCTAACAGGTTGGGGTGGCTCATCTCAAAGATTACACAATACAGGGCATGTGGAGCAACAAGCACAAACGTCTCCACATCAACTATCTAGAGCTTTTAGCAGTATTTCTAGCACTCAAAGCTTTTCAAACTCCCCTCATAGCCAAAACTGTCCTAGTCCGAACAGACAACATGACAGCGATGTATTATGTGCAAAAGCAGGGCGGGACACACTCTCTCCAACTGTCAACACGCGCTCAAGCCATTTGGAATTGGGCAATCCATCACAAGATTTATCTTCTGGCAGAACATCTCCCAAGAATAAACAATCAAATTGCCGACCTCCTCAGCAGAAGGAGACAGCAAATTCACGAGTGGGAACTTCATCCCCAAATTCTCCTTCCCTACTTTCAACAATGGGGTTTTCCACAGATAGACCTGTTCGCCACAGCCGAAAATGCAAAAGGCCCAAGCTTCGGCTCCAGGTTCCCACACCGCTCTCAAAGGGCAATGCCCTATGGTTGAACTGGTCAGGGATATTTGCCTACGCTTTTCCGCCTCTCCCGCTCATTCCGTGTGTGGTTCGGAAACTCAGGCAAACATCCCTCACACTAATTCTAGTAGCTCCCACATGGGCCCGTCAACCGTGGTACACCACCCTGTTTGAGCTGTCAATAGTTCCACACCAAAAGCTGCCCCTCACCTCTAGTCTCCTCACACAGAACCATGGAGAAATCAGACATCCAAATCCCAAAGAACTGAACTTAGCGATCTGGCTCCTGAAGTCATGGAGTTTGGTTATTTAAATTTACCACCAGACTGTATGAATATTCTAAAACAAGCAAGAAGGCCTACCACCAGAGCTTGTTATGCAGCAAAGTGTAAAATATATGTTGTATACTGCAGTAACAACAAAATCAACCCTTTAGATGCTTCCATACAAAACATTAATCTGTTACCTGTTACACTTACAGCAAACTAGACTAGCATATACATCTATTTGTTTGCACCTTGCAGCAGTTGCTGCATATTTGCAGAGCAGGCAACATCTGTCACTATTCAGAGTTCCAGTAATCAAAGCTTTCATGGAAGGGTTGAAAAGAGTAATACCACTAAGGATTCCTCCTACCCCAGTTTGGAATCTCAGCATTGTTCTCACAAGGCTCATGGGTCCATCTTTTGAACCATTGCACAAGTGCCCCTTGCAATTTCTCTCATGGAAGGTTGCTTTCCTCATTACGATCACATCACTGAGGAGAGTTGGTGAGCTTCAGGCATTAACCTTAGAAGAACTCTTCTTTCAGCTACACAAAGACAGGGTAGTTCTACTCACCAACCCTAAATTCCTTGCCAAAGTAGTTTCTGCTTTTCATATAAACCAATCATTTGAGTTAGCAGTTTTCTTTCCTCAACCTGATTCTGTAGCAGAACGCGCTCTTCACACGCTTGACGTTAAAACAGATTTGCTATTCTACATAGATAGGACAAAAGACTTTCGCAAAGCAAAACAACTGTTTGTTGCATTTGCTCCACCTCACAAAAGCAATCCTATCTCTAAATCTGGTATTGCAAGATGGATTGTTAAATGTATTCAAACATGCTATGCTAAAGCGAAAAGAACTTTAACCATACCCTCTAGAGCGCATTCCGCTCGCAAAATAGGGGCTTCCATGGCCTTTTTAGGTAACATTCCTCTAGCTGACATATGTAAAGCACCTACATGGTCTGCACCACACACATTTACCAAACACTGTTGTGTAGATGTATTAGCACATCAACAGGCTAATGTAGGCCAAGCAGTTCTTAAAACACTGTTCAAACAACTGCAACATCTACAGGTTAGCCACGGCTTTGGGAGTATACTGCTTTGTAGTCTATGCAAAGAATGTGTATCTACAGCACACGTGCCTCGAACGGATAATGTTACGTTCGAGGCATATGAGCTGCAGATTGTACACTGTGCATAGATCGCCATCTGGTGTTGGGCTCGGATGCTTGCACTTTGTTGTTGTCTTGGAAGAGTCTTTTGTAGTCACGAGATAGGTGACTCCTCCTTTGGACGATAGTGCGCATGGGCATCAACTCCATCCTCAGATTGTTTTTTTCCGCCATCGGGTTCGGATGTAACTTTTGCGCTCCGGTTCGGTACCTGTTTTTCCAAACCTTTTCGATGCGCAAACTCTCTACAACTCGACGGTATTGTTTTCGATCGCGTGATCTTCGATGCGCATCTCCCCTACTCGATTCCAGTCGTCGACATGGGCCGTTGGGCCTATTGACGCCGTTCGGGCCTACAGCTCATGGAAAGGACTCCGTTTAAAAAATGCCCCCAGTGTGGAGCAAAATTCCCACACAGTGACCATCACAAGGTCTGTAACCTGTGTCTCTCGCCCGAACACAACGAGAACACTTGCCAGGCCTGCGCCTCTTTTCGATCCAAGAAAACCATCCGTGATCGCCAGGCCCGACTACACATCATGGCGCAGAGATCAGCTCCGGCACCAGTGGACATCTTCGATGAAGGCCCCGATGTTCCGGAGGACGATTCTGAAGACCTGCAGATCGTGTCCGAAGCAGATGACTCAGACTCAGACGACCACATCACTCCTGGTCAACGAGTGAGTACTACTGCCCCTACCCCAACTCCACCCGAAAAAACCAAGGCCCTGGTCAACACTTCGCCTCCTGGCCCCAGTCGCGACCAAAAACAAACTTCAGAAGCCCCGCCCTCGGGCTCGGCTCCGAAGACAAAGAACAGGCCTTCCGGCAGCTCGGAACCGAGCAAACCATATCTAACGGTCCCGCAGGCGCCTTCAGCACCGAAGACCGGAGACCAACCTACTCCCAAAAAGAAGTCGGCACCGACCACCTCGACGCCGAAACCATCGGCTCCGAAGCCAAAACCTTCGGAACCAAAAAACGTTTCCGGCTCCATAGCCAAGCCGAAGGACCCTAGACCAATTCCTAAGGCCTCCGAGCATAAATCAAAACCTCGTTCGGACCCGAAGAAGTCGGCGCCGAAAGCGATTACCGAACGGGAAGAACTTTTCCGACCGGATCCTGTCGATCCCAAGCAGAAAAAGCTGCACATAGACCCTAAAACAGGACATGTGGCTACCGTTCCACACAAGAAGAGGAAGTTGGACTCATCAGACACTCCTGCAGTGCCTGTAAAGAAAAAAGACTGTGCCACTTCCCCTATAATGCCCTCTTCTCCTGTTTTTTCTTCTGAGCCTGTTCTTCCTCCTAAACCTGTCCTTCCTCCTGAGCCAGTTCTTCCTCCTAAGCCTGTCTCTCCTCCACAACCTCTAACACTTCCACCATATTCATCACCACCACAGGATAATGTTGATGATGACGTAGGTGGTGGGGGAGGCATCAATGACCCTTTCACTGATCCTGACAATGATACAGACACACCACAGGACGATTGGGACGATTATGATGACCCAGTGGGTCCCCCAGACCTCCCTGCTCCCCAGCCATATCCAACAAAACCATCTCCCCCAGATGACAACATTGGTTTTGGACAACTGGTCAATAGAGCTGCTCTGTACCATGGTGTCCCCATACATTCAGACCCTGCAGAGGAGGACTTCCTTCTAGACACCTTTGAACAGTCCCAAAAAACTGTCCAAACCCTGCCTATGTTAAAAGGGGTCATTAAACATGCCCCAGACATATTCAGAGACCCAGTCAGGTGGAGAAGTGTAGCTCAGTGGTTAGAGCGGCAGACCCTGATGCAGAGATCTGGCCCGGGACCAGGGTTCAATTCCCGCCTCGGCGGGTCTTGGGCTCAATTTCCTCGGACCTGATAATTCTCGCCTCGGTGCCTATTCTAATCATGGGTCCCACTCTGCAACTCTGGGCAATAGCTTGCTTAATCTCCACAACGGCCCCAACAGCGCTGGGATGCCTGGCTTCACCCTGGGGGTGCCCAGGAGTGGACATTTCACAGGGAAAAGCCAGGAAGGGTTCCACAGCGGTATGCGTACAGCGCCAGGACACCCCTTTGGGGGTATAAGTGCGCTTTACAAGTACAAATTTCATTTCATTAATTTCAATCCCAGAATTGATAAAAAGTATAAACCCTCCCCTGACGATCCCACCTACATCAAGGGGCAGCTACCCTTAGACTCACTAGTGGTATCTAACGCTAGGAAACGTGCCAACTCTCAAACCTCCGGTGACACACCACCTCCGGATAAGGAATATAAGTTGCTAGATGCCTCTGGCAAGAGAGTCGCTGCTCAAGCAGCTAATCACTGGCGCATAGCAAACACCCAAGCATTACTTGCTAGATATGATAGGGCTCACTACGACCAACTAGAGACCCTATTACTACATCTGCCCGATCAATACAAAACCCAGGCAAATGATTTGATTCAGGAGGGCAAACTGATAACCAACGCATCAATTAAGTGTGCCCTAGATGCAGCTGACACAGCCTCTAGATCTGTCAACACTAGTGTGCTACTCAGACGACATGCCTGATTACGCATTTCAGGTTTTAAACCAGAGGTCCAAACAGCTTTCCTTAACCAGCCGTTCAATCAAGAGCACCTTTTTGGACCGGCTGTAGACACCATCCTAGAAAAAATGAAGAAGGACACAGAGACTGCTAAGTCCATGGGAGCATTGCAGTCTCCATCCACACGCGGTTCCTTTCGTCGCTCCTTCTATAGGGGAGCATCCAAAAATACTGGAACAGACACCGCCTCCTCTTCATATAAAAACACCACTCACACATCCCCCAATAGAGGATATTTTAGAGGCGGATACAGGGGAAACAACAACAAGGGCAGAGGCCGAGGTAGTAACAACACTCGTACCTCCCCCGCTCCTAAACAGTGACTTCCCTCCGCTCCCTCTAGACCATTCCACTCCGGTCGGGGGGAGACTTTCACAGTTCCTACCTGTCTGGGATTCCATCACAACAGACAAGTGGGTAAGACAAATTATCCAGTATGGTTACTGCCTCGAACTTACAGCAACCCCGCCCAAAATTCCACCCAAAGAGCGTACAATGTCCACAGAACACATTACGCTCTTAAAGCAAGAGGTTCTCTCACTGCTTCAAAAGCATGCAATAGAACCAGTTCCCTTACAGCATCAAGGAACAGGGGTTTACTCACTGTATTTCCTAATCCCCAAAAAGGACGGGACCCTAAGGCCAATCCTCGACCTCAGACCCCTCAATCTCTACATACAGTCCGATCACTTCCATATGATCACTCTGCAACAGGTTCTTCCACTGCTGCAACAAGGCGACTTCCTTGCCACACTAGATCTCAAGGACGCCTACTTCCACATTCCCATGCACCCTGCTCACAGGAAGTATCTAAGGTTCATAGTAGACGGACAACACTATCAGTTCACAGTCCTACCATTCGGGGTCACCACCGCACCCAGAGTGTTCACAAAGTGCCTTGCAGTAGTAGCAGCACACCTAAGAAGACAACAAATCCACGTCTTTCCATATCTCGACGACTGGCTAATAAAAGCCAAGTCATTCAACCAGTGTGTTCATCACACTCATCAAACTATCCAGCTGCTACACGACTTAGGATTCACAGTAAATTACCCCAAGTCAAATCTCCAGCCCTCCCACATACATCAGTATCTAGGAGCCACAGTAGACACTTCAAAAGCTCTGGCATATCCAAGTCCAGCCAGGATAGCCAGCATACAAGCCCTAAGCAGCAAATTCCAACCGCAGCACTCCCTCCCAGCAAGGGTATTCATGCCACTCATAGGAATGATGGCCTCTTGCATCTTTATCGTACCTCATGCAAGGCTTCAGATGCGCCCCTTACAGGAATGCCTAGCACGACAGTGAAACCAAGCTCAAGGACATGTCACAGATCTGGTGTTGGTAGACAGCCGCACACATCACTCTCTGCAGTGGTGGAACACACGGCACCTGTCCAAAGGGCGGCCGTTCCTCGAGCCAATTCCACAGATAGTACTAACAGCAGACGCATCACTCACCGGTTGGGGAGCCCATCTCCTAGACCATACAATTCAAGGCAAATGGACCACTCAACAGAAAGTGCTCCATATCAACCACCTGGAATTACTAGCAATATTCCTAGCATTAAAATCATTCCAACCACATCTACAACACAAGACTGTCCTGATCCGCATGGACAACATGACAGCCATGTACTATATACAAAAACAAGGGGGCACACATTCTCTGCAGCTGTCCCAGCTCGCACAAAACATTTGGAGATGGGCCATTCCACACAATATATACCTGCTAGCAGAACATCTTCCAGGGATTCACAATCAGATTGCGGATCTACTAAGTCGACAGACACAGCAGATACGCGAATGGGAACTTCATCCCCAAGTTCTCCAGCCCTTTTTCCACATGTGGGGCCAACCAGACATAGATCTGTTCGCCACACACGCAAACGCAAAATGCCCAACCTTCGCCGCCAGGTTCCCACACCCATTGTCCAAAGGCAATGCGATATGGATGAACTGGTCAGGCAAATTTGCGTACGCTTTTCCGCCACTCCCACTGATTCCCCTGGTAGTACGCAAACTCAGACAACAGTCTCTCAAGATGATCCTGGTGGCTCCCACATGGGCACGCCAACCATGGTTCACAACACTACTAGAGCTTTCAGTGGTTCCACACCAAAAACTACGCCTCTCCCCAACATTGCTAACGCAGAGCCATGGAGAGATAAGGCACTCAGATCCAGCACAACTGAATCTAGCAATCTGGCTCCTGAAGTCCTAGAGTTCGGTTATCTTAACCTTCCGCCTGACTGTATGAACATCATTAAAGAAGCCAGACGCCATACTACTAGAGCTTGCTATGCAGCGAAATGGAAAAGATTTGTCATCTACTGCAAAAATAATAAAATTGATCCACTGGATGCTTCCATCCAGGACATCATTTGTTATTTGCTACACTTACAAAGATGTAATCTAGCATATTCATCCATACGATTACATCTAGCAGCGCTCGCCGCTTATTTACAAAACAGACAACATTTGTCATTATTTAGAGTACCTGCAATTAAAGCCTTTATGGAGGGACTTAAAAGAATAATTCCTCCCAGATTGCCACCCTCTCCAGTGTGGAATTTAAACATTGTCCTTACCAGGCTCATGGGTCCCCCATTTGAACCTCTACATAAATGTGAACTTCAGTTCCTCACATGGAAAGTTGCTTTCCTTGTCGCAATTACCTCTCTCAGAAGAGTAAGCGAGATCCAGGCTTTAACCATACAACAACCATTCTTACAAATACATCATAACAAAGTGGTTCTCAGGACAAATCCAAAATTCCTTCCCAAAGTCATTTCTGCTTTTCATCTTAACCAATCAGTTGAATTACCGGTGTTTTTCCAAAACCCAGACTCTGTAGCACACAGAGCTCTTCATACACTAGATGTCAAAAGGGCACTACTTTATTACATTGACAGAACTAAGCCCTTTCGCAAAACAAAACAACTGTTTGTAGCCTTCTCCCCACCTCATAAAGGTAACCCCATCTCCAAAGCTGGGATCGCACAGTGGATAGTAAAATGCATTCAAATATGCTACCAAAAGGCTAAACGCACATTGACAATTCCCCCTAGAGCACATTCAACACGCAAACTAGGGGCCTCCATGGCATTCTTAGGGAACATTCCCTTAGATGACATATGTAAAGCAGCTACATGGTCTACACCACACACCTTCACCAAACACTATTGTGTTGATGTGCAGGCAAAGCAACAAGCTTCTGTAGGCCAGGCTGTACTCAAAACATTGTTTCAAACTACTGCAACCGATACAGGTGACCACCGCTAAGGGAGACACTGCTATACAGTCTATGCACAGTGTACAATCTGCACCTCATATGCCTCGAACGGAAAATGCTACTTACCAGTATGCATCTGTTCTTGGCATGTAGAGCTGCAGAGTTGTACACGCCCACCCGCCTCCCCGGAACCTGTATCTGTTCCAGTATTATCTTAATTAGATACATTCACATGGACATCTCTTACTTCTTACTGACTCCATCTTTTCCCATCATGGCGAAAAACAATCTGAGGATGGAGTCGATGCCCATGCGCACTATCGTCCAAAGGAGGAGTCACCTATCTCGTGACTACAAAAGACTCTTCCAAGACAACAACAAAGTGCAAGCATCCGAGCCCAACACCAGATGGCGATCTATGCACAGTGTACAACTCTGCAGCTCTACATGCCAAGAACAGATGCATACTGGTAAGTAGCATTTTCCTTACCCAGTAAGCATCTGTTCTTGGCATGTAGAGCTGTAGATTCACATGCGTCCACCAGCCTCCCCTAACAATGGAGTCGATGACCATGCGCACTATCACCGAAAGGAGGAGTCACCTTACCTCATGACTAGGAAAGACTTCTTCGAAGAAAAACAGCTTGCAAACATCCGGACCCAACACTAGATGGCAGGAGTATGCAAAGCATGTGAATCTACAGCTCTACATGCCAAGAACAGATGCTTACTGGGTAAGTAACATTATCCTTACTTCAAAGGAGCCTCCCCTTTCACAGGCAGATGTCAGATGACACATGAACAGACAGACCCCTTCCTTGTTCACACAGTCAGGCAGGCACCAATCCCAGTGGGAGGTGAGCTGCTTCCAGAACTGCTTTGGAGTGACCACAAAGGAGAGTCTGTTCATTTACCTAGCCACACCTTTGCGTGGGTACACAGGCTGTGCCCCAGAGGAGAAGAGTTTCGCCATTTTGGATTTGAGGAGTTAGGGGCATTGTGGGTCAGACAGGAACTGCTGCAAAGCTGGGTAGGGTTACCTCTAGCAAGCCTTACCCTATTGGTTAGGGAGCTCCGGCGTCACCCCCATGAACAAGCTAGCACCAGGAATAAATGTGTCACCCCCTGGCATCTTCTTCAAAACAGTACTGGAGCTGAGGAAGATCCGAAAAGGACTAAACCTGCTGTCTATGACCTGAGTGAGGAGCCCTTGAAGGACTGGACCTGCTCCCTGTTGTACACTGGCAAAAGAAGTGGACTCCAAGAGTCAAAAGGCTGAGCTCCTGTTCAAGCTACAGGGACACAATAAACTACAAGAGGCCTTTTCCTGCAACTGACTAGTTCCAATTGGGCCAGTTCTGGATCCTGCTGTTGGACTCTACTGGAGTGAGTCCTGACCCTAAAATGCTGTTCCTGAGGTCCTGGAACCCTTGGCTGTACCTGGCTGTACCTCTACCACCCCGTAAAACCTAGGAGAAACGTTTTCAACTGCAAGACTTCCGGAGAACCGGGGCAAACCTGCCAAGCTGATCTGCCTGTTGCCACTGACCAAAAGTTTCAAATCTCTCATGCTCAGAGCTTCCAATTTGATTTATTGGGTCCTCATGGAAAAGGTATCTGGACTCATGAAGCCATGTTCAGTTACACATGGCCGCAGTAGCGTCTCGTGACTGTGTTTGGAAGATGTGGTCTTTAAATGACTGTGCCACTGCAGCCTGTTAGCTGCTGTTGGCCTTGAAGAATGACATGATCCTCTATAGTTTGAGAAGTGTGACTTCAACTCAGCACAGTGTCGTCTGATGACATTGCCACTCCATACTTGTCATTCAGTGATAACTGATGTAGGCATGTGGTGTTGTCAGGTGGTATTTTCTTAATTGAGGTTTTCAAAATACAATGAAATACCGAACATAGTAATTCCTAGCAGCTGAGTTTGAAAGGTTTTTAGTGCAAAAGACCTTGCGGAAATACACATCCAAATGGGAAAAGAGGGTCATATTCCTGCAGCATGTCGCATAAGCAGTTTATTCATCAGCACAATTATTACACATAGGTTTCTGTTACAACATTAACAGAGTTCCTGGTACAGTGATTTTACAACCAATATTACCAGTAGCATGCTATTGGTAACACTGGGTACTCAAATACTGAGAAATTCCCGAGTGTTCCCTGTAGTATGGGGATCTCCACAGCAATCAGTGTTACCGTTATGATTTTTGCTAATAATTTCAACTTGCCAGCCATGTTCTGAGGACTTATTCTGCCAGATTTGACCTGGCGGATGGGCCCCAGAAACACCTGAGATAATTCTGAACATGATGCATTTTTCAGAATTCCCAATTGGGCCAAAAACTCATGCTTCTATCGAAAATCTGGTTAAATTTGAAAGAGTGTGAAGTAAAATTAAGAGTCGGGATATTGTTACCTCGACATAGTAACCGGTATGTATGTCAGCCTCAACCACAGTGTATTTGGCCTCGTGCATACAATAGAACCTGAGCAAGTATCTTCCAGTCAGTGAGTTCCTCATTCCATTTATCATCTGTTGTAGTTTGTATCATGGACACAGATCCCACCTCTGTATACACCTCAATGTCTTCCAGCTAATATTCTAATTTGTCAATGATCCTGTGCATGGACAGGACAGTTCAGTGCCTATGACTTCAATGAATGTTATCCTGGAGGAGAACTAGCATTTCAGATAAGTAACACCTCGATTTGATATAATTGGTCTATACTATATAAAATATAAAAACACCAAAGTTTCACATGCTTCTGTTCATCTGGTACTTTTTGTGCGTTTGTTGGCTCCCTGGCCACCCCACCAAACAAGAAGCAGAAAAATAATCATAGGCATCACACCACTCCCAGACTTGATTTGTGTTATCCTGATAACTCAGCCACAGCAACCTCAGTGTGGCTCTTTGTACAGAAACCTTTGCCTTCTTCACAATACAGGCTTCCCCTAATCTCCAAATACCAGAGGACAAGGAGTAGTCTTCTAGGCCTAGCTCTAGCTCATGCATGTCTGGCAATTTAGCACCTCAATGTGTATGACCAGCAGAACATTCTCCTTTGGACATTCTCTCTTGAAGGGTGGTTCCTACCTAGAGGGTTCATCAGTGATTGAACATAACAATGTAGTGGGTGACAATTTCAGTTAATTTCAAATCCACTTTTTTCTGACATATTTTCAGGGGCTTCGAAGCCTCTTTGAGATTTTTTTTATGCAGATAATCCCAATTTTTGTGCAGAAGAAATACCATAAGTTGGTGAACAAGAGAACTCATGATTTGTAGAATCTGTATGTTGGACATTTGTGCCTATAATTTTCTGTAAGCATCCCTCCCTTCTGGCAGTTAGTGCCACCGCACAGTTTAATTAAAGCACTGACTCCAGTTCTGGCATTTCTCTGTTGCTAGAAAGTCTGCCCCTACCTGGATGATTGCCTGGCAATAGACCCTTGTATGGGTGAATTAGCCTCTCTCAGTTATGGTTCTGTGATATGGATGGGTCAAAGCAAGAATTTCCTTAGAGATTCCTTCTTAATCAGTTAAATGGGAAAGCATTTTTAGGAATTCCGCAAAAATCTCTCTTATATTTTGAGCATTTGTCATGCCTTTAAAGGAAAGGGCAATTAATCCCAGATTCTAATCTACACACGAGTCGTGAATTTAAGGCAAATGGCAATTAATCCCAGATAACGATTAACGTTCAGCTTGGCATTGACATGTTTCATAAGATACTTCTAACCACAGATACCTCACCTTGTGAATATTCTCCAGGTGTCAAACTGGATCCGAAAACATTAAAACAGTACTCCTGCACTCTGGTATGTAGCCTTGTGTGGCTCTGCATCAACATTGTTCGGCTCTAGAAGTGACGAGCATAGCAGTATATAAGCGCAACCAATGCGTGGTGACATTAGTTTCTTTTTTTCCCGCTCCTTTGGATGTGGATCAGAAGCTTTTCCTCAGTAGTCATGACATGCTTTTAGTTTAAAATGACCAAAGTGCAAGGGAAAATTTCACACCCTAAGACAAAAGGGTTCTAACTGTGTAGGGACTTGTGCAAGCAGATGTCTGTGATGGACCCTCATGAGGTGTGTCTTGGGTCCTGGGGTTGGGGCACGATTCCAGAATTTGTGATGACTGCGCCCAGATAAAGCCAAAGCCCATACGCGACCGCAAGGCAAAGCTTTACGTCACTAAACATAAAACTCCACGCTGTGGCCAGTCGAGAGGAAGGTCCTGTTCCCACTCCCGAAGTCATTCCATGGCAGATTATCATTGTGTTCGAAATCTTCAGGTAAGACCAAGAAAAATCATAAGTAGTTGAAGTGGGAAATAGCCCTTTCCCACCACTTGCAGACTTCACACAGCTGTGCATTTTTAGCACTTTACCGGTTTCCTCTGGTGCCTTCGGGTCCCAAGGATATGCGGCCTCAAGTAGGGCTTCTGCTGCCGGGTCTGCCCTCTGAGCCACCTGTTCCTCTTGAACTTGCATCGGGTTCAGCAATGCCTCCAGTGCTAACTTCGATTTTAGCTCCATTTTCTGCGCCGCTCTCCGTCACATTGACGCTGGAGGAGCCCTTGCAGCCTATTGTGCTGTTTGACTCTAGGTAGATTGCTCCACGAGCTCGACCGAGGCCGTGCACGACTCCCACCGGGGCACAGCCAACCGGTAATCTTTCTTACTCTGACACCTTGCCCTTAGCACACAGTAAAGTGCATAATCTTTTCATCTCTGACTCAGATAATGATAGCTTGATGAAGATGATTGTATTCCTCAATATGAGTAAAATTGTTATGAAGAACTACAAAATGCTAGTGGCCTGGGCTCTTCTTCAGGTATTAGCATTGTTTCTTCTCCTGACCCTGCCACTGAAGAAAGCTCTTCCTTCGCTGTAGTTATGCATAGTGGGGCAGAAGTATTAGACCTACAGTTGCCGACTATGGAAGTAAAGACTAATGTTCTGACAGAGGTACTCCAGCCCAGTCAAGCACCTAGAGAACCTCTATCCTCTGTTACCTTCTAATGAGGCCATCACTGATACCCTCTTTGGCGGACCCTCTTTGGCGAAACCATGTTCGGAACCACCTGTTATTAGGCAGGTTGTTTGCTGCCTTCGGCAGGAGACACAGTTTTTTCCGCAACATCTTACACTAGAAAGCTCGATGGGGCAGGTGTCTGCAATTAAGGTAAAGCCTAATGCTTTCCCTACCACCCCACCTGATTGGAAGTCAAAATGAACAGACACATTTGGCAAGTGGATTTTTTCCTCTACAAGCCTTGCTTTGAGGTCAGTGAAAGCCAGGTGTCTTTTAGGCCACTACTCCCATGCTCAACAACCTTCTGGTGTCCCGTACTCAAGCCATCCAGGATGGTGGCGATGCAGCAAAATTCATTATACGTTCTGACTTAGAATAGATCGACTGCTTGGGTTGACCAGTGTTTACTAGCGGGGTACTTCTGTGCCATGCCTGAATTAGGTCTACAGGCTTTTTCGTGCATGTCCAAGCATCCCTGATGGATATGTCCATTGATGGCACTCGCCTCTTTGGTGACAAAGCGGATTCAGCCATTGACTGGTTTAAAGAAAGCAGGGCCACAGCATATTCCTTGGGTCATTTTGCCGCCACAAGTAATTTCTATAGCAATTGCGCCCTTTCCGTGGCTAAAGTCGGTAGTTTCAGTTTCACCAATGGCAGACACCTCCACCAGCTCAGCAGCCCTTTCAGCCCTTTCACAGCAGAGGCATTGGTTCACAAATGCAACGCCTGGGACAGCAGGGACAATGTGCAGCTGAGTCCCCTGCCCCTCCTGCATCCGAAGCTTCAAAACCACTTAAGTGTGTCCTCGCCAACACAAAGCCATCCTGTTGGAGGCAGGACCCAATATTTTATTCAGGGGCTAGGGGCCTATCACTACTGCGCCCTCCCATTTCTTTCCATCTCGCCGCACATTCCGCCACCATCAGGGTGGCTGATGGTGGCCCACTTGTCCATCTTATATCAGGAAGTGCAGGCCTTTTTGGTCAAAGAGGCCATAGAGTCATAGAATGTTCTGTCCTCAGATGTAAGAACTGGATGTTACTCCCGCTATTTCGTCCAAAGGAGGATGGTGGCCTTCGATCTATTTTTGTTCTTTGCCTCCTCAACACCTTCCAGCGGAAGTGAAAATTCAAGATATTCAAGATATCCCAGGTCTTGTCTACCCTGGAAAGTGGCACACACAGCTCTGCAGTGGAACCCTAAGTCGCAGTGAGCACAGCACCAGGGGAATCTGTCATATTGTATCCAGATTTTGGAGAAGTCTGCAAGAGATATACCTACAACTTCTGGTGGCTACTCGACCGCGATGCAGTCAGTCACATACTTCTCTCTCTTGGAGACGCCTTCCATCTAGAGTGGAACTTGGGACTCCTGTATGCCTTCACGGTGCTGCCTCTCCTGCCCCGAGTTCTGAAGAAGATGAGGAACGGCCAAGCTAGATCATCCTAGTGGCACCAGATTGGGCCATGAGAGTGTAGTACCCGGAACTCCCGGGCATGAGCATCTGTCCTCTGATAATGCTCCAGACAATTGAGGGCATGCGCTTGTGACCTGGCTGGACCATACTCTCAGGTGAGGGAAATAGTTCAAATTGTGTAATCCCAAACAGATTATATCTGTGCCATTCAACGGGTAGCAGGTAATTTGCGTGGAAAGAACCCCATCCCATCCTTGTCAGAAAGCAAACTGCTCTTGAGTTACAATTATATTTTCATATGATTGCACTAGCTTGTTTCCCATCTGCACGCTCTTTAACCATCTTTCTATTTTTTTCAAATTATTTGATTTTTGGTGTCCAGGACAGAAATCCATGATGTCCAAAGGCCCTCTCATCCAGAATGTACATGCCTCAAAGCGAATCCTCTTCTCCATTGTACATGATAAAGAGGGTAAGGTGTTGTCTGTGGAAGCATGTTCTTTCTATTCCAGGTGTAGTATTTACAAGCTGCCCATATAGCCCTGCGCCATATAGTTCCAATGCTTGCATTCATACTTACAGTGAGCATTTGTTACAGTCATATTTTGAAGCACATTTCATGGTTCATTTCAGTGTTATGTTGTGTATGCCCCATGCTGGAGGGAGCATGATTTATGTGCACCTTGTTTCTTGTCTAGTGCACATATTCTCATCTGCAAATCATGTGGAAGGGTTGGATGTGCCTGACTTTCCCTTGATACCAAACAAACGCCTTGTAAACTGAACACAGCAGGCCCTTTTCTAAACTTGAATGGAAGGCCTACTCTGTAGATGGCATGATGCCTACATATTAATACTAGGGGTTTGTCTTGCTCTGCACTGGAATTACCTTTTTAATATAATGGCAATCAAAGTAGTACGATGTCTGGCTAAAAGCCTCGTTGGACCAATGTGTAATGTAGATGTAGGTGATGAGTGTATGTTGAGATTGACCTTGAAATACCCTTTTGGGCTTAATTTCATTATCCTATGCTCCCAATTCCAGGTATCTAACACAAAATAGCAAACAAATAAGGCCTATTCACAAAAGCATTTGTGAGTATGGGAAGGTAGTACTATAGGAGTACAATTTATTTGATCTTACATTGTTTTGTGAATTGTCCTGAAAATGTGCAAAGATGGCACAGTCCATTCTGTTTTTACTAATTGTAAACGAATATTTCCTGAACATTCCCATTTCATTCCAATGTTAGAGTTTTTCAGGCCAATTCCAAAAGGCATGTAAGAGTACGCAAAAGAATAATTTAATTACTTCAAAATGCCAATGTGAATGGGCCCCATAGTTTTGATATTGCTTCGAAAGGAATAACGATCAATGATAGCCTTGAGATAGTTAAGTGAGATCCAAAGAAGGTCTTTTGATTCTGAGAAGGCCACCAATCGGCTATGTAAAGTTTTGATCAGGTTACCCCAAACTCTTGACTGTTCTTTTGTGTTATGAGAACTAATCCTTCCCATGAAAATCACCCCTTTGGTTCAAAGTCATTTGTCTATCCATTTATGTTCCGTAATTCTAATATAGGGAGCCAGGGCAGCACATTTCTTATCTCGATGTTCCTGTTTGATAAAGACTTGTGATCCTTAACAAATCACTTCAATTCTCCTTGTCTCTGTTAATTTTCCATAAATAGTGATGTTTGTCTTACAACTAGTAGCCCCGGTATTAAGTTCACCATAAAACTGGACACTTATGTTTACATTTGTGTGTTGATAGAGAAATGGGACAACTTCATAAAGGATACTGAAGACATCAATACCCTCAGGGAGTGTGTGCAAATTCTGTTCAACAGTAGATACGGTGAGTAGTATCCTGCTATCTGTCCCTTAAACAGATGTTTTTCTGGTCTCCAAAAAAAAAGATAATTTTCATCCCTCCCACAACCGCACAAAAGCATATATTGCTGCCTTAACAAAGTTATTGTTTCATGTTGCTTTTTTCCCTTCTTTTGTTTCCAGTGATGTTCATTGTTCAGAATTTCTTTTTGTTTGATTTAATTTTTGTATTTCAGACCAATGCAGACTACAAATAACCACAAGACTGTGATAGTTGTGGATGGCACAGCAGTGATAAGTCTTCATTATCTAAACTAATCTCTCATGTGGGACCTCAGAGCGATGAGAGGGTCAGTCATCTGTTTCTGAAGGGCGTACCAGAAAGAAAACGGCAGAAAAACGCCTTCAGTCCCGGTCTACTCATGGTTCGACATTGAGGAAATACCACAGATCAGTGTTGAGAACTACACTGTCGACCCACAGACCTCGTTCGACATCGAGGAACCCATCGACTACAAGGCCGCCTCGACGCTCACCGTCGAGATCAAGATCGAAGTTGAGATGCCACCGTCATTCACAGTTGACAAAGAGAGCAATGCCGACACATCGAGGGCAGTTAACAGCGAGGACTCTTTTGGCGTCGCCTAGACTACAGGAGGCAAGAAGGAAATGGAGACATATCTATTCCTCTCCAGACACGTAGTAGTCTAGAACATACTCTCCTTCACGGGATGCACCAGCGGCATCTCCATCACCACCTTCTCCTCCTCCTCTGCCACCTTCACCTCCTCCAACACCACCAGCGCCAGTCCCTCCTGCACTAAGGCCCAGATCTCACTCTAGATCGCGCCTTCGTTCCAGGTGCCGCCATCACAGCTCAAGGTTCTCATCTCCATCATCAAGGTGCTCACATCATCGTCACTATTCATGACGATCTCGATCTAGACACACTACAGAGACTTCATCTACTACTACAGGACGATACTCTCCAACTCTGTCAGACTCCCCACCTCTGCACGTATTACCAGTGGATTAAATCACCCCTTTTCAAGAAGTCTTGGTGACGGGAACTGCTAAGCTAAATAGTCAGATGTTGACTCCAACACCAATGGCATCCATAATCTTTAATCTCTCCAACATAAGTCAACATCAAGACCTTAGCTGCCACTAGTCCCTTCGACTATTAGAATCTGCTATGAACCTTTTCTTGACACCAGCATCTCTCAAGTCCTCTCCATCAAGGCTTCATAAAAAATACAACCCTCAGGAGCAGGATCCTGCCCTTCTCCGTAGGCACCCAACACCAGACTCTGTCATTGTAGTGGCTGCAAAGAAACATCAATCCACTACTCCCACTTCAGCCGTCCCTCCTGATAAAGAGAGTAAGAGGTTGGACTCTGGGGGTCGGAAGGCCTGCAGTATGGCAGCAACCACAATGAAGGCGGCAAGCGCCACCGTCCTCTTATGCAGGCTTGCCAGAGCTCTGTGGGAATCCATGCAACAGTTTGTTGAGCATCTCCCAAGAGACAAACGTGAGGACTTAGCGGAAATTTTCAATGAAGGGCTAATGGTCTCTAACCAGGTCATTAGTGCTGCAGCAGATTCTTCGCTACTTTCGGCACATGAGTACTGCCACGGCGTTGCTCTCCGCAAGCATTCTTGGCTTCGCCTTACTTCCCTCAAGCAAGAATCATAACAGAGAATACTCAATCTTCCATTCTCCGGTACCACCCTCTTTGGCAGTCATACCGATGACGAGATGGTGAGGATGAGGGCAGAAATTGAGACTTTAAAAGGCAGTTGACTTAGAAAAACCTAAAGAACTAAGGAAATCTTTCAGGCCATACCAATGCCGTTTTTATTCTCAGAGGGTTCAAACTCCTCACTGGTATCAAGGACGCCAGCAAAGCGGTGCACAACAACAGCACCAACGACCCTATCAGCCTTACCAGAGAAGCCAAGCTAGAGGAAGGTCCACCCAGCTTCCGCCTCAAGGAGGCAAGCAAACATCCAGGTCAAAACCCTGAATTATGACTTCCCCTTCTTCTGTTACCTACTCCGGTAGGGGGAAGCATCCAACATTATCTGGCAGAGTGCCAAAATATCACATAGGACGCCTGGGTTTTGAATATTGTTTACATTGTATATTGTGTCAGGTTCACCAGTCCTCCACCGTCCATACTTCCAAAACCATCCAGTCTCCAGCTCCCTCTGTTACGATCGGAGGTCAACATCCTCTTACAAAAGCAGGTGGTGGAACCTGTTCCTCACCAACAACGAGGTGCAGGCATTTATTGCAGGTACTTTCTCGTCAAGAAGAAAGACAAGAACGAAATTAGATTCATTCTTGACCTCAAAATAACCAACAAGTGGATTCGGCGAGAGAAATTCCGAATGCTGGCATTACACCAAATTTATCCCCAATTACACCAAGGGGATGGGCTCTATTCCATCGACCTTCAAGACGCATACTTTCATATACCAATCGCCAGAAATCATTGAAAGTTCTTGAGCTTTGTAATGAGGCAGGACCATTATCAGTTCCAAGTGCTTCCATTTGGCCCGAAGTCCGCACCAAGGACATTCTCCAAATGCATGGCAGTAGTTGCTGCTCATCTTAGGAAACACAAAATATTTGTCTACCCGTCTACCCACACCACCGACCTCAACCAAGCCGTCCACAACTTCTCCGCCAGGATCAACAAATGCACAGACAGAGTTGCCCCACTGAAACTGGCAAAAACCAACAGATCCTCAAGACAAGCTGGCTGGTACACCGCAGAACTGAGAACCATCAAGCGCAACTGTCTCCTACTAGAGAAGCAATGGCGCTCCACCAAGGACCATTCAACAGAGCTGCGCACAAAACAGCACTCAGCGACTACCACCGGCATATCGAGAAGGCCAAAAGAGCAGCCATCACTGACCACATAGACGCAGCAGCTAACCACACAAAGGAACTCTTCAAAATCATCAAGGAATTCTCCAACCCGGCAGCCACAGAAAACATGGTCCACCCTTCCCAACAATCTGCAACACTATATCTGACTACTTCACCAGCAAGATTGCCGACATCTACAACAACTTCGACCCCCAACCCACCACGCTTAGCCGCAACAACCTCACCCAACCAACCAACACCTGCCCAGCCATAACAACCTGGTCTCCACTTGACACTCAGACCACCACAACCATCATGTCTTCCATCCACTCTGGGGCACCCTCTGATCCCTGCCCCCACCATCGCTTCAGCCTTGGATCCAACATAATCAGCACTGAACTGACCACCATTCTCAATGCCTCCATCTTCACAACCTTGCCAGATGCATGGAAAAAGCAGAGGTCAGACCCCTCCTAAAGAAACCCTCTGTTGACCCCAGCGACCTCGAAAACTACCGTCCGATCTCCCTTCTCCCATACCCATCCAAAGTTCTCGAGAAAGCCATCAACCTGCAGCTCACCAACTACCTTGAATGAAACCACCTACTCAACAACTCACAATCAGGATTCCAGGCCGACCAAAGCACTGATCGCCGCAACAGACAACATCAGATTCTCCTCGACTGCGGAGAAACGGTGGCCCTGCTCCTCCTCGACCTCTCCGCAGCTTTCAACACTGTCTCCTACAACATCCTCATCGACAGACTCCTCAACATCGGCTGTCGAGGATTATGCCAAGGTTGCGTGCGTGGTCGGTCGGTGTGGGTGAGGGATCAAGTTCTTCCGGCCACCAGCTGTGATCCAGCTGTGGTCCAATGCGGAGGTGTTGTTCCCAAAGATCAGTGCCTCTGTTTTGTCATAGTTGAATTTGAGGCAGCTATCTCTCATCTCTCATCGAGTCGGCTACATCGGTCTACCATTACATGACAAGTCAACACAGTCGCCTCCTCCTGCTTCCACACCCTTCACATGCTCTACAGAATCTTCAGATGGATCCCAGTAAACACCAGAAATACCGTCACGCAAGCCCTCATCAACAGCTGCCTTGATTACAGCAACACTCTCTACCCCGGAATCCCCACCCAGCTCCTCAGAAGACTCCAGACCATACAGAACGTTGCAGCCAGACTTATCCTGGACCTTCCCAAACAAACCCACATCTCTCCTCACCTCATAAACATCCACTGGCTTCCTATCCAGAAAAGATGCCAGCTCAAGATGCTCACACGCCTGCAAAGCTTTCCACGACCAAGGACCATCCTATATCAACCACTGGATGAACTTCCATCTACCCTCGAGACACCTGCGCTCCGCCTCACTTGCCCTCACTCACGTCCCCTGCGTTTGTCACAGCTGCAGCGGGGGCCGCTCCTTCTCTTACATCGCCACCAAGAACTGGAATGACCTCCCCCCTCCACCTCCGTACGGCCCCCTCCCTGGCGGTCTTCAGAAAGCAACTCAAGACCTGGCTCTTCGATGCAGACACAGCAACCTCAGGGCCCAGATACCCCTAGGGGTGATAGCGTTGCGTTATATATATAAATATGTATATATATATATCCTGTGGGAAGAAGAGAGTTTGTTGTGATGTAAGACAAGAGGCCAAGGAGTATCTTTAAATATTATTTACTAGTATTAGTTGCAGGATGGTATCCAAGTACAGCTGCCCCACCAGGAGCAGCCTGCGTGCTGCTCAGCCCATACTCCAATTGTCACACCTTACCACACAGGCACCCAAACATTTCATTCATCATCACCACACAACATTCCACTCAGAACACTCACACTGGCTGAGCAGCCAGGACCCAAGGTAATAAGGGAGATGCATGAATACGTAAGCAAGATATAACAGAGTTTATGTGGATGACACACACAAGGACTGCCTTTACTGTCTTCATCCCAAGGTAAAGGATTGCAAGATTTGTCTCACTTTCTCCTCAAACCCTCTGAGGGACAGGGAAGGGAGGCTACTCCTTCAGAAGACAAAGACTCAGAAAACATCTGAGGAGGATAGTGACACTTCTTCTAGGTCTCACAAGAGGGCTAGATCCCATGAAGGAGCGTCAGAGGAGTCCAGAAAGTCCTTGAAGACTTCTCATCAGCCTCACAGCTCCAAGAAAAAAGAGAAGCAAAAATATTTCTCCTCAGAAAAATCCTTACCTGGCCCATCGACACCATCTACCAAGGATAGAGACCGCCCTCATGCCTCCTCTGCTGGCCCATCTACAAGGCATAAATCCTCTTCTAAGTCCCTCTCCACAACGCCTTCACCGTC
This sequence comes from Calotriton arnoldi, assembly GCA_963921515.1. Lineage (NCBI taxonomy): Eukaryota > Metazoa > Chordata > Amphibia > Caudata > Salamandridae > Calotriton > Calotriton arnoldi. The sequence goes on from CAWUFW010001032.1 coordinate 2,593,148, forward strand.
ATCACCAAGATTGTAGACCACCACCAGCACTACCATCTCGTCGTGAAGACCGTCGACGGCGAAAACGACGACAGCCACCATCGGTGCTCCCATCTCGTCAACGAAGATTCAGGCGTCTACGAAGTTCCAGTTGACGTCCCCGTCAACAATGAGCCCATCGATGACACTGCCATCGACGATGGTCCCAGCGACGCTCCCTTTGACGACGGCCCCGTCGACGGCGATCGACCACTACACCAAAGAAGGATGCTTACATCCCTCAGACGACGATATCTTCAACGCCACAATCGATGAGGATGAGGAGGTTTCTAAGATCACTAGTACTTTTCTACGTCCTGAGGTCACCTCACCCAGCAAGTTTCACCTCTGCCTCCAAGACACATGCTGTATATTAACGAATCTGATGATGACTGCTGCCTTTTTGGTCCAGCTCACAGCTCTTCATAACTGAATGTCAAATGCCAGAAGGAAGATGTGGATTATGAGGAGGAAAGGCATTACTATCAGCATAACTATCCTCCACCTCCAAGACATTATGAGCCCCACGGATATTATTCTGACCCGCCCCATAAGCGGGATATTGCACATCTTCCTGCTTCCTTGATACAGGACCTCCAGGCAATGCTCACAGATTATCAAGGCGTTTTCCGCAAACCCCTGAAGAGCAGCCTGGTACGCTACCACAACCTGTCACCCCTCTTGCTCCAGCACCTCTCCCTCCGCCAGCTACTGCTAGAATGACGTCTGCTTGCCATATGACAGCTCCACCGATAAGAGGGTGAGATCCCTAACACACAGTCACCTTTGGATGAATGGGATGACTATGTTCTACCAATACCGTCCCCAACTCCGCAACTACCTGCGGATTTGCCTTGTGAAGATATCAGAGGTTTCCATAACCTCATGGAGAGTGCGGCAAAGAGATTTCCTCTCCCTGTGTTGATGAAACAGTCCAACTCTTTCCTGTACGATTTTAAAAAGCAGACAAGAAAATCGGTACGTTCTATACCGGTCGTTGACTACAGCTGGCAAGAAGGAGTCAAGATGATGGTCAGGAGTCAAGAGGAACTGCAGCTCCAATGGATACAGTAGTAAGGGTCCTTCGAGGACTTGATATCCATTTCTCCTCGAACGGAGCCCATGCTGACATGGTGGTTTCACAAACAATATCTCTCTCAAGGCCTCACGTTCCTACCACTAGTACCAGATTTCATCATCACCACAGATGCTTCTTTGGAGGGCTGCTGCTGCCATTTACAGGACCTTCAGGTCCAAGGAAGGTGGTCGACAAGTCAAACATCAACAGCTTGGAGCTCAAGGCCATTTTTCTCACCTTGCAGGCTTTCCTCCCAAGGATTGAAAAATCCTCCGTGCTGGTCCGTGCCGACAATAAGACCAGCATGTATTATATCGACAAAGAGGGACGAACAAAATGTGTAACACTATCTCAAGAAGCCCAAGAGCTGTGGGGTTGGCTCATGGCACACGGAATAGTCTTAAAGGCCGAGCACGTGTCTGGAGTCCACAACGCACTAGCGGACTGTCGTGTAGTTCCTTTAGAAAATATACAGGATCTGCGCGTTTAGACAACATACACTGTAGGATTGGTGTCAGACTAACTCTGATCACCCCCGCCGGGTATGTTGGCCCTTTTTGTACCAACTAGCTCACAGTGCCACTAGAATCTCCTCTTACCAAGGAGAGAATAGTCCTTGGCAACCATCGAACATGACAACCCTGATCCCTCAGGATCGTGGAAACAATATACTACTTTTCGCTCAGTCACTCGTGCTTACTTAGTTTGTCTCAGAGAGATACACCGAATAAAAACAGGCTGGGCGTTTTCAATAAGCATTTATTGAACAGTTGTTATTCTGGTGTAAAATAGATGTGCTGCAACAACCGTTAGACAGTATAAGATATAAATGATTAACAGTACTATAAAGGTAAAAGGATGGTATAGTTCTACCATCTTACTAAAATCATGAATACATTCAAGTATATAAAACACATGATAAAAGATGCGTACTCCTACGATGCCTCCCTAACTAGATGTACCTAAGTGTACCTAGCATGGGTGTAGGTGTTAAGCCAATAATCCCTCTAGGATTTAGTCAACCCCATTACCTGAAGTGTGAGACTATGGGACCCCGTCCTGGTCTCGAGTTGGACACCCCGCGAGGGATGTTGGCCCACTGCGAGCTGGAGTATCTGCATGCAGGAACCTCAGCGTCTCTGGTCAGTGTGTCGGCCGGGAAGTCTCGGTCTCCTCTGTCTATCTTAGCAAGATGTGATGTATATATACCCATAGGTCTCCCCAGGGTTCCTACCTTGCTGTATTACTGTGTCGGCCTAAGGATGACGTTGGGCATGAACTTTATACATAGATTTTATACAGGAGATGGTAGTCATGCTGTGCTTCCAAGAATCCTCATGCATAATGTATGAGATTTCGAACAAGGGAAAACCCGCGTTCTGAATGCAGTGTAATATCTAGGTAAAAGTCAGTCCCTGTAAACCGTGACAAGTGTAATGTAGCGAGAGAATATAGGTGAAGGGTAATGAGTTTACCGAGGCCTATATTATGGTACCTATATGAAATATAACAGGACGCCCTCAGCGGGGACCAAGGACAGTTTCCATGAGCGGGAACCGGACTAACTGCAGTTGAACAAAATATTCTCATTGTGCGAGAAACTAGCTCTGGACCTCTTCATGATGTACAACAATGCCAAATGCCAGTTCTATGCCAGTCGATTCCCTCTCCCAGGGCCGTGGGGGAATGCCCTTTTGATGAGCTGGTCTGGGATTTATACGTGCGCTTTCCCCCCTTTCCTACTGACTCCCAAAGTCCTCACCAAGGTGAAGACGGAATGCTGCTGTCTTCTATTGATCGCTCCCAAGTGGCCCAGCCAGCACTGGTTTTCAGCGCTCCTCCTCCTGTTGGAGACCAAGCCCATGCGACTTCCATCAGCGCCATCTCTCCTGACATTGAACCAAGGTAGGATATGTCACCCTCTCCACTTGCATGCATGGCTTCTGAATTTTATGACTTTCGGAATGTAAATATCACTCAAGAATGCAGAGATATTCTTTCTAAGTCAAGAGCGGAGGGCATGGCCAAAACTTACAAATTAAAGTGGAAATGTTTTTGTCACTGGTGTCAACAAAACAACTTAATACCCATTCCACGCTTCTACGGAACATATCTTACCTTATCTTCTTTTTCTGGCCAAGTCAGACCAGGTTTATTCATCAGTCAAAGTCCACCTTTCTACAATTTCAAGGTACATATGCTCGGCACAGGCTATATGTCTCTGTTCTACAAGGCTCATAAAGCAATTCATGAAAGGACTCTTCAGAGCTTTCCTACAGATGCAAGCTCCTCCTCTGGAATGGCATCTCAATGTGGTCCTCTCGTAACTAATGAAGCAGCCTTTTGAACCCATTTATAATGCTGACTTACAGTTTCTCATGTGGAAAGTTGCTTTTCTCCTCGCTCTCACATCTACCAAAAGGGTTAGTGAGATACAGGCCTTTGCCACTGAAGAACCTTTTCTTCATTTCACAGATGAGTTTGTGCTTCTCAGAACAAACCCGAAGTTCATCCCAAAGGTTCCTTCTCAATTCCACCTCAATGAGCCTGTCATCCTTCGAACGTTTTTCCCCAACCCAGTCACGCCGGCTGAGTAGGCTCTTCATACTTTGGACATCAAACGGTGTCTCAAATTTTACCTTCACAGAACTAAGCACATTCGCAAGCCTGGCCAGCTACTTGTAGTTTATGGCCTAGGTCGTCAAGGCACCACAGTGACAAAACCTACAATTGCAAGATGGATTTCAGTGACAATTCAGTTTTGCTATTCCAAGGCGGGCAAACCCTTAATGAGGAGATCTAACTCTCATTCGACAATAGCAGTGTCCACTTCGGCTGCTCTGTTTGCGGGCATTCCGCTGGAGTAAATATGCTGTGCTGCAGTGTGGAAGAGCACCCACATATTCACGCAGCACTACTGCCTGGAATCGAGACAGCGCAGCTATGCAGCCATAGGCCAGGCAGTGTTACGCCGTCTATTCCAATAAGGTGAGCCTCTTTAAGTAGAGGTGTTTTATGTACAAGTTAGAGGTTTCCAGGCTGTAGTATATTACTACTTAATTGTTATCTTGGAGTTTCTTTATCTAAAGTTTCTAGATATGAATATTTACCATCTCAATGTATAAATAACGATGTTTGCATATTATATATATATATATATATATATATATATATATATATATATATATACACACACACACACACACACATATAGAGGTATATGTTTTCATTTTATTTGCATTTTATGCAAAAGTATATTGCGTTTACCCACGCAAAATATTTTTTTACCAATACACGTTTATTCACAAACAATGGGTAGCACTTTAATGCACACGCACTTTGTCCTGTCATACTTGATTTTTGATATCTTCTAGCCCACTTGGGCAGGACCAACTTGCACCAGCACTTTTGCTTATGAAATATAAATCCTGATTGAAAAAGCTGACATAAATAGAGCAGATGTTGTATTCTATGGAGTTTTTTAGGTTACGTCTTAAGCAGTTGTTCTTAATAATTATTTGAGTATAAAATGATTATTTATGTTTTTCTATGTAAACAGTGGGTATAAACAATGAATGTTTCGGTAATTGCCCACATGGGCTAAAATTGCCTTTGCACATGTATTTTAGAATATTAACCACCAATTGTGAGTTTTTTTCTGTTTTACATTGCTAATATCTTGTTTTATGGAACTGTTTTATAAGGGACATGTAATTAATGGACATTTTAACAACAATGGTGCTATGTTTTATCAACAATATTGCCTCTCTTTCTGTGTAGAACTAATATGTGAAAGATTTGCTTTTATTTCCATGTCTATGACTAAGTGCGCAGTTTTAGATCACGTGCTACGGCACTTTCACTATATAAATGGCAACACTCCTCATTTCGCGTCATGTGATCAAGGCCTCTTGAAGGCCGAAACGCGTCATGGCGGCAGTGCAGGGTATGGAGAAATAAACCACTTTTTTTGCACTGACAACTGGGTCTGTTTCGTCTGTTCCTAGCAAGAGGAAGTTTGCGACGAAGTCTGCAGCATATATATATATATATATATACACACACACACACACATATAGAGGTATATGTTTTCATTTTATTTGCATTTTATGCAAAAGTATATTGCGTTTACCCACCGTCCTCGAAGGGTATTTACTTTTACTACAATTCACTGGCTATTTTGATTCAAGCATGTGAATTAATGAAAGATCCAATTCTGGATAAGAAAATAAGCTACTTACCTGTAACTGCAGTTATCCAGTATTGGTATCTTTCATACATTCACATGCGACCCACCCTCCTTCCCTGAGAGGCTCCCCTTATACCTGGAATGTTATTCCCACTTGTGCTGGAAAATCTGAGGGATCAGCCTCTCTTGAGAGTGTTCTAGAGGGTGCTAGCACCTGATTGGCTATAGTGAAAGTTTGAGCCTTTTTTTTAAAAAGGACATAGATAGGTTAGTAAACTGATGGCCTACTGCCATTATAGCCTACAATAGTTTTACATACTACTTTGTTATTGTACTGTGAGACTCCCACATCGAGGACAGGGAATGATTCAAGCATGTGAATGTATGAAAGATACCAATGCTGGATAACTGCAGTTAGAGGTAAGTAACTTATTTTCCTCTCTATCTTACCTTTGAAAAAGCGTTTAATCTCATAAAGCATTACCTTTTATATTAAAATAGGATGGCTTTCATATTCAATTGATGACTAAATACCTTTATTTTTTGCCCTTTGCTTTCTAGTCTTCTGCACCCTAGTTATTGTCTGCTAGAGTGCCTGTAAACCATATAGGGCTCTGATTATGGTTACCTGCTTTAAGTAGTGTAATTGAATTGCATATATCTAATATGTCATCCTGAAATGTAGGAAAATATTCTATGTCTGAGAAGGGGCTCTGAACTAACTAAAAAATCAATAAAATGTAAGCCCTCCTTTTCCTAACAGGGCAGCCCAGAGGCAGATAGCTGTGAACAGGTTACTGTCTACCATTCAGATCCAAAACTTGATTAACACAAACTATCTTTGAATCAGCAAGTGTTGAAGAATATAATCCTGTATATAAGCACTATCTGCCTCTTTTCTATTCTTGTGGCTGCCTGTTCCAAGCAACAAGTCTGCTACAGTGGAGATATATTTTAAATCAATTTGTTCTTTGTACTGTCAAGCTTGTGAAGCTATTAGACTAATATCTGTGTTCTCCATGCCCTTCTCTTGCTCTTCCAACTCCTCATCTGCCACACAAATATTAATCATTACTTGTCTCAGCTTGACAGTCTTTTTCATCTTTGAACTCCGACAGTTTGAGCACATCCCCTCCTTCATTTGAAGATCCTGCAGTAGCTGCGTGTTAAGCACACTTCTGTAATAGTCACCTGGCCTCAACTTTCTGAACTCCCTATTATCTCACTAGTGTTCCATCTCACCATAATAGATAATGTCACTTTCCTTTTGCGATCCACCATCCAAAATACAAGTTCTTTATGTGAAGGCCCATGTGGTCAAAGTCTCCTTTTTCATGGAATACAATCTCCCTTTCAGAGGTGTGGAATTCCTATAGCCTGACACCTAGGACATATTGTTTGGGGTCAAGGGCAACAAGTTTTCATCTGTATTTTTTCCTTGTAAGTAGTCCCAACCCCCTGCATCACAAACCCTTTGGCTGCCAGTTTGCAGTACCACATTAGGGATCAGGAAAGGGCACTGTCTGCAGTTAAGGTAATAGTTTTGTCCATATGTTAATGCTGTTCAAACTTGTATTTATGGTTCATTAATTGGAAGCCTTTATTATTAGGGTGAGCGCTCTAAGTAAATGTTGTAACCTCTGACTACACTTCTGACAGAGGTTCCAGTATAAAAATGTGTACACACGTTTTCAAAGTTTAGCAATCTGAGGCTACGTATAATGCTCCCATAATGCTCTCTGATTTGATGCAGATATTTGCAGAAGCTTGAAAGCAAGATTGATGATTCTTTGCTTGCAAAATAAAATGCAGGAATTCTTTTTCCCGCTAAACTACTGTAAAATATCAGGTACCATTTCTTTGCAGCATCATTTAGTAAAATGTGTTGATGTATGCTAGTATTTTCCAAAAATATTCATAATGGAAAATCAGTGTAACCAGTTTCAATAAGATTATGGGAAAGAAAAATAAACAAACATTGGCAAAGCCAGTAGGTCTGAAATTGGTGGTCAGCTTTTTAGTTTTGTCAATGTGTGACTTGTTTTGGCATGGTTTTTGTAAAACCTTATTGATGTGGGAGCTGCTCGGCCCTCACCATTATAACAAACTTTGGCAAAAGCAAAAATTGTTTTTGGTCTCAAAAAGCACACACTGCCACAGTAGTTACTGGCACTGAACAAAACTACTTTGTGTGCCGATATGCTCCTTGTGAAAGAGCAGAATGCTGTCACTCATAGTTAAGCCAGCCGATACAGAGAGAGACAGAATTTTAATAAATGCAAAAGGTCATGGTCAACGCCAGACCAAATTAGGGGCCCAATTATTAAAGAAAGTCTCAAAAGTGCACCCATGGTATATGCCCTTGCATTAAGCGCAGCTATACAGCTTTTGTGAATTCCCAAAACTTAACCGAAGTAGGACAAGAAATAGTACTTCCAGAAAATATTTGTGAAATGCATTTTAGCATGAGCAAATATGCATGTGTATGTTTCATGAGAAATCTGAGTGTTCGCAAGTTTACTTTCCCTCCAACCACTTTTTTCCCCCAAACCTGAAAGAAGGTTTATGTCTGCCATTGTCAGGAGTAAATTTCCAACATTTCTCAGTATGGGAAAAGATTAGAGAAGAGTTGATGAAAACCCTTCAAACATGCAAGTTAGTAGGTTTGCACAGATTCAAGAGGGAATTCTAACCCTGGAACTATTGCTTACCACTACCTTCAGCCCCAGTATGTAGATCTGCGGAAACGTGGCAACATAAGGGGATTGCAAGTATTGCAACACTACTATGGTATGAGCCCTGGCATAATCAGAGAGGCTATATCAGAGCTCTTATATAATGAGATTGCTGCCATAATTTGTCACCGCACTACATGGCACCAAAGGGACAAGTGGATTTTGTTACAGGACAAGTAGATTTATGAAGCAGCCTGCCCCGTGGACAAGTAGATATTTTATTAAATTCCCCACCCCTGCCCTTTTCCGACAATCAGGATACATTTCCTGAGGCTTAGGAGAGCATTGAGACCCACTTGTTCTGTTCTACCTATAATATCTGGGCGCAGGAACCTACCCACCAGATGTTTACTCATGCTCCTGCTCTCCCTGTGGTTACCTGAAGTCTTATTCAGCTTTATGTGAGACAGCCTAAGTAAATAACCTAACTATCACTGTGTCTCGCTCATCTAGGGTGCTACCATTAAGTAGAGCTAACAAGAGCATTAATCATAACATGCTCTTGGGATACCATATATATGTTTGAGGCTTAAATCCAAGAATTTAAAGTCAGACATCAAGAATGCAACACAGCAAGGAGAGACCAGCACACAACGCTGAGTCTGAAAACCCTCTCAAGGCTTGAAGTGCACCCAAGGGAAAAATTCTAAATATTGCATGAAATCCTTAAAACCTATTGTGGGAAGGTCCCCATATATATTAAGAAATTAATCCCACATATCACAGCCACCATCGATTGCTGTAGCAATGTACTGTTTGCCAGGCCAAATCCGAATGCTAAAACCCAGAGGCAGATCAAACTGAGTAGAAATCCCACAGCTAGGGAGCTACATTAGTCTTATTGTCTGAACTGTGACCGCTTCATGAGGCACCTTGAAATCCAGGCAATCAATTTGACTTTTAACCAACCCTTTTGTTACCTTCCTGAACTTACTTCCAATAAGACACTCTATTTTGTGTGGTGAGTGTCTCATTGCCGAAAATATCCAACAACATTTTATTTTTGAATCTTGGCACAGACCTTTATTCTCTTGAGAAAGGGCCCTTAGACCACACACCAGTATTTTATAAACAAGCCAATATTTGTTATTCTATATTCACTTTTTCCATTTTCATATTCCTCAGTATTTTATTATTATTTTTATGAATTGTCTGCAACAAATGAAATCACAACTAGCACGTTTTATGTTTGTGTTATTTCATGAAAAGTAGAAAATGGCAACCTTGCAAATTTATCTAAATTTGAAGATTTTCCATTACCCCTAAAATGTTACTCAAGTTCATACTTACATTGTCAATCCCTGTCATCATATGACACTGTTTCGTTATTTAAAAGTTTCCAAAATGCAAAAAGTAAAATTGCAAGTAATCAGACTGATACTGCTTTAGAAATTATACTGAAATGCCGGAGGATTGCTCGGTGTTCAATCTGATTTGTATTAAACTTATTATTGACAACAAAGCTCTTGCATATTTATTTGAATGTATCATTTTAAGTGGATACACACGGTCTGATCGTATTAAACAAGGGATCTATTTTGTGTGCCTCTCTGAAATTGATGTATTTTTCCCTTCAAGCTGAAGCTCTAGGTGTGGATCACATGGTCCCAGTGCCATACCGTAAGATTGCCTGTGATCCTGATGCAGTGGATATCGTTGGGATCCCAGATAAAATTCCTTTCAAGCGGCCTTGTACTTATGGTGTGCCAAAGCTCAAGCGAATTCTTGAAGAACGACATAACATTCACTTTGTCATTAAAAGGTAAGCGAGTCCATAGAATTTTGTTTTGTTCATATTCCAGCAGTCCAGAATTTGATGTTACATTTCTTGATGGGAAGGTTAAGCAATTGGGGGAGGCTACTGGGTGTAGCAAACAGGCCAAAAATGCAGAATGATGAGCAGGAGTGGGCTGTGGCAGAGGACATCTTGAAAACCGACTGATACCCTGTTGAGGAGATAAAATTGAACAATTGAGAGAATTACTGAGAAAAATACTAACATCCCTGGATAGATCATTTATGTAATTACAAAGGTGATTGAGAAGTAAGATGTTAAATTGGGCTTATATTACAGAAAACAAAAACATTTTTAATAGTGGCACTGCGTTTATTCATGCAAAATGCTGTAACCAACTACTTAGAAAACTGTAACCAACTGCTTAGTGCATTAAGAGATAATAAAATTGCTACAATGTGTTTGTTCCCTCTAAAACTAAAAGAGTATATCCTTATGTACACGTGTACGGTTGAAAGGAGTCACTGTAGCTTCTGCCTTTGTTCAGGTCGCTAACAATGTACATTTTAAGGCAGCTTCCTATGCTGTGAAATTTACTTGCATGCTTTAGTGCACCCTGCAATACACAAGAGAAGAATGAATCACACCAAACTTTTTTCTTCAATATGCACAAAATTGTTCGCCCTAAATTACTAAAAACTTAGTCCCTCTACTAGTTTGAAACATGTTATGACCATCTCTCCACCTTAGATTTGTTCTTGTGGTGAGACAAAGTAAGAGTGCCGCACACTGTACACCGATGAATATCCACTGTAATGGGGAGAAAGAGGAGAGGGACCATCAGTAGTAGTTGAGGTGGTTAGGTGCACATTTAGTTTAGAATGTGCATTATGCAGCCTCAGACTGCATTTAGAAGGGAAACACTGATTGAAAGTTTTGAAGTTATTTACAGGAATGGTGCAATGATTTCCTCCTCACTTGGCAAAGTGTAATTTTGATGATCCCCCTCCACAGCAATATACCACATGTGTTGCATATAGGAGTAATCACTCACCCCTCCAGTTGGTGCTCTTTAGAGCTGTCTAATAATACCTTACCCCAAAGCTGGCACTTGTATTATGATAGCACTGACGAATTCAGAAAAGAAAATCAACACTGCTGTTGTCAGGATTATGGGGTGAGACACATCACTTGGACACATTGCAAATAGCACTTCCTGCCTGCTTGTAAATAGACCATCTACTTCAGACAGAAGTCCACACTGAGACCACAGCCATGCCAGCACCTTATAAGATATGTACATTTTCTGATCTGAACTGCATTGTTGCGAGTAACCTCTCTGACCAAACGGAACCAACAAGGGTGAGGGATCGTCACTCTCAAAGATTCATTAGGAAAGCTTGGGAGGAGGACATCACTTTCTCTCTCTTGTTTGAGATGACTGAGTCAGAGCAGCCCCTAATGCTGCTCACCTGCTAATGATTCAGCTCCTCCCACGCCACAGTTCCACATCTACCTCCAGGCTTCTGGCAACCACTGACAGGCGTGCTGCCTTGGGTGAGTCTATGGTGCAGCACTTGATAGTAGCACCCTTTCTCTGGTGAGCAATATCTTAGTTCAATTAACAAGAAGAATCTCTTATTAATATACACACACACCAGCACCACTTCAAAAATAAATATATTCTTTACTAACCTTTTCTGAAATCGGAAAAGGATAGAATTGTTCCATTTGAACACCTATAGACAGAGTATGAAATGGCTCTGTCCCACACATTCATATACCTACAACTACAACAAGCCATAAGTGCTAGAATCCCAGCAGACGAAGAGTCTCAAGAGGACTCCCGCTAGAGAGGAGACTGTTAGATGGGCAAATCACTGCTAAAGCCATATCCCTTACATATAGGATGATTATGATCAATACACAAAATTGAAGAAATTAAGGGAAAAATAGCAAAACAATATAGGGAATATCAAGGTCGACGACTGGGGGGAGGCAGAGCAATTCCCACGAAAGGTGGCCATAAAAGCCAGATCTAGACTTGTGCGATTGAAAACCCTACATAGGGTATACTATAGTAGGACGCTGCTGCACAAAATAGGAAGAGCTGCGACAGCAGCCTACCCTTGGAACTGTGGACAGCGAGGAACTTCCTTCCATGTTTTGTGGGAATGCCCCAAACTCCAAAGGTACTGGCAATTGTTAACACAAAGGCTGGAGGAGGCTACAGACTGTACCATTAAAACTACCACTCCATTAGTATAACGGGGGATATGGAAAGACTTGGAGGCCACCAGGTACAAAAGCTACTCATAAATCTGGGATATATGGTGGCCCAATGGGACATATCTCAAAAATGGTGTGGTATGACATCTTCAACGAGTAGAGACTAGGAGAGGGGCATGGAGTCATGCATGCTCTTAGAGAAGATATAAAGGGAGGTGGTTGGAGGGAGGAGGGAGAGTAAATGCGACAGAAGAACACAGCAACAACACCCACTTTGGCACACCCATGCTCCTTCTCCCCCTCCCCTTTCCCCTTCCCCATGCCTCTGTCATAGACATTTGACTGTGTAATCCTGTCTGCATTTTGTGCATTCTGAATTTTGTTGTTTCCTGCCCAGTAGCCTTGAATCTCTTGGGGATCATGGTGTATAATGTTATTGCTCCCCCTGCTGAGTGGTAGACGGCTGGAATGGGGGGTACGCCTCTGATACATAAGAGGCATTAACCACGTGTAGCAAAAAGTGGCCATTGTCTTCTCATGAGGCTATGGGTACTGGCAGTTGATTCAGCGAGAGCGTTTAGGGAGAGCTTTCTGATGACCCCCCTCAGTAAATGTGCACAGACAGCCATAACAGGAACCCTTCACTTATCCTAATCTCTCTTGCATGATTGTGCATGTGGATAGTGTGCATTGAGACTGTGTGTATTATGAGTGGTGTCTTTTACAAGGGCAAATTGCATCCAGCACCAAGTAATTCTTACCTGCACAACGTATAGCATTTCTGACTTCCTTATCATTGGATCAGAACCAGAGACTGCACAGCCATGAGCAGCTGAGAACTTGCAATGCTTTTCTTCTAAATATGGTCCTAGACTGTTTAGGGTATAGCTCTATCTGTATAGCACTCTTTATTGATGTTCCACTTGTATGTAAGTAACAAACCCTCATTACTTCCCATAGTAAGCCTTCACAACAGAGAACGGTTCAATAATCACTGATTGCCACATGAACTAACAAAAATGTCTTACTGTTATAATTTCTTTAACCGTCTTTATAGAGTTTCTTTTTAGTACAGACCAGAATAGACGCAATTATGATTCAGGAGTAAGTACAGTAGTTAATATCAGTGGTATACAATATTCTCTCTTGATAATACAACAGGTAGATGTAGAGATGATACGGTCATCCCTTAAACACAACAAGAAATAAAAGCACTAACATTTCAAACTATGAGCCTTCATCACTGCTATAAGGTGTCCCAGAATTAAGTTTAGTTGAGTGGATAAGGATCTGGGCGTTCATGCCCGTCTGACTGTTATCATGGTAGTCACCTTCTCTAGCAGAATTTCAAACAGGTCTTTTGATTATTATTTGATGTCGAGGCCCTTCTAGATTCATACATTACCTTGGATCCATGCAGCCCTCAGTTCTTTCGAGGCAGCAATCAGTGCCAATTCGGTGCAGTGAGCACCTCTGAGTCCAATTTGTGTGGAGTCCAAAAGATTATTAACATCTATGAAAGAGGTTAGTTCCAAATGTGTTACCTTTTTCATAATTTTAGCCGGAAAAGGTAACAGAGAGATTGGTCTGTAACTGCTAGGATCTTGTGGATTAAGACTGAGTTTTTTTTAAGAGTGGAAGAATGGTGTCTCTTTTCTATCCTACAGGAAAGTAGCCTGTGTTGATTATCTCATTGGAGATTCCGACAAGATGATTGCTTATGATCTCAGGGACAAGAGGTATAATCTTTGGACAAGGGTCCAGGGGAGAACCTGACTTAGTGGACTTGGTTAGGCTTAGTACTTGCTCAGTGCTGAGTGGGGAGAAGGTATTTAACATTTTCAGGCTGGAAAATAAACTGGAATAAACAGCTGAGCTGAAATTAGTGATATAGAAGATTAATTCCTATATAAGCATGACATAAAAGAGCACAGAAAGCAGTCTAGACATTCATATTAGCAGGACATACAAACTAAATTGGGTTACAAAAATAACAACAAATGAGCACAGAAAGCAGTCTAGACATTCATATTAGCAGGACATACAAACTAAATTGGGTTACAAATATAACAACAAATGAGCACAGAAAGAAAGCTAGACGGCTATACAAGACTAACATGCAAGACTTAAATGGTTTGCACATAACACTGCAGCCCTCAATTAAAATATATGCATGCATGGCATACAGGGATGCAGTTAAAAAGGCATTGCATGCTTACAAATAAAAATAAATGACGACTTCATGAAGAACAGTTTCAAATGAACACAATTTTTTTATGTTTATTAATAGCAGTAGTCAGAAATAATAAAAAGGCTATTCCAAACAGAATTTACAACACCATCAGCAGGAAACAGGAACTGATAAAGCTGAATTGTGCCCTGGACGCAATATGGAAAAGCTGTTAGCAGGACGCTTTCTGTCTCTTCAGATTCTAAACACAAGGGCAACACTAAATTAGTAAAGTAAAAATAAACGCTGGCAGATTTGCTCCTTGTGTAAGAGCAAAATGCAGAACCTCAACATGAAGTTATTGAGTGGCTGAAGTGGGCTGACCTCCTGCCCCATGCTGTATGCTGTTGTGGGTGGAAGCAAAATGAGAATGACATGTCAACACATCAATAGATGAAGACAAATGGCTTAAAGCCCCTTTAAATAAGTATGTTATATAACTATTTAAATCAAAAGTCTTGGCTAAGACCTAAAAAGGAGAGACAGACAGATACTCACTCATAGGCTGATTTGTAAAAAGTGAAACTAGAAAACCTGGCTAAACCGTAGCTTCCCTATGTAATTTATGTGATCTTAGGCAAATATTTTATTTCATCAATTCTCATCTTTCTTTATATTTGATATGAATGCACTTTAAAATATCTGAGTTCAGAATACCAGCTGTACAAAAACGTATTGTGTTGATAGACTATAATAATGCTCTATAATAATCTAGGCCAAGTACACTGCTGCCTTCTGGTTCACTAATGGCACTGCGCCAGGTCGGGGTGGAGGGGCCAGGAATATATTACTTTTAATAAAGACTTTTCAGTACTATAGTATGACAAATTAATGTTGTGTTCTATGTGTTAAAGAAATACACTTTGAATTTTGAGAGGCTGTCATATTACGTGACGTTAGTTGTATGATTTACATGGCAAATATTTTCTGTGCTTGGCTCTTGCCCGGGCTCTAAGATCTGAGCCAGGCACTTGGCTTGACTCTGGTTTGGCTCGCTCTGTTAATTTCTTGGCTTATTCGCCTCTGATTTGTACACTTTTGTGTCCAGCTTCATTGATGCTTGTGGTTCTCCCCTTTGGCTTGCGGGTCTCACTTTTCACTTGTGGGCCTCACTTTCCACTTGCCTCTATGCTGTTTGCTCAGTGAGTTGTAAGGTAAGGCTTCCTTCACACTTGGAAGGGCTGCTATGAGCCAACCTATAAATACCTCTCACGGCCCCAGTTGTAGTCCCACCCACTCTCCTCTCCCCATACATTATGCTCGGCTCTTCTAAAAGGCATTGGTAAAGGTAATAGCTCTTACTTTGGGGGATGTATTGCCTTTGCCAATGCTTGTTCTGTGAAGTTACCGTGGTCAGGTGCATATTGAGGCCATACTATGCCGTTGTATAGGTGATTGCATCTTTATTTAAGGGCTCTGTGCAGTGCGCTGGATAAACAGAGCTGGGAGCTCATTCGCCGCCATTGCTGGCAGTGAAGCGTTTACATAGCACCTAGTGTGCTGTATTCTTCGAGCTGCTGTCTTTCCCGTGACTCTCCCATCCATGTGTCCCCAGGAACGGCACGCTTCGCTGCCGCAACTCTGCAGCCACAGCCCTCGCATTCTCTCATCCCGGGCTGAGAGGCTAAGGGCAGAGAGGACAAGGGCAGTTGCCTGTTTGGGCTGGGCAGAGAGGACAAGAGAACCAGGCCCTGTTTGGGCCTGGTCGGGCCTAGGGCCAGAGATGCTGCCCAATTGATTACTTGCGAGCTACCACTTAAAGCCCTCCACATCTGCCAACATTCAAACAGAATATCAACAAAAGCATTCTACTCATACACCACAAACAGACCTCATACCTCGGAGTAGCCATCTTTGTACAGCAACAAAGTCCCAACAACAGCAACAAAGAAACTCCCATAAATGGAGAGCCTGGGTTCTTTATTACATTGTACATTTCTAAATCTGCTTTTTAATGGATCTCGCCTGTTTGGGGCTAAGGCGGATTCGTCACTGCAACGTTTTAAGGACAGTAGTGCCACAGCGAGGTCTTTGGGGCTTCAGTCTCAACCCAGGAGCTTTGGACAGTTCCGCAAGTTTCGTGGATCTGGTAGAAACTTGTCCTTTCATACCAGGCAACAGCCACAGCAGCAGCAGGCAAATCCCTTGTACAGGTCCTACAGGGGAAAGGGCAGAGGCCGTCTGCAGGAATGTGACAAGACAGCAAATATCCTCCTCCTCCTCTTCTGCCCCTCCAGCTGGTGTGGCAGGGAAGCAGCTCCAGCTACACCATCCTAGAGCATACTTGTCTCGTGGGAGGACAGGTGTCCCATTTTCGACAGCGTTAGAGGTCTTTCCCTCCCCGTAAGGGCCTTTGCTCTGAAGAGCTTCTTCTGCTTCTCCAGCAGGAGGTTCTCTCATTGCTGCAAACGGTGCGATCGAGTTGGTTCTGGAGCAGGAAAGGGGTCAAGGATGCTACTCCCGATACTTCCTGATTCCCAAAAAGGACGGCCGTTTGAGGCCAATCCTCGACCTTAGGGTTTTGAATTTTTACCTCAAACAGGAGAAATTCAAAATGTTGACCCTGGCTCAGGTTCTCCTTGCGCTGCAGAAGGAAGACTGGATGGTGTTGATCAATTTACAGGATGCATATGTTCACATTCCCATCCTGAAGTCGCATCGGAAGTATCTCCATTTTACAGTGGGCTCTCAACACTATCAGTTTGCGGTCCTTCCATTCAGCCTTACTTCCGCACCTCGGGTCTTCACAAAGGTGATGGCGGTGGTGGCAGCACATCTCAGAAGATCGGGATTCCTGTTTTTCCGTATCTGGACGACTGGCAACTCAAAGCAATGTCACCAGAGATGGTGCTGCATCATTTGCAAGTAACAACACAACTGTTGTTCGAGTTGGGGTTTTTGATAAATGTACCCAAATCTCACCTGGTGCCCTCTCAGCACAGACTGTTCATAGGGGCAATACTAGACACTACTGTAAGTCATGCCTTCCTGTCTCTACAGAGGATTCAAGACATCCAGGCTATGATTCCACTTTTTCAGAATGGAGCGGCTGTTCCAGTCCTGAAGGTCTTGCTCCTGCTCGGTCTTTTCGCTTTGTGCATACTGTTGGTCAACCATGCACGCTGGTATATGAGGGCCCTCCAGTGGTGCCTCCTCAGACAGTAGTTTCAATACAACAGAGATTTTGAAGAGGTGGTCAGAATCTCCAGAGACTCTGCAGTGGAGCTGCTATGGTGGAGTGTTCCAGGCAACCTCTCTCAAGGGAAGCCGTTTCAACCTCCTTCTCCGGTGGCCACAGTGATAACGGATGCCTCCACTCTAGGCTGGAGAGCCCATATGGGGGATCTGGAGGTCAAAGGTCTATGGTCTCCGGAGGAAAAATTGTTTCACATCAATTTTTTGGAATTGCGGGCGATACGTTTGCCTCTCAAGGTCTTCCTCCCTTCCCTTCACGGGTAGTTTGTTCAGGTCCTGACGGACAACATTACCGCAATGTAGTACATCAACAAGAAGAGAGGAGTAGGGTAGTATCTTCGCTGCAGAGAGGCTCTGCGACTCTGGTCCTGGGCTCAGGACCATCCGATTTGCGTTATCGCAAATCATCTGGCCAGAGAACTGAATGTGCGTGCAGATGGTCTCAGTTGGCAGTATTCGGCCGATCACGAGTGGCGCCTCCATCCACATTTTCAGGATGTAGAGGTTTCCTCAGTTGTACCTGTTTGCCACTCACGAGAACGCTCACTGCCCAGCATTCTGCAGTCTTCAGTATCCGATGCAGGGAGCAGTGGTTGGACGCGTTTCAGTTAAATTGGGGACCACGGCTTCTTTACGCGTTTCCTCTCATACCCTTGATTCCTTGAGTCCAGAGGAAGATTCGCCAAGACCGGGCCCAAGTCATATTGATCACCCCGGATTGGCCGCGAAGGGTGTGATGCACACACCTCCTTTACCTCTCATTGCACCCTTCGCTCCGTTTCCCTCTCACGGCAGACCTCCTCTTGCAGTGGCAGGGACAAGTTCTACACCTCACCTCCAGAGCCTGCACCTTCATGCCTGGATATTGAACGGGTCAACCTGAGTTCCTTCTCTCTCCCACCGAATGTAGTGGACGTTATACTATCAGCCAGAAGACACTCCACCAAATCTACCTATTCTGGTAGGTGGGCCAAGTTTGTTAAATGGTGTGGAGAGAGATCAATTGATCCTTTAGAGGCCCATTTATCTGATGTTCTGAGTCTCTCTCTTTCCCTAGCGCAACAGGGTTGTGCAGTAGCTACTGTTAAATGCTATTTGTTGGCGTTTCTCTGTTTGCCAGATCAACCTTCGTTGTTTAAATCTCCCATAGTTATGAGATTCATTAAGGGTCTCATTAATAGGTTTCCTCTCATTCTTTTGATCATGCCTCAGTGGGATTTGAATTTGGTTCTCACATTCTTAGTGGGTTCACCCTTTGAACCATTACATAGTTGTCCCTTAAGGTTTCTAGCGTTTAAAACTATATGTTCGAGGCATGTGTGCTGTAGATACACATGCTTTGCATACTCCTGCCATCTAGTGTTGGGTCCGGATGTTTGCAAGTTGTTTTTCTTCGAAGAAGTCTTTCCCAGTCACGAGGTAAGGTGACTCCTCCTTTCGGTGACAGTGCGCATGGGCATCGACTCCATTGTTTCCGCCATCGGGTTCGGACGAGTATTTCTGCGCTCCGGCCTAACCGCGTCAGTCCAGCCTTCTGCCGATGGAACGGACTCCTTTTCAATTCTGTCCTTGGTGCCAATCCAAGTACCCTCGCACCGACCTACATAAAGTTTGCAACTTGTGCCTCTCACCGGAGCACAAGGAAGAAGATTGTGAGGCTTTTCGGCCGTTCCGATCGAAAAAGACTCTTTGGGATCGTCAGGCTCAATGACGAGAAATGCAGCGCCAAAGCATCCAACATACTCCAGATATCTTCAGAGAAGAATCTCAACAGGAAGAAGTGACAGCAGCAGAAGAAGAGGGGGCCTTCTCTGTCCCAGAATCAGATTCCGAGCTGGAAATCAAATTGGAGTCCGAGGACGTTCCACCGGGACAGGGTGCCGTGAGTACTAAAGCCCCTTTACCCCATAAACTCTCTTCAACTAAACATAAGGCTTCGGCACCACCACTGTCTTCGGGCCTTGGTCGGCACCAAGATGATGTTTCCGATGCTCCGCCCTCGGGCCCAGCACCGAAACAAACAAACAAGCCTTCCGGCTCGGGATTGAGTCGAGACAGATCGTCTTCGGATCCGAAACCTTCCGCTTCGAAACACAAGGCCGGTTCGGAGCCGAAAGCTTCCGCTTCCAAAGACAAAAAGGACAAGTCCGGTATGGCACCAAAACCTACGGAACTGAAATCGAAAGAAGATCTTCTAAAGCCCCCGGAACCAATCCTGGACGTTATGAAAGAAAGATTTCACCCTAAACAGAAGAAGCTATACATTAATCCAGATGCTGGACACATTTTAGCTAAAACACCTTTTAAAAGGAAAGTCAGTTCAGAGGATATTGGTTATAAGATTCCTGTCAAAAAGAAGAAGGACATGGCTACAAGTCCTATTCACCCTACTTCGCCATCCCCTCCACCTCCTCCATCTTCACCATTACCACAACTGCCAGGCTCAGATCCACTGCGCATAACACCTCAGGGGTCTCCTCATACACAGCCTGATTTAGGGGATGATGATGATTACGATGACAATGGTCATTTACCAGCAGATCCATGGGATGACTATAATATTGATCCACCCATGGATAATGATCCAGATTTATACCCTGCAGAGCCATCACCTCCAGATGAAAATGTAGATTATCAAGAGCTAATTTGAAGGGCAGCTGCTTATCATGGAGTTACATTACATAAAGAGTCTTTAAATGAAGACTTTTTATTTGATACACTAGGGTCTTCACATAGGACTAGTCAGAGTCTACCCATGTTAAAAGGAATGATGAGACATGCACATGAGATATTTAAGGACCCTGTTCGTGCCCGCATTTTAACACCTAGGGTTGACAAAATATACAAACACCCACCATCTGATCCTATTTTTATTAAAGGACAGCTACCCTTAGACTCACTAGTAGTCTCTAATGCTCGTAAGAGAGCAAACTCACAGACCTCTGCAGATGCACCTCCCCCGGATAAAGAGTCTAAATTGATCGACGCATCTGGTAAAAGAGTGGCGCTCAAGCCGCTAACCACTGGCTCATTGCTAATGCGCAGGGCATACTAGCTTGGTATGACAGGGCACACTGGGAGGAGATCGAAGGCCTACTTCAACCCCTCCCAGAAGAGCACAAAAAGAAAGCACAAGAGTTGGTTCAAGAAGGAAGCTCATATCTAATTCCTCCATTAGATGTGCTTAGGATGCGGCTGACACTGCAGCGAAGTGAGTTACCACCAGCATTCTCCTACGTCGACATGCTTAGCTTAGAATTTCAGGTTTAAACCTGAGGTCCAGCAGTCTATTTTAAATACCCCTATTGACAAGCAACATCTTTTCGGACCTCAAGTAGATGAGGCCTTAGAAAAGAAGAAAGACACAGATGTGGCAAAATCCTTGGGAGCGCTTCAGTCCCCATCAAACAGAGACTCCTTTTGCTGCTTATTTTATAGGGCAGGGTCCAAAAGTACATCGTCAGACCCTAACGCTTCCTCATATAAGTCAAACACACAACCCTCTTCCTCTAGAGGCTTGTATAGAGGAGGGTACAGAGGAAACAACTTCAATGGTAGGGGTAAGAGCACGTCAATGCTTAACTCCCCATACCCCAATAAACAGTGACTTGCCTATACTTCCCCCGATCATTTAACACCTGTCAGGGGAAGACTTCAACAATTTCTCCCCATTTGGCAATCCATAACATTAGACAAATGGGTGCTAGACATTATCTGACATGGTTATTGCCTGGAGCTCACCAGCAATCCTCCCAATATTTCACATCGGACTCACAAACTCTCTTCAGAGCACCTGCAACTCCTCAAACAAGAGGTACAGGCTCTTTTAAGAAAATAAGCTACAGAATCAGTTCAGTTACAGTACCAAAGTTTAGGAATTTACTCTCTGTACTTTCTAAGCCCCAAAAACAACAGCTTCTTAAGACCAATTTTAGACTTAAGAACAAGATCTGTACATACTGTCAGAACACTTTCACATAGTCACGCTTCAACAAGTGCTTCCACTTCTACAGCAAGGCGATTTTATGTCCACACTGGACTTAAAAGACGCATACTTTCACATTACGGTTCACCCAGCAAATATCTCAGATTTGTGATAGCAGGAAAACACTATCAGTTCAAAATACTCCCATTCGGAGTAACTACTGCTCCCAGAGTGTTCACAAAATGTCTAGCAGTAGTAGCAGCACATCTCAGAAGACAACAGATGCATGTCTTCCCATACCTAGACGACTGGCTCATCAAAGCCAGCACACACCAAAAGTGTTTACATCACACTCAGACTACATTAGACCTACTCCACCAATTGGGTTTCACGGTCAATGCGCAGAAGTCTCATCTTCAGTCTTCATAAATGCAGTCCTATCTGGGAGCGACTCTAAACACTTGCACAGATCTAGCCTCTCCCAATGCAGACAGAATTCGAAATATTCAAACTCTGCTAATACAGTTTCAGACCAATCAATACTTAGCAGTCAGAACTTTCATGCAACTGTTAGGAATAATGGCATCATGCATTGCAATGGTGCCTCATGCAAGGGTACACATGCGTCCTCTACAGGAATGCTTAGCACGTCAGTGGAATCAGTCTCAGGGTCAATTAACAGATCTAGAGTTGGTAGACAGCCGCACCCATCACTCTCTGCAGTGGTGGTACACACAAAATGTATCAAAAGGGCAGCCCTTCATCGACCCTGTTCCACAAGTCGTGCTAACAGCAGACGCATCTCTCACACGTTGGGGTGCCCACCTCCACAGTTTGACAATTCAAGGTCTAAGGGACAACAAGTACAAGAGTCTTCACATCAACTATTTAGAGCTTCTAGCTGTGTATCTAGCCCTGAAAGCTTTTCAGTCTCACCTCATAGGGAAAGTTGTCCTAGTCCGCACAGACAATACGACAGCTATGTACTATGTAAAAAAACAGTGAGGGACACACCCTTCAATTGTTACGCCTCTCTCAGACCATTTGGCGTTGGGCAATCTATCACAAAATTCATCTTCTGGCAGAACACCTCCCAGGAGTGAACAATCAAATTGCCGACCTCCTCAGCAGGAAGCGGCAACAAATACACGAGTGGGAACTTCATCCCCAAGTTCTCCTTCCATACTTTCAAGAATGGGATTCTCACAAATAGATCTGTTCGCCACAGTGGACAACTCAAAATGCCCAAACTTTGCCTCCAGGTTCCCACACCCTCTATCCAAAGGCAATGCCCTATGGATGAATTGGCCAGGGATATTTGCCTATGCTTTTCCGCCTCTCCCACTCCTTCCACTTCTGGTTCGGAGGCTCAGGCAAACATCTCTCACATTGATTCTAGTGGCTCCCACTTGGGCCCGTCAACCGGGGTTCACCACACTTTTAGAACTGTCAGTAGTCCCACATCAAAAGCTGCATCTCAATTCCAGCCTTCTCACTCAGAACCATGGATAAGTCAGACACCCAAAACCCAAGGAGCTCAATCTAGCGATTTGGCTCCTGAAGTCATAGAGTTTGGATACTTAAACTTGCCACCAGACTGTATGACTATTCTTAAACAATCAAGAATGCCTACCTCCCGTGCTGGTTATGCAGCAAAATGGAAAAGATTTGTTGTATATTGTAACATCAACAATATTGATCCAGTAGATGCCTCTATCCAAAATATTATATGTTACCTTTTGCATCTACAGCCTGCTGGTTTAGCCTACACTTCCATTCGATTGCATCTTGCGGCAGTAACCGCATATTTGTAAAACAGATATCTATCTTTGTTCAAGGTTCCAGTAATTAAAGCCTTTATGGAGGGCCTTAAAAGAGTAATACCACCCAGGGTACCTCCTGCACCAGTTTGGATTTTGAACATTGTGCTTACAAGACTCCTGGGTCCACCCTTTGAGCCATTACACAACTGTCCGTTACAGTTTCTCTCATGGAAAGTTGCCTTCCTCATTGCTATCACTTCATTGAGGAGAGTTGGTGAGCTACAAGCATTAACCTTAGAAGCACCCTTCTTCCAGCTTCATAAAGATAGAGTAGTTCTTCGCACCAACCCAAAATTCCATCCCAAGGTGGTTTCTGCTTTTCATATCAACCAATCAGTTGAGTTACCTGTGTTCTTGCCTCAGCCTGATTCAGTAGCAGAAAGAGCTCTTCACACACTTGATGTCAGAAGAGCGTTATTGTACTATATTGAAAGAACAAAAGATTTTCGTAAAACAAAACAACTGTTTGTTGCATTTGCTACACCTCACAAAGGCAATCCTATCTCTAAATCTGGTATTTCCAGATGGATTGTTAAATGCATTCAAACTTGCTACGCTAAAGCTAAAAGAGCTTTATCTATACCTCCTAGAGCACATTCCACTCGTAAAATAGGAGCGTCTATGGCCTTCTTAGGTAACATCCCTATAGCTGACATTTGTAAGGCAGCAACATGGTCCACACAACACACATCTACCAAACACTATTGTGTGGATGTGTTAGCACGTCAGCAAGCCAATGTAGGGCAAGCAGTGCTAAAGACACTTTTTCCAACAACTGCAACATCTACCGGTTAGCCACTGCTTTGGGAAAATACTGCTATATAGTCTATGCAAAGCATTTGTATCTACAGCACACATGTCTCGAACGGATTATGGATTATGTTACCCAGTAAGCATCTGTTCTTGGCATGTAGAGCTGTAGATTCACATGCGCCCTCCCACCCCCCCCGGGCACCTGTAGTTGTTGCAGTTTTCATTATTTACATTACATATGCATGGACATCTCTGTACTACACTCACTTACTCGATTCTAACCCTCTTGGGGGAAAACAATCTAACAATGGAGTCGATGCCCATGCGCACTATCACCGAAAGGAGGAGTCACCTTGTGACTGGGAAAGACTTCTTCGAAGAAAAACAACTTGCAAACATCTGGACCCAGCACTAGATGGCAGGAGTATGCAAAGCATGTGAATCTACAGCTCTACATGCCAAGAATAGATGCTTACTGGGTAAGTAACATAATCCTTTTGGTTGCAATCACTTCTGCTAGGAGGGTGAGGGAATTGTAGGCACTTAGTTCCAAGCCTCCTTTTACATCATTCCATGCGGATAAGATGGTTCTTAGGACCAGAGCTGCTTTCCTGTCTAAGGTGGTCACTCCTTTCCACTTGGGGCAGTCCATCACCTTACCCACTTTCTACCTTCCACCTCACCCTTCTAAGGAGGAGGAGAGACTTAATCACCTAGACCCCAAGAGGGCGGTCAGCTTCTACTTGGACAGAACCAAGGACTTCAGGTTGGACGATCAACTCTTCATTGGTTATGTGGGCAAGATGAAGGGCAAGGCTGTCCACAAGAGAACACTGTCCAGGTGGATCATCCTGTGTATCAAGATCTGCTACGCCTTGGCCAAGAACGAGCCTCCTGAAGGTATTCGCGCTCATTCTACCAGAGCTAAGTCTTCTTCTTCTTCGGCTTTGGCTAGAGTTGTCCCTGTGGTTGACATCGGCAAAGCGGCAACTTCGACCTCCCTACACACTTTTGCAAAGCACTGTTGCTTGGATTCAGAAGTGAGGAGGGACAGCCCTTTTGCTCGTTCTGTGCTGCAGAAGTTTTTGGTATAGGCAGGCAGGCCCCCTCCTCCGAGAGTGGGACTGCTTGGGGATTCGATTCAAAAGGTGAGGAATCAACAGGCAGATGTATCAATCAGAAGAACAAGTTACTTACCTTCGGTAACGCTTTTCCTGGTGGAGAAACAGAGGCTGCAGGCAGCTTTGAGGAAGTCACGAGTAGTCACTCCACAGTGGACTCTGTACCTTGAGGACTTGGGCACCACGCTGACTCCATTGGCCCACTTCGACACGAGTTGGGGGGCCCGGGTGTAGTGGTGCTTGGCAGCATCGGGTTTAGGTGGGGACGGAGTCCTCTTGGTCTTTCTTTTGCTGTCTGCAGGTACCGGTCCGCTGTCCCTCTGGAGGTCTTGGTTCCTGGGCGAAGGCTGACAGGTCTCCCGGGTTCTGGGGACTCAGCAGCTGCAGGACAAGTCGACTTTTGGTGCAATAGGCGAAGGCAGCAGACAGGCCGGAAGGGTTGGCGCCAAGTCAGTTGCTGGGTCTTCTGTTCTTGCTGTGCGACTCGTCTTGTCCATCTTCTTTCTTCAGGCTGTCAGGATCACCTCTTCTGGTGCCTGAGGCTCCCCTAAATACTGAATTTAGGGGAGTGTATAGTAGTAGCCAATGGGCTACTGACCCTTGGGGTCACTATGACCCCTATATGACCACTTCCTGTTGGACATGGGCATAACCCTGTCCCAGAATTCCTAAGTATACCATCACAAAGATGGCTACTTCTGATAAATCGTGTCCACCTCAGTTTAGCCCACCTTAGGAGTGGTACTAGCCTGGTTGTGGCGCGCCTACCTGACTAGCTAATTTTCCCGCCTGTCCTGGTGCCAAGGGGGCACTGGACAAAGGAGGATGGCATTGTCTCCTGTGAGGGGAGCCATATTCGCATTCCAAAGGCGGCAGCTCTGTGAAGCTTGCCGGCTTAGGGAGACTAATCAGCAGGTCATTCTGTGGGAGGGAGTGTTACACCCTCTTCCCGTGCAGGCTTTTGTTCTGAGTCCCCTGAGAGCAAAAGGCTCTCCCCCGAGGAGGTCTGAACAGTTTCTCGGGTGACAGGCTGGCAGAAACCAGTCAGCCAGTACACCAGAGGCTGGTAGGTTCTCAGGGTGTTGTGTAGTTCCTACAAATCTATATAGGATCTGCACGTTTAGACAACATAAACTAAGGGATTGGTGTCCAGACTGATTCCAGATACCCCCGAAGGATATGTTAGTCTGTAGACCAGCTAGCTCACAGTGCAACTATGATCCCCTCTTACCATGGAGTGAATAGTTTCTGTCAACTATCGAACATGATAGTAATAATGCGTTCTCCTACGATGCAAACCCTAACTAGATGTACCTAAGAGTAGCTAGCATGTATGTAGGTGTATAGCCACGATTCCCCCTAGGATAAGAGCCAACCCCATTACCTGATGTGAGAGAACGAAGGACTCCGTCTTGGTCTCGAGTTGGACACCCCGCAAGGGCTGTCAGACCACTGCGTGCTGGAGTGTGTGCTTGCAGGGACCTCAGCGTCTTGTGTCAGCGTGTCAGCATGGAAGTCTTTTTCCTCTGGTTTGCCCAGCGAAGATGTGGTGCTTACATACCCGAAAGGTACCCTCAGGGGTTCTACCTAGATGTGTCATGGTACTGTGGGCATGTCGGCCAAGGATGACGATAGTGGTGACACCTTATACAGAGTTATTATGCAGAAGATGGTAATCCTGCTGTGATACTGAGAATCCTCATGCATAATAAATGAGGCTAGTGTTCTGAGAAAACCACACAATATTTATGCAGCACCTAACTAGGTAAGAGGTCAGTGCCAGACCCGTTATGTAGAACAATGGTAGGAAAAATATAGGTAAAAGGTCGTGCAACTACCTAGGCCTATATTGGGGTACATTGGGGTTCATAACAAGGGGGCACCTCTAAGGTGCCCTCTGTGTGCAGGTATTGGTAAATCCATCACTGGAATCAGTGTGAGTTTACCAATACGAGATGTTTGATACCAAACATCCCTATCTTCAGTGAAGCCATCATGTAGCTGGTGAACTCGTTTTTACTAGTATCCAGCACATGCCTTAAAATGGCTTCCCTGGTCACTTCTACTGGCAGTAATAGGACTGACCAGCACAGGGGGATATCTGCTCATGCAGGTATGCTTTCACATGTAATATTCAGCACCCTGCCTAAGGGCTGTCAGGCCTGCTGTAGGAGTGACTTACAAATATTACATTCAGTGTTAGGGGACATGGCACACAGGGATGTATGACATGTCGTGTTTTCACTTTTGTCTGCAACAAGACACGCAGCCTGCAATGGCAGTCTTACTTGTGCTTGGTGAGGGGTTCAATAGAGTGGCACAATTGGTGCTGTTTCCCTTAGGGACCCTTTTTAGTAACTCAGGCCCTAGGTACCAGGGGTACCATTTACTAGGGACTTACAGAGGGTGCTAAAGGTTTTACCAATTTCGGGAAACAATTGTACAGTTTTGGGAAAGAGCTCTCTGGCACTGGGGACCTGGTTAGCAGGAACCCAGTGCACTTCCAGTTGAAATCTTATCAGTTACCAGGCAAAAAATGGGGGTGACCATGTCAAAAAGGGCTACTTTAATACATGTGACATTTTTGCTTTACTGTAAAAATTGATAACATCTAAAGTGCTTACCTGATAACGAAGTTCTTGGTATTAAAAAGTATATAAAAATACATGTTATTTTTCTAAATTGGTCTTGAGTTTCTTCTTGAGTATGTGTCTCATTTATTGACTCTGTGTGTACAACAAATGCTTAACACGAGCCTCTGATAAGCCTAAACTGCTCGCCCAAACTACCACACAAGAGATCATTTGGGATTATTAATTCAAGCTTTGTAAGCTAATGAGGGTGGTCTGGACGTTTTACATAGTGAACCTCATTTTGGTACACTACATAAAAAGCCAGCTTCCTACCAAGAGACACAACAGTGATAGATAGATGCAGACAAAATTGTCTGCTTTAACCTGGAAGCCCTTGCGGGCAGTTAAACTTGCACCTTTGACATACACTGCTAATTACCCTATTTATTATTACATCACTCATGACATGATCTATGACATTATTGATAGCAGACTGCAACATCAGAAATGACATAATTGATGACAAGACTGTGCATGGCAGGGGCGCAAGTTATAGTTACTTTAGGGCACCAGATATAGTTCCTTGAGAGAACTATAACTGGTGAATTTCTGTGTTTTTTGGAGTTTAAAACATTACATTCTCTCTGAAATGTTCCCCTAACTATAACATTAATTTAACCTTTGTTTCTTTTCAGTAAATTTCCAAGTTTTGTTTTTAATGTAGTGTAAGATATAATTACAGTTCCTATCAGTAACGTCTATTACTTTAACCTTTGTTTTTTTCAGTGAATGTATATTTACATATAGTAGTCTTTACACTTAAATATTAAAATATATTAAATGTCAAAATGATAAAATATTTAAAAAATATACAAATATTTGTAAAAACAAAGAAAAAAATCTGAAATAATGTATCAAATGTATTTTATGCTGAAATTATGGTAATCCGAATGAAAAGAAATCAAAATTATGGAATCAGAATCTTTGGTAAGAGAACAGGTAACAAACAAACTTTGACACCCTTATTACCACCAGACCTCAATCAGACACCTATCTGAGCAGTTCAGTCTTCAAGTAGGGTTTTGTCCTAAGTCTTAGCTTCAGGTCATTCTGGAATCTGGTACCAAGTGGCCTTTGTGATTTTTGTTGTCTCAATTTTTAAGGTAGTGATCACATTCTTGTGGCTTCAAACATATTCTGGTAGTCTCATCCTGTAATTAATAGAGCCTACCAGTAAGATTTTTGGGGGTCCTGGTATAGTTTAGATTGCATAAGCCCATCACCAGGGCTCTATTCAAGTTCTCCTGATGGCTTTTTTGAAGAAATAGGTAGATTTTTCAGGACAGGGGACAATGTTTCAACACCTTTAACTAATACTTAAAGTTGCAGGCAAATACAAGATTCAGTCTAGCAAGGATATCTGCCCACTTTCCTACCTGCTCGAAAGTCTAAGTTCTGCATCGAAGGATCCTCACTGATAGTCATAAACACAGAATATTCCTGTGCAATTGTGGGGATCCCAGAACACTTTATCTTCAATTATTGAAAGTCAGTCTTTTGAATGAGGTTACCCTCTCAATGTCCATTGAATTAGACAAGTTAACTCCATTAAAAAATATAACAGTCCTGCTTTTTACTGAATTTGTCTGGACCAAAAAAGAAATCTAATCAGTATAATGCGATCACATTGTAGCATCTGACAAAAGGCAACCTTGAATTTAGTTCTAAAACACCAACTGAGCACATACAAAGAAATAAAAATGAAGGAAAATGGAGCCTGACAGTTCAAGAGTTCAAGGACTGCAAGGAAAATACACTGTTACTTTAAGGAGCCAGCAGTTTCCCTACCCAGCATGCACTGTACTGGCAGTTTGCCGTACAGCCTCAGTTCTTTTTTCCGGCTCATGCTGAGAGGATCTCTGAACACTCTCTGGGTTACTTTACCCTGTTTTTTTCTTAACTTTGTGTCACAAAAAGTTAGTTTGTTTTGCTTCATCCAACATCTTTGAGGCTAATCTACATTTTTCACCCAATTTCTCGTCAAAAGTGGCGATTTGTTTCTCAAAATGCCTTCAGTATTCGTGATATGCCCTTCATGTGGGCGACAAAAGGCTTCATCAGACCCACATTCTGTGTGTGTTGTCGGTCTTCCTCAGAGGTTAATTTGTAGAACAATAAGTGCCAGGGCCCTCGTTAGGAGGATACAGCAGCTTGGACCATCCATTGCCCCTACCATCCCTGCCAATTACAATAACAACACAACTACTAACCATCACTTTCCTACAAGTGTGACAATTCATACTATTCAAGAATGGCTTGTGTGGCACGTGTATGTGATTGTTAATGTATATTAAATAAATAAACAGCTGTTGTGCTCATACCCAAATTTGGCAGACAGCGCCACCATGTGGCAGACTGTCACAAGCGCTGAGGCTAAGAATTAAGTGCCGGTGCCGAGCACCGGAAACCACCGGCTCAAATTAGGCATTCGCCTGAGAGGAAAACATGAGAACCTGCATCAGGAAGAAGAGAGAAAGAAACAGAGAAGGGGCTCCTTCCTCTGAATCCAGAACCTCTAACACAAAAGAATCCCATAGAGGAAGATCTAGAGAGAGGAAACGTAAAAACATCGTCACCATCTCTCTGGACATTATCACTGACCTTGATAACACCGGTCGACGTCGAGGCAGGCGTCAGCACCGACTTGCCGCAGAGTATGACGACAGCACAGCCGACGTCGATGACAACACCTTAGGTACCATTAAATCCGCCATCACTGTCCATTCTAGTCCCAACACCGCAGCTGTCGACTGCGAGATTTTCGATGGCAGAGTACTCAACACCGACACATCATTGGTCGACTTCAAGGAGATCGACTTCATTGATGTCGAGATCGTTGTCAAGACACTTGACGTCAAGAAGATCGAAGTAGAGACAGTCAGAAATCTCAATTTTCTCAGTTTCTGACACCCATCAAACAAAAGAAGAAAATTGGATGAGACCCAACTTTAATAATTCCAGAAGAGGATCTTGTTTAGGAACCAAATACTCCTCTAACTTGCCTTCTAGATCTATTTCTCCTATAAGTTCATTTATTCAACCATCAGAACCAGATTCAAGACCAAGACCAATAGTTTCACCAGACAGTGAAGGTCTTCCGCAGACATCTACTACATCAACTCGACCCCAAGAAGGCAGAAAAGAAGATGATCACCTTCTCATTCTCCTTCACCAACTAGGTCTTATTCCACATAAACTCCCACCTCTTAGTAGCCACAACCAAACTCTGGAATGGTCTTCCAATTTTTCTTAAGACTAAAACAGATCTTTTGTCCTTTCGGAAATCTTTAAAGACCTCGCTGTTCAACAATTAAAGCTCTGTCCCTCATTTCACCTCTTTGTCCAGATTCCATCTCTTAGTCCAGACTCTTTGGCGCCAAGACACCTTTGGGTAGTAGTGCCTGGTATAAATTTTCATTTCCAGTGGCGTCACCTCTTAGGTCGTCTTTTGTAGATGACATTCTTACTTTTCAAGATGTGCTAGTCAGAGGTGCCAATAAACTAAGCATGCAATTACAGGCGCAACAAACAACAGTCTTTGTGATAAAGGAGTCTCTTCAACCAAGAGCTTCACCAAAGCCTACCTTACCTTTGGTTCTGGGATTTGCGGAACTTGCAGAATAAAAAGTTCCTTACACCATCTACTGATAAAGCTGCAACTCCTCGGTTTCTTAAAAAATACAAAGCTTCGGAACAAGATCTACCTTAGACAAGATCCCAAACCAGACTTGGTAATAGTTTCTGTCGTAAGAAAGAAGCACCCTTCGGTGGTGTAGACTTCAGTTCCTCCTCAAAAGTAGAGGAGACTGGATGCAATAGGAAGAAAAATATGTAACTTTGCAACTGTGACTTTTAAGAACTCTAGTGCATCTCTTCTTTTGCCAGATATGATCGAGCACTATGGGAGTCTCTCGCTGCGTTGACAGATGATCTTCCTAAAGACAGAATACAAAATTTCATGGAGATTGTTCAAAAGGCGCAAATTGTCTCAAATCAATTCATCGGTGCATTCATAGATCAAGCAGATCTTGCTTTAACACAATTCTGCAATGTTATATCTCTTTGCAGGTTGTCTCGGCTTAGACTAACTTTCCTGAAACTGGACGATCAACTGAAAAACATGAACTTTCCTTTCTCTGGGCCAGTCCTTTTTTACCCCACACTGATGAATAAATAGAGAGAATAAAGAAAGAGGCTGAAACCCTCAAAGCAGTGGGTTTAGAGGAAAAGAAGTTCTGTCATTCCCAATACCATCGCAGGGACTATAGATTTCAGTCCAGCCAAAGGGGTCTATTCCCTCAAAGGACCTTCTATTCTCAGTCCCAAGGTAGTCAACAGCAACATCAACAACCACAGTTCCATCCTAGCAATAATGGAGGAAGAGGTCAGCAGCAACAACTGCAGACACAACGCCAATACTCTTCTAAATCAAGACCAACATCAAAACAGTGAGAATCACACTCCCCCTGTTCTGTTTCCTACTCCGGTGGGAGGGAGTGTTTCATATCACTTAACAGAGTGGAGATTGATACCCACTGACAAATGGGTCCTGCAAATCATCCAGAACGGCTACACCATCCAGTTCAAATATCCCCCACCTTCAATGCCTCCAAAATCAGCACCAAAACATAAATTGCTGCAATTAGGTACGGTCTCTTCTCCAATAATGAGAAATGGAACCAGTTCCATCATCTCAAAAAGGAAAAGGTATCTATTCAAGATACTTTTTGGTACCCAAGAAAAGCAAACAGAGTTCTTGCCTATACTTGACCTAAGACAGGTATTCAAATATATCAAGAGACAAAAATTCAGGATGCTAGCCCTGCATCAGATATATCTACAATTAATTAAAGGCGACTGGATGTGTTCTGTGGATCTCCAAGATACATATTTTGACATACCTGTAGCGATAAAACACAGAAAATTCGTAAGATTTGCCGTTGGAAAAGCCCATTATCAGTTCACAGTCATTCCATTTGGTCTAAAGTCCGCACCCAGAACATTCTCCAAATGCATGGCGGTGGTTGCAGCTCACCTCTGGAGAAAGAAGATTTACATTTACCCCTATTTAGATGATTGGGTGATAAAGGCACCCTCTTATCTTCAAGCACAGTTGAATTTCAACATAATGACCAAACTCTTGACAAATCTGGGTTTGCTTATCAATCCCGAGAAATCAATTTCTCCACCTCACCAACTTTTCTATTTTCTAGGAGCCTCTTTGGATAGAACACATCCAGACAATCACTGCTAAGCTAACACTGAACAAACCTCGATATTCATCTGCTACAGAAGCCTTGAAGGAGCTCCACCGGCTGCCTATCAAGCAGAGAATAATCTTTAAAGCTCTCTGTATTGTCCATAAGGCATTACAAAAAAAAGGACCAAAACAAACTAAAAAAATATACTCCTGGCAGAAACCTCCGATCTACTACAGGCAACTATGTCCAAGAACTCAGATTTCACAAAGTCAGACAAGGAGGACGTACCTATACTGTCAATGCAGCCCGGATATGGAATAAACTACCAGCTCTCTTACGATCTCATTCTGACCTACTACAATTCAGGAAAACACTGAAAACCTGGTTATTTCCTCACTAGCGACTCGCTTTTCAGTTTCTTCGACCTGCTGTTTCCTTACATAGTGGTTTTAGCGCCAGGATACCATTTTTTGTCACAGTCCGCTCTATAAATAACCCCTTACATTACTACAAAAAAAGTGTATCCTTCTGAGGAGAGAGTGTCTATCATGTTTCAGAAATGTCACCAACTGCTTCAAATGTTGCATCCAATGGTTCGACAGATCTCATCTCTGTTAGGGTCCATGATGTCTTACATGTATTTAGTTTCATATGCGCTTCTCCAAATGAGACCTTTACGACAGTGCCTCGAAGACCAATGGTCCCAATGGAAGGGAAATTGGGAAGACAAACGCTTTCTCACCACACAAGCCAAACAATCTCTCATGTGGTGGTGCAAGAAAAGCAACCTACTGAATGGAATCTCCTTTTTCCAGGATCTTCCAAAACAGACAGTTGTCATAGATACTTCCCTGACAGGGTGGGGAACTCACTTACAAAATCTCACAGTACAAGGTCATTGGTCACAAAAAGAGCAATTGTGCCACATCAGTGTTCTGAAACTGAAGGCGGTCTATCTAGCCTTGAAGGCTTTTCTACCATCCTTAATCTCCAGCAGAATACTTATTCAGACAGTACCACAACTATGCACTATCTAAACAAACAAGGGGACACCAGATCAAGGAGTCTGTTTCTAGAAGCTCAAACAATCTGGCATAGGTTACTGGCAAGTAATCTAACGATTCAAGCAATTAATTTACCAAACATTCAAAATTGTCAAGCTGATCTACAAAGCAGATACTTCATAGACAATCATGAATGGGAATTAAACAATGCAGTCTTATTAAGTGTTTTCCAAGACTGGAGGTTTCCCAACAGACGTATTTGGCACCGCAGAAAACGCAAAATGCCCAAACCTCGCATCAAGAATGGAGGAACCAAACTCGTTGGACAATGCCCTTTCGATCGATTATCGAAACGTTTTCTCTATGCCTTTCCTCCGATTCCTTTAATTCCAAAAGTACTAATCAAGTTCAAAACATTGGGTTCCTTAATGATTCTAATAGCACCAGAGCGGCCCAGAAAGTGGTGTAATCCATAGCTACTTTATCTCTCCAGCAGACCCCACAAGAGGTTGCTGGGCAAACACAACCTCGTGTCGAGGATGCAAGGGAAGATTTTTCACCCCAGCGTAAACTCCTTGAATTTGGGGGCATGGCTCCTGAAATCATTCAATACAGACACTTAAATCTTCCTTCAGACTGTATGACCTTTCTCAAAGAAGCGAAACGTCCAAGCTAAAGGTTGTGTCAGATTTTCACATCAATCAAACAATTTCACTTCCACTGTTTTTCAATAACCCTTCTTAACCAGCAGAAAGGACTCTTCACTCCTTAGATATTCGAAGAATTCTTAAGTTCTATTTAGACAGAACTAAAGAAATTCTCAAAACGAAACCAGTTGTTCATAAATTATGGACCTTTAAGAACTGGTATGGCTTCATCTAAGCAAACCATAGCAAGATGGATCATTTGCAGTATTACTCTATGTTACCAATTGGCTAACAAACTCCTGCCAGGCACCCCTATAGCTCACTCTAGGCATAGTAAGGCTGCAACTGTCACTTGGATAAAAACATCCCAATTACAGAACTTTGCAAAGCAGCTACACGGAAATCGGTTCATACTTAAGCTAAATATTATTGTTTAAATGCAGATTCAAGAGCTGATTCTTTGCTGGGTCAGGCAACTTTAAAAATCTGTTTGATGTGAGTGGTCCTTACTTGCCACATGCCTACTTAGACTTGTATCTTACATTCTTTTTACAGTTTATAGCTTGATATTGACACCTGCGAGATAGGGATATGCGTGATACTCTATTTTTTTGTTTATGTTGATCAGTGAGGATCCTACAATGCAGAAGGAAAAGTTACTTACTTGTATTCCTAGTTCTGCATCGTAGGAATCCTCACTGAAGACATAAATAACCCTCCCTTCTCCCCGGTTGTCAAAACATTTGCTATATTTTTCTTTTAATTCATTATCGCCATTCAAAAAGAACTGATGCTATGAGGCATACTGCCAGTACAGTTCATGCTAGGAAGGGAAACTGCTGGCTCCTTAAAATAACAGTGTATTTTCCTTGCAGTCCTTGAACTCTTTAACTGACACGTTCCTTTTTCCTTTCATTTTTAGGTCTCGCCTGAGCCAGCGCGCATGCGCTGTCCTGCGAGGCATTAAGGAAGGGCTTTTGAGCTCTGAACACACGCTCGTGCGTGTGCTTTTTTTTTATTAGCCTGCAATTGGCCTGTGCAAGTGTCTTTTTTAAAAACACAGCACGCAATTGGTGCAAGGCGGGTGATTGTCCCACCGTGGTTTGTTCCATGGCCTAGGGTCCGCGGGAGCGAGGTTTAATCCCATCTGTTTCCAATTATCGCGTTGGCGTTAATTGCAAACAGATGGTGCTCGCGTTTTTTTCTTGTTAAACTCTTCGCTTGTTTTCCCTGTTACTAGCGCCCGAAAACCCAATGGGTATATGTACATTTTACAAGTTCGGATTACATAACATTTTTAAATCGCACCTCATTAAATACTGGCGTGTGCAGCATATGTTGTGATGTTAGGCCTGTTATATAGCGCACATTCTTTCCGTGTAATTGTCTGCCTGTTGTACACTTTCACCACGTGGAAATTAAAGCTGTAAATTCCCTTCCTGGGTGATATAAAAGTGTTTCGCTCAGAGTCGAAGTTGCCTCCGATGTTCACTAATATCTGCAATAAAGGGAAAGCAGAGCACACGGAGAAGGGTTAGGGCGTGAGAACCCGCCTGTCACAGCCAGAACAGCGAGCACTGACTGACATTCACTACAGTTTCAGTGATGGATTCACGCTGCAGTTTTGTACAAAGACTGGCGGCGAGCACTACATGAACAATACATTAGCATGTATTTTAAGATGTAGAAATGTCTGGGTTGCTGCTGGTGTATCATCGTGAAGCAACAAGCGCAACCACAGCATCACTCAGCGCAACAACAGCATCACTGAGCGCAACCACAGCATCACTCAGCGCAACCACAGCATCACTCAGCGCCACCACAGCATCACTCAGCGCTACCACAGCATCACTCAGCGCCACCACAGCATCACTCAGCGTTACCACAGCATCACTCAGCGCCACCACAGCATCACTCAGCGCCACCACAGCATCACTCAGCGCCACCACAGCATCACTCAGCGCCACCACAGCATCACTCAGCGCAACCACAGCATCACTCAGCGCCACCACAGCATCACTCGGCGCCACCACAGCATCACTCAGCGCCACCACAGCATCACTCAGCACCACCACAGCATCACTCAGCGCCACCACAGCATCA
Organism: Calotriton arnoldi; assembly: GCA_963921515.1. NCBI lineage: Eukaryota > Metazoa > Chordata > Amphibia > Caudata > Salamandridae > Calotriton > Calotriton arnoldi. The sequence goes on from CAWUFW010001032.1 coordinate 2,629,767, forward strand.
CTCAGCAGCACCACAGCATCACTCAGCGCCACCACAGCATCACTCAGTGCCACCACAGCATCACTCAGCGCCACCACAGCATCACTCAGCGCCACCACAGCATCACTCTGCGCCACCAAACCATCACTGAGCACTAACACAGCATCACTCTGCGCCACCACAATGCCAGAAAGCATCACTCAGGGCCACCACAGCATCACCCAGGACCACAACAGCATCACTCAGCAGCAGCACTACAGCATCACTCAGCAGCATGACAGCATCACTCAGCAGCACCACAGCATCACTCAGCAGCACCACAGCATCACTCAGCGCACCACAGCATCACTCAGCGCAACCACAGCATCACTCATCGCAACCACAGCATCACTCAGCGCAACGACAGCATCACTCAGCGCAACCACAGCATGACTCAGCCAAACCACAGCATCACTCAGCGCAACCACAGCATCACTCAGCGCAACCACAGCATCACTAAGCGCACCACAGCATCACTCAGCGCACCACAGCATCACTCATCATGAACACTGCATCTCAGTGCCACATAATTACACACCACATAATTACACTCTACTCAATGCAACATAAATACACTCAACATAATACCAGCCAGTACCACATAATTACACGTCACATAATTACACTCTATTCAATGCAACATAAATACACTCCACATAATAACACTGTGCCACATAATTACACGCCACATAATTACACTCTACTCAATGCAACATAAATACACTCCACATAATACCACTCAGTGTGACATAGTTACACGCCACATAATTACTATATACTCAATGCAACACAAATACACTCCATATAATACCACTCAGTGCCACTTAATTACACGCCACATATTTACACTCTACTCAATGCAACATAAATACAATCAACATAATACCACTCAGTACCACACAATTACACGTCACATAATTACACTCTATTCAATGCAACATAAATACACTCCACATAATACCCCTGTGCCACATAATTACACGCCACATAATTACACTCTACTCAATGCAACATAAATACACTCCACAAAATACCACTCAGTGCGACATAGTTACACACCACATAATTACACTCTACTCAATGCAACATGAATACACTCCACATACCACTCAGTACCACATAATTACACACCACATAATTACACTCTACTCAATGTAACATAAATACACTCCACATAATACCACTCAGTGCCACATAATTACACGCCACATAATTATACTCTACTGAATGCAACATACACTCCACATAATACCACTCAGTGCCACATAATTGCACGCCACATAATCACACTCTACTCAATGCAACATAAATACACTCCACATAATACCACTCAGTGCCACGTAATAACACGCCACATAATTACACTCTATTCAATGCAATGTAAATACACTCCACATATTACCACTTAGTACCACATAATTACACACCACGTAATTACACTCAACTCAATGCAACATAAATACACTCCACATAATACCACTCAGTGCCACATAATTACACACACCTAAGCATCACCTAAACATCACCTAAGCATCACATCAGTCTGCCCTCGGAATCTGGCATCTGTTGATTCTCCCCTAGTGTCCGTCCACTGCTCGTGTTCTAATTAAATTACTGTTTTCCAACCTATTCTCCCCCGTTATTTATGTCCCGCTCCCCCATAACAAAAAAAATTATAACAAACAAGCATGAGAACAGGCAGGAAGAAGTTGTCAGCAGTGCAACTACAAAAAAACTAGAGGACATTTTTTATGTTAAAATCATTTTTTAATCAGGTTGTTCAGTTGTATATAATGTCGTCCTGGTTTGTATAAAAGTAACAAAAATGCTTAACACTTTTTATTATAACTTTTCAGCATGATGCACAGCAGCCACAATGCTCTACAACATAGCCAAAAGTTCTGGCTAAACACATAAGGTCTCAAAGGCGAGACCTATTGGCTATGCCAATGCTTGTTCTTTCTTTGAATGTGCTCAGTCGGTGTTCAGGGTTGCCTCTTGTCTGATGCTGAAATGTGGTCATATTATATTGATTGGCTGCCTTTCGTGGGCCAGAAAAATTCAGTAAAAAGCAGGCCTGTCATTATTTTAATGGAGGTACCTCTAATTCCATGGACATTGAGATGGTTTCCTCCATCTAAAGATTGACTTTCAATAATTGAAGATAAAGGGTTTTGGGATCCCTGCAAATGCACAGTAATATTCTGTGTTTATGACTTCAGTGAGGATACCTACCATGCAGAACTAGGAATACAAGAAAGTACATTTTCCTTTTAGTTCCATTAAGGTAGAAGAAGCTTTTATTCGCTCACTGGTGTATGCTGATGTATGAAGGAGGAGCTACCTGGCAGATCTGAATTTGAGTTTCATTGATATATATCTTTCTCCATACAGTAAAGAGTGCATCCAATAGCGAACCCCTTCCACCTTGTATGAACGAAGGCTCAAAAAGACCTTTCCTGATTCAGTCCAAGTAAAAACATGTCCACTTGCACTTGCTGTTTTTCTACGCTCTCATTTTGCAGTTGCAGAAACCTGACATTTTTCTGATTCTATAATTTACGTGCCCTGTCCAAAAGGAGAAATGTACTTACCAGGAACTTCATATGTTTGACCTATATAATTGGATGTGTTGCTGTCTGAGACATAAGGAAAACGTAATGTTTATTGTACATGGCGATTAGAGACTCTTTACTAATGCCGTCCAGACAGTATAGGCCACAAACCTGTAAATTGCTCTTTATATCACTATTATTTGTCAAGCAGCCCTTTCCTGAAAGCCTCACTCTTGTTGAAGGAAAGGTCTATATACGATAGTGGACTTGACTGTTGTGGAGATTTGCAGCGCTTGAACCTCATCTTCTGTGCGTAAACTTGGCACATACCCGTTTTTGACAATCTGTTGCATAGTCCAGTATTTCACCCTAAATCCAATTTCTTTGGTACATGCTGTATGGATCTTTCCCTCCCTCTTTTAGAGAGACCCTGTGGCCTTTAGACTACCCTCGGCCCAACTCAGTCGGCAATCTAGCGAAGAACTTGGGGGTCTGGTTTGGTGAGGACCTCAGGTTCTCCGCACAGATTAAGAAACTTGCGGGGGTTTGCTTTGGTACTCTCAAATCACTTAGAAAGTTTTTTCTCTTGTTACCTAGGTCAGCCAAAGAAATGGTGGCCCGCGCCCTTATTGTGTCTCGCATTGACTATGCCAACGCCCTGTACATTGGCATTCCATGCTACCTGCTAAAAAAACTACAAACAATACAGAATGCAGCCGCCAGACTTCTGTTGAACATCTCAGGAAGGTCAAGCGTTAGACAGCATCTGCGTGATCTGCATTGGCTCCCTGTGGTCCATAGAGTGCAATTCAAAGCTCTCACTCTGGCTCACAGAGCCCTGCATGGACTAGGGCCGACGTACCTCAGGAAGCGTTTTGCCTTGTATGCCCCCAGCCGATCTCTGCGCTCAGCCACACATCGACGGGCGGTGGTCCCCCGCTTTCGCAGGATGCGTCTGGGGGGTCACTCCCTCTCCGTTAAAGCAGCGGTAGCATGGAACTCCCTTCCTGTGGAACTGCGGAACATTCAGGACCCTCGGCTCTTCAAAAAACAATTAAAAACCCTTCTTTTTAATCTGCCCATCTAAATCTCTGCTTCACACTGCTACGGTCACTTCCCGCGCCGGGTAACTCTTGAGTATCTGTGCGCGTTATAAGTGTATTATAACATAACATAACATAACATGCTACGTTACCTGGGTCCACTAGTCACCCGCTAGCTTTACTGAGGACTCAACTACTTATATTTGCACCCAGTGCCTAATGTTGGACCCTGACTCTGGCACACGTATGATGCAGAAAGCTTCACTCCCGGCTGTTCTTAGGGTATTCTGCGCACGGCAAGGCAATTTTCCAAAAGAGTGTATGACAGTATTACCAGCATAGGGGCTTATTTAGGGTTTGGCGGGCTGTGATCCGTTTCGCCAGGTCAGCAGAGGGATTTACTCCACTCCCCTGGCTGAGTGCCACCCGCCATATTTAGAGATATCCAACAGGCAGGCGGACATCTCTGATGCCTTCAGCAATGCCGCCTCCATAGTAGCTCTTCTGAATACACTGAAGCTTTGCTTTGCTGAAGCCATGTTCAGTTTGCTTGCACCGCAAATGTTTTCTTTTTTCAAAAACAAACTCCCAAAGTGGGTGTTTGCTATTGAAAATCAGAAATCAAATAGCCCTGCCACTCTGGGAGTTTTCTCCCAGTCTGTAGTGGGCACTTATTTGGCTCTTGTTCGGGGCCACCCGGCTTTTGATAGCAGGCCCAAACAGGAAAAAATATGTGGAAATATCCTCCTTAAATGGGGCAGATGGTTTGAGTTACTTTGACCGATGGCCCAGTGTCAATCAGACTGGTCAAATGTTTCTGCCAGAAGACCCAGGAGAGTCTCCGGCCTCAGAAACATGATGGTTCTACGACTCTCAAAAGAGCTGGGGAACTGTGAGTTTGGCGGACAGGTACTCCACTGCGTTTGTGATGGAGTACCCTGTCTGGCAAACACTAAGTATGGTCCATAGTTTGTGCCAAAAGTTTGAAATTCTTTGCCTCTTCGAGCAACGTCTGGCCAGTCTCACACCTGTGGATCACTGCCACTGAACTCTCCTACCTATTGCCATTCCTACCTCGCACTCCCCACACCTCCATCATTCCCCTATCGGTTCCCACATGAATAGGTAAAGAAGGAGGAGGCCAGCCTACCCTGGTGTTTTCTCCAAAACTCTGGAATCACTTTCCTTTCACACCAGAACTACTTCTTTCCCCGTTTCCTATGTCTCCTCCTCTCTTGGTCTGCGCTTCATTAGTAGTGCACACAAAGCATGAATTTAAACAAAATAAACATTTCAATATTGTAAAAACCTCTAAATCTAAAATTAGTACCCAGGTTGTACATTTATGAATCATATCAGATTTGTGTGGTGCACACTCGCCTCGGGGGCAGGGATACTTCTAGTTCAGCTTTTTTTGTTAATCAAGTTATGCTGTTCAGTACATACACAGCGTTACAGAGTTGTTATGGGTGAGTCTATAACTGTTTTCTGAAAAAAGAATTTATACGAGAATTTATTTGGTGGAGATGAAGATGCCTCACGATTGAGATGTTTACAGATTAATAGAACGTTTTCCCTCCTTAGGAAAATTTACAATTTCTTTTCTCTTCTAATAGGATGTTTGATGAGAGAATTTTTTCAGGTATGTTTAGCTGTTAATATTTCGTCTATGAGCACAGATAACACCGCATGGTGCCTCTTCTATCAGCTTGTTTACATAACCAGCTTGCATGTTATAGCTTGGGAACCTTGTCATGATCGTTGCAAAGCATACATCTAACAAGCATTGGCAAAGCGAACATGTCTGGCCTTGTCAAGCATGCACTGCTTTTAATTATTGTTTTGCAAACATATGCGATATGCAAAAAAATTGGCAATAGTACAAATATAGAAGAGTGGACCAGAACCAGGCACACTAGATGAGGCACTGAAGTGCACTCCTTTTCAGGCAGCTGTGCTCATGTGACCAAGCAAAACTCTTTCACTCACAGTGCAAGGCAGCCAGTGGATGACATGGGTTGACATAGTGCATCATGCTGCATGTGTTGGTGTACGGAAGCAAAACGTGAATGGCACTGGAACAGACCAGTGCATTAAGAGAGCTGACCAAATGCCCCTGGGCATATACAAAACAAAATCATCAAGATGGCGAGACAGCTACAGCTGTCTTTTGGCCATATCTGAAAATGGCCGTTCTCAATGCTCCCACCTGCTTTTGGACAAAGAAAGGAAGGAATGAATGCAAAAGAATGTAAGAACTGCAAGACAAAATGACAGGAAGCAACACTAGGCTATATAAAGAGCCACTCATTATCAGTTAGAAATATGACTGCACACAAGCTCTTTGCACACAGTTACATGAATTGTGTGCCAGGAAGATATTTTTCACATAAACGCTTTAGTTCATTGATGTGATGCTCAACAGCACTTACAGCCATCAGATCTTTTTAGGACTATGCAGAAGGTTCGCTATTCATTCACTCTTGTTTGATATGGGCTCTCGTTCCATCATCACCCATTTATGTTTTTGTAGGAAACTCGCTGGGTAATGAAAAACAAAACCTCCCCAAGCTTCCCTGCCTCCTTTTGCATAACACATAATTCGCATTTGCACTCAGTACACCTTTATCAATAATTATAGGTTGAGTTTTGACTGATTTATATGCCACGAGCACAAAACATTGAGTGCAAGTAGTACGAAGGAATAGGTTTTGATAGAGAAGGTGCTGCAACCATGCAATGACCATATTTATTTGAACTGTTGCCAAAATCCGTTTAACTTGGTGAAAAAGCTGCCCTGTGGAGCCAATAAATGCCACCCATCGTACCTGAATCGTAACATTGAATTTTTTTTGCGCAGAATTGCAACTTGAATTTGATGCAGGTGGGTCTCGTGGCTCATTCAGCTAATGTTTTCACTATATGGATCTGTGATTGATCTCATGGTCATCATACATTTAAATCCCAGTGGATCATCCATCCTTTCAACGTCCTGAGGTCGATAAAAGTAGTGCCATTATGTTGGGTAAATCAGTTATATGTCAATAGCACCAAGATATTGCCTCTGGAGTAAAGAGTTGTTATTCTAATACCTATATAATTCTCACCCATGAATTAAACCCACTGTAATGTATTAACTTCCTGATAGAGGTTCGGGCTCAAGGGGAGTGCAGTTTGCAGTTGTCATCCTTGTACAGGGTACGTTTACATTCTTTTCCCTAACACTAGACGGTGACCACCATTCTTGCAGTTATTGCACTTCTACAAAAGGTAGGGCCACGGCCACGTGGGCAGAGCACAACCATGTCCAGCCCACTTATCTTAATGAAAGTTGTAAATAGAATATCTGTTAAATCACCTCTTCAGTTTCATCTCAAGCCAGTGTTTAAAAATTGGGGCAGCAGGAAATGATGTAAAAAGTCCAGAAGTGTATTTTGTTCTTGAATTTAGTGCAGGAAGTGATCCATAATCGTCTAGAATGGCCGATCCACCACTGAGCCCAGGGATACCCCTGTGCTTGTGTGGCTAACATGCAGAGTCTGCAGTCCATGGGAGCAGCCCTTGTACCTTTCTATAATTAAAAAGTGTACATTGTTACTGGCACCATTGCCTTGTTTAAAAGGAGAAAAGTCTGGAATAAGTAAGACTGACATGACACAAATGTGATAATGTATTCATTTCACTGACATTGTGAAATACTATCAGTGCACCATCTTTTAGATTTGGCATTTGATTTTAATGAAACTACATATCTCGATATACTTTAGTCAGCCCTCTTCATGCAATAGTCTGCTACTGTGTCTTTGACAATGTTTTTCTGCCCACTACAGCACACAGCATGGCGCAATGTTCAGTCCACTAAAGCCATTGAATCCTTTCTGTGTTGAGGGACCGCACCAACTCAGAAAATAGCCCCTTCAGTACCAGGGGCTTGTTGACCGATATGCCCTTTTTGAAATTAAACTAATTTCCTTTCACCCATTAGGAACATTTTGTGAGTGCCAAGTAGCTCTCCAGACACTACTACTGTGCCCTCGCTGCGCCTTGCAGTGGAAGGCAGGTAGTGTTCATGTTTGAATGGGCTTTAAAGCCATTCATAGATGGACGCCCATGCATACACATTCACATGCATGCATGGGTGGTCATCTCTGAATGTTTATTACTTTTGTAAAACATGTTCAAAGATGGCTGCTCATGCATGCTCCTTCACCCATGTAGGCAGCCATCTTTAAATGTCTTTTGTAAGACAGTATTAAAAAGAAACATTTCAAAATCGCCATCCATGCATAAACCAGTTTTTGTCATGGTTTTTGTAATAAAGTTTTACAGTAGCCATTAAAAAAGAAAAAAACAAGCATTGGCAAAGGCAAAATGTCTGCAGCTGATATCAGACCGATTGTCTTTACCAGTGATTGTTTTCTTTCTGTCTACTTTATTAATGTGGTGTGGAATTGGTAAATTAGCTAAAACCTGCAATTTCTAATCTAAGTTGCTCTCTTCTTAACACTTGGTTGCACAGTTAGGCAGCCTCGTGGCTAAGCATGTAAAATAACTTATAAATGGGTTTGTAGAGAAAGCAGGTAATTAAGCAATAAAAAAGTATCAGTTATCCTGTTAAGCTATTATATGGTAACACTAAGCAAAACACAATTAATATCAAACTGCAAATGTGCTGGCCATTCCCAATACTGTCACAACATAGAAAAAGCTATGTTGTCATGCAATCTGCCAACAATGGCAGTGTTCAATATTAATAATCACTGTGACCCAGAAGAAAGTCATCAAGGTTCGAAATTGAGCTTTTAGCCAATATATGTATTTAAAGACATTTGCATATACTTCTTGTGACTGCAATAACCATTGTTTGCCATTTCTAACCTAGAGCGTTGTACATGGGCCAAACCATATTGGCTAACTGTAATCCTGATTTACTGATGCTGGTTTGACTTAATTTAATTATGAAATCTGCTGCATAACCATAACTAGGTAATAAATTTACCAAAGAACCTATGAAGAATGATGGCTGCATTCTGGCAGATGATATTGAACCGCAGCGAATGGATGTGCCTGATGTGGTTGGAGCATCACGTGCCAGCAGGTTAGTAGTTTCATTCTTTAGAGTTGTCAGTTATGTGTGAGCCATTACAGAGCCTAATTAGGTTTCCTATTTTCAGTGTGTATTTCGGCTGAATCCTGGTGGTGGTTTTCGTAATTTTTGAAATTCAGTGCTTATCAGTGTGCACTCATTCTGACACAAACAAATGACAAATGTGGAGTTTCCCCAGTGTTTAGCATAAAGGCATTCAGTCAATAAACATATCAAACCTATGTAGTTCTCCAAAGGTCTCTTCGGTGCTCCATCTGCTGGACACAATGCAAGGGTTAAACCCCTAGAGTTGTTTTTCCTAAATCAGCACCTGACATGCATGACATGGTTTATCTGGTGGAAGGCTGGTCACCTGCTGAGCTCTCCTTGACTGAATGTCTTCGGCACCTTTCACTTTTGCTGGAAAGCTCCCTGGAGTGGTCAGAGACACCTGCTGGCCCTCTTCAGTATATAATCTCATTTTCTCAGGATGTATACAAACAGCTTAGCCGCTCTACATGACTTGTACCCAGATTAGCCTAGTCATTGTTGCTTATTTTAATTTCAAAGTACACCCAACATCATGCTGAATCATCATGCTCTACTGCATTGTACGCGTATACAAGGATAGGGATAATCAAGAGATTTAAGAAATACTCAGTATCCTTAGGTGCTGCAGTGGAACTAGAAAAATACTAGCCCGATACTGCACGTATGTTACACAGGTTTGCAGGTATGTTGCTTTGTTTTTAGGAGAGGCAAAGCAGTATAAATGTAGAGAAAATCTATTCTTACCATTTACCACCAGAAGCACATATTTGTTTAGGTAGGGTTTTACCATTTTTACCTAGTTAAAACTGAAATCCAGAAACCCTAAGCAAATTTTTTTGCCTTCAAGAAAATTATTTTCACAATTTGGTTTAAAGATGGGCCCATGCTGTAATCGACACACATGATTTGGCTGTGCCATCTTTAGCATTATATTTGATCTAGGCTGGTTTTACTGTAGGTTTATCTGCGCCTGTTTCATTAAAGTTGTGTCTGTCCCATTAATACCCTACATTTTTATCATTTCAACAGGAAGTCATGACATTGAATTGTAATGAACATGACTGTAGACAATCTCATCTGTATTTAATGACTCCTTTTAGACTGGTGGAGGGGAAGTGTTTATGTCATATAGATTAAGTGGTTAATTTAGAGCTTGGCAGATACGGGACAGACATCAAAAATTGGCAGCTGCCCCTACGGCCCTGTTTAGAGTCTGTAGCCTGATACACACTTTAGGGTGGACAGCAAACTCTGACAAGTTCTAACTAATACTCTATATTTGCTAAAGTCCCAGATATTGTGAGACTTGGCATTGTATTCTTACAGAAGACAAGTTTTGAGGCCTCTGTGGAGCAGAACCTGAATATTGCAAACCTGCAGCTCTCCCTCGTCCAAAATTGAGAGAACATCAAACAATGTAACTATCACCTGTTATTAACAAGGTGAACACGTTTGCATAAGTGAATGAGTTGTGAAGTAGTAGGATCCTAATTATTGCACACACCCATTATGATTGCTTTACAGTCAGCAGGTTCTTCAAGATATGCAGAAATAGATGTTAGGTAAATATATTGGTGGTAATCCCTAGATTAAGAATTGGGTCCACTATCGGAGATGGAGGTTATTGGAAATTTAATGTAAATTGGTGAATCTTATTAAGATGATTTGCAGAAAAATGTGTACTTAGTTAATTATCTACATGCATTTACATTTCCTACTTGTAAATTATTGTTGTGTAATCCAATTTAAAAAACAAAATACAAAAGGAAGGCTAAAGGAACAGCCCTGGTGTTGTTGCCCTTAGTAATCAGTCACCTTAATTATCAACCTCAGTTAATAAGTTACTCTGTTTACTAATTGTTTAACTTTGCATTCCCAACACTATTATTCAATAATGTGTTTCAGAAGTTTTCATGAGGTTAAAAAAGTCAAATGTTTAGAATTTAAAAGAGGGTGTGGCCAGTAGCAAGATAGAGTTTTATTTGGTTGTGTGGAACAAATCAAAGATTCACTTAATTAGTCTTTGTTTTTTTATATCTTTCACCTTGATTGTGCGCCTATACTTCCTTGCTCTAGCACCGCTAGGTAGCATAGCGTTGAGTGTTTGCATATCAAGAATAACAGCTGGAAAGGGCCAGATCCTGAAAAGACTATCATAACCGGATTCAAATGCTTCCCTTTGATTGAAGAAAAGTTTAGTGGGTAATGATTGACTGGTCTAGGATTGAGGTACTTTTTGATATTGGACTGTGAAGAAGTAGGCATCTCACTACATTTCTGAGCCAGGTGTGGAGATTGATGAAAAACTTCAGTTTCCAGTGATGTCAAACTATCACCTTTATCAACTACCCGAGCACCAGGAATCATTGAATTTAGTCTACTTGGGCCTTAAAAGTGCACTTACTCAATTGTTTTAGCCTGATTTCTGAAAGGGATGATTGCTCTGAATGAATTTGCTACACAGGAAGCACAATCGATCCATTCAATGATGCCTTTATATCAATGATGAATTATTAACCATTAATACTGACTGTACAAGTCTGCGGCTGTTCCTAAAACACTGTTTAATTACGATTTTCTAATGACACTGACAACTTTCTTTTATTATGTAGATCTGAAAGGATCGGTGTTGCTGAAGACTGCGAGCCAGGTAACTTAACATTTTAAATGGTAATCGTTGTTTGAGAGCCATGATTTTAAAGGGGCACTGTCTCAGAGGACACATCTTATTATATAGTGGGCTGTAAAATGTTCCAGACCACTGTTATTTTTTACAAAAGGGTGGGGCAAAAGGCTGTTTTTCAAAGATTGCTACACTTTCATTTCAAGTTTGATGTTGTCTGGTGTTCACATTAGAGAGAATCAGTTCCGTTCCTTTAGCTGTTGGACCATAACTTTTACAGATAGTTTGTCAATTTATAGTGGACCTGAAAAGATTTCTTCAGTGGTAAAGGAATTGTTCTATTACATCTCACATCAAACCATAGAATCTGCACTAAAGCAATGAAGCACATTCACAAAAACTTGCTAAGAAAAGGCAGTTGGTGGCCAGAATAAAATGACTCGGTGTTTTTTAATTAATTAAATATTGTGTTTTTTCACACACGATCAACCATACACTATTGTGAATACAGCAGGAACATGGAAAGGGGGTCTTTCTCTTATTTCAGCCTAATTCCCAAATCTCGTTCGATGTTATGCTCTATGGTGCGGTTATGGAGGCTTACTTTAAATTTCCTCTTGCAACCAACTGAAAGTATCCTTCTTCATGCAATTTGAAGCTAATGCCACAAAACTATATTTTTTTAGAAAGCTGGAGCAATGAAAACCTTCTGTATGGTAGGTCTTACCACTGAAGAGTCTCAGGCACAATTCACAAATTACTTTACTTACTTTCTTCAAATTGTACCCTCTACCAAATGTCCTTTTGTGTGAGGCAGTTTACACTAAACAAGTCTCAGAGCAAAGGCAGAGCACTCGGTTTGTTTCTAATGTTTTGGTACCACACTGTGTAATTCCTTCTGAAGGGATGTTTAAATCTGTTGGTATCAGGGTCTCAGTACAATGCCACAATTAATCCTGATTTGGGCACAAACGGTTTGCCTCTGAACTGGAATTATACTTGCTGCAGTAATGCTGCACCCTTGCAGGTTTTTGCCCTCACAATGTTCACCAGGTAAACTTTTGCAGAATTTGATGTTCACCAGGTAAGAGTTTGCAGAATTTGTTTGGAAAAAACACACATTCCAATTTAACACCATAGTATTACCACATTACACATAGAATTACCACATTATCCTGTGTTCCAAGGTACATAAATTGTACTGGTGCAGGAATACAGCACCTGGCAAATAATGCTACCCAGTATTGCCATAAACAATAGCATGCAGCTTGTAAACTCCCTAAGTATCTGTTGCTTAATTTTTAGTATGGACATCTGAGGCTTGTGTAAGTGAGAGAAGGTGTCTCACTCAAAGGGAGAGGCTAGTGGTGTTACCTCATGAGAACTATTGCCAGCCTATGAATTTATGGTCCGGGTTCACATGAACTTTTAGACACAGTTGTACAGAAGTAGGCAACAGGATAAGGGCAGAAAGACCAGTACCAAACTCCACGTGAGAGGGTTGATTGGCTTCTCCATTGCCAGTGAAGGCATGTAGGCTGCTATTGGTTTTTAGCAGTGCCATCAGGATGCAGACAATTATAAGAAGCAGTATTTCAGAGATTTAAATGGAATACCCATCTAGAAAATACTAAGTATGAATTCAGATGTTTCCATGCTACTTGATACGCAGGGCCTGAATTAGAGTTTGGCAGACAAATACTCCATCACAAACGTGATGGATATCCCGTCCGCCTATTACAAGTGCATTATATCCCAACACACTTTTAATTAAGCGGAAGTGACATTTGTGATTGAGTACCAATCCGCCAAACTGTAAATCAGGCCCCTAATCCAGTTTTAAACAAAGCAAAAACACTCCTGGTAGTTATAGGTAATAAGGTATGGTCTATTACACACAGGAACAAATTTGAAGAAAGCTTCCTCTTAGTGATTCTTCATATAATCACTAGATACTCTCTTTTTCCTTCAGGAACCTCAGGTGAGCGGAGAGGAGTAAAGCAGATAAAACAGGAGCCCGAAGATATAGACATAATTCACATTACTTTGCCAGGTACATGAAAGACTGTAATGAAATATGGCATAGAGAAATTCTGTTGTGTTAGTTAAATAACATTGAATATAAATTATGATTGTTAATCATATTGATAGAAATATTCCTAATAAATGATACAGTTCATAAATCGTGGGATTCACTCAACGTTTTAAGCCATATATGGTTTGTTGTTAAAAAAATGTTGATGAGCTGGAAGGTTACAAAACATTTTTTCAGTTTCCTTGATATTTTATGTCTTTATCAATGCTGGCAAAACCTTTACCGTATAAAGCCTTTTTGATGAAAAATGTTTATTACAGCTAAAATAAAAGAAGTGTAGAAATTAAAATTTGGATTTGAGTAGAAAATGGGAGAACTTGTTCAAGGGTATAGACTAGTACTGAAGTTGTTTTCTAACATAAGGTGTTTGTATTTCTTTAACAGAAGCCTCCTTCAACTCAGCTGATATACACAGCTCTGTAGCCAATCATGTGACTTCTCCTGACTCCAAGTATCAACTGGAAACCTTAGCACGTAAGATTACTGAAGTAATGCACGTAAGCTTCTTGTATTATAGATCTTCATTTGTCACTTCAAAAAGTGTTCTAAATCTATTCCGCTGGTCTGGTGTCAACTACCTCAAGCTTCTTTTGATGCATTTTCACTCGAGCAGTGCAAAGGGATGTACTTCAGCTGATTAGAGTTCGCTGCCTCCTGGTCCATAACCCTGCGCTATGTCATACTTGTTATAGCTGAACTCCATCACTTAGAGCCAGGGTGATGGAGATAGATGGAACACATAGTGAGCCATCAGAGAGCTCCTTGATAGGGAGAAATAGGTTTACAAATGATGAAACCTCCTTTACCCCTGCATATGCTTTGGTTTATACCAACCGCTGTAGTGGCAGAAGATGAAGGAGAACCCAGGCGGTCTTTTCCCTCTGGCATCCCTCCCACGCAAGCTTCAGTTGTGGGCCCTTAGTACAGAGTAAGGAAGAGCAGCATGTCCAGACAATTTTTGAAGCAGCATGTTGTGGGTGGCTTGGAGGGTCCCATGTGCACTTTTGGAGAGTGTCTGGACACTGTGCTTGTGCACACTAACATAGCAAGGGCCTGTGCTACAGTTGTGGAATTGATTTTGTAATATAATGTCATGGCGTAATGTGTATGAAGTATAGCACATTAGTAGCTGGTTCATGTTTTGTAATTTAGCCTAATGTGTCATCCTGTTCTTATGTCTGTTTTGGGATGGGTTTGAAAACATTAGCAAGGTTTAGTTTTCATTTATTTTTATATTATTATCTATTAGCAGTTCTATAGAGCAGACATGATGCAGAGGGTGATAGAGCCTCTTACACATTCTTGACACGAATAATCTGTTGTGTGCTGAGGAAACAAATGGACATTATAAATTTAAAAAGAAATCAATGAAAAATAAATGATTAAAGAGCAGTAAATAGTTACATTGTAAATGCTTCTCCTTTTTGTGGGCAGGTTGGGTAAGTCCCTAACTCTGTTGTTGTTTTATAGATCTTCCTTGCTCTTTTACAGGGTCAACTAGAAGATTAAGCGACGAATCAAGATTTGAAGAGAGACGGATTGAGGGTAAGTTATAGGAGTAGAACAGACATTTTTAAATACTGTATTCATCACACATGGGTGAGGGCATTAGAACAGTTGCTTTTTCTGTTAACTTATTATTGGTGTGAATTTTAGCAGTCATAAGAATTGTTGGAAAAACCATTCATAGCTGTGATCTGCCTTTACCATTTTTATGTAATGCCTACAACTTTTGGCTCCGATTCAGAAAGATCCAAAGTAAAGTGGATATGCCAGGAACATCAGAAACGTTAACATTTTTATACCATACTTGCAAAGATTTAGACCAGAGAGATTCTGGAGATCTTTTGAGATTTGATGATGCAGTATAGAAAATATTTGTGAATTTTAATTGCAGCTCAGACACCCTTGCCTTTTTACGGTTGCTGTTGGCGTTGCACATTGCGAACAGGATAAAAAAAGTCTGTTGCAACTCTGAAATGCTCAGCATCTTCTAATTTGCTCCAGAGTGAAGCTTTACAATTCAGAATCCATGTATATGTTCCCAAAAGATGCAAATCCACAGGTATAGGCTGTAGCGGCGTTCTGTGCTCAGGTTCCTTATGCCCCCATCTGGAGTAATAGCACAAAAGAGAATTAATTTGGACTTGTCATTAGTCCCCTGTGATACAAAAAATTACATTGGACTGATTGTTAAACTGTGATGGTGGTGTCCTTTGTGTGCACACTTGGCCACTAGACACTGTACCAAGATCATTGTACTGCTTACATGTGGCTGACTGGACGGCAGCCACTTCATAATGACTTCATGTCACTAGAATTATGAGCTGGTCTAGAATCTGCATCGACTTTTCTAGCCACGATATCTGGGATTGATCATAGAAGAACAGGAAACCCAGTGCCAAGGGTTGCTGGAGAATAGCAAATACATAATTGCACTAGCTTGATGCCACAGCATTTAGTATGTATCTGGACAGAAAACCTTTAATAATTGGTTCAACTTTGCAGAGGGAATCGGAGATATTACAAGGAATCTAAGGAAGAAAGTAGAGGCTCTCTTCAGTGCCAAATATGGTAAGTACAGTATCTGTAAATCATTAACTCTGTAAGCGATATTAGAAATATATTCATCAAAGAATTAAAAGAAATGTCTTTGAATGTGGAAAGGGGACCATAATGCCACTCAGGCTCAGCCATACTTCATGTAATGTTAATACTAAAATCATTGTAAAAAAACTTTAGTTAAGGTTTATTTGCGGTTTAGGTCTGGGTGAATACTACTTACAAAACAGAAACGGATGTTGCTGTTCCACGCTTTATGCTTTTCAAAGTACAATTACATCCATTTTTAAAGATTACTGATATTGTTTAATAATTTTATAGAGGATGGTATTATGCGCAAGATAATGAATGAGCTTTGAAAAAGGTACTAGCGAGTGCGGGAGTTAAGATTACGTTGTTGCATTAACTGGTAAATTTCCTGTCTTTTGAGGTTTATTTTCTAGTTATCTTGAAGTTTTTCAGTGAATGTTATATTTTTTAATGTGAAAGCACAATCTTCTTGCATCCATGGTCTTGGGTCTTTATAAATATGACTGTTCTGTTTAATGGCAGGAATGAGCATTAAAGCCATTTTGTTCTATTGAGTATTAAGGACCAAAAGTGGTAATCAGTGTACTGAACCTCAGTTGGTTCGAAGTGCTAATGAACCTTAATGGCACCGGGCAATAATGTAATGGAGATTAAGTAAAAACAGGAAAGCTCAAAGGCACAGTTATTAATATGAATCACTCCATTGAGTTATGATCATTAATAACAAACCCAGACTGTAATGATCCTCAACGTCCCCAGATACTGAGTATTAAAAGACCTGGAAAGTAAGGAACCTAAATGGAACCAAGTATTAATCAACATAAAAGGCTGTGGCTAGTAAGGGGCTTAAATGGTCCTGTGACAATGCTCTCAGTATGTAGTCACCATCAATGTCCCCAAACAATAATGAGCTTCGGTGATCATTAATGGACCCAGCCAGTAATTTACCCTAGTCTCCCTGGGTAGTAATATCAATGGAGGAAGCTAATAATGAGCATCATTACTGGCCCCAGGCGATAATAAACCTCAGTCTCCACGGGCATTCATAATCCTTAATGTCCCAGTCATGCTTTTTAGTTACAGGTATTAAAGAGCATCAAAGGCACTGTGCAATAATGAAAAACTATAACGTCAAGCACTAATCAGCCTCACTGTCCTTAGCATTTATCAGCATTATCTAAACCAATGTCTACAGCCTAGGCAGTAACATGTATCAATGGCCCCAGTCCCAAGGCACTTTAATGACCTTTCCCTGCCTTACCTGTTCCTGTCACCCTCCCATGGAAACAACACAGCCAGTTCCTTAACATTTTCTGCTAAAACTTTAGAAACTCTGTTCTTGCGGGGTTTCCCTGTTTCTCACTCATCCTTCATCCCTCAACCCTCTTAAGCCACCCTTTTTTCTAGGTCTAAATGTCTGTGATTCACAAAGGAAGTTTGACCACATTATCCCCATCATCATCTTTTTCAAATTGAAGCTAGAATGAAGTTCAAACTGGGCTGTCTAACCTAGAAAGCCCTGGACCTTAACACCCCACCATATCTCATTAATCTCCTCTAACTAGGTGGTAGGCAAAGATTATTATTATAAGAAAATCTCATATGGCGCTCTGCTACACACTCAGGGTTTCCCGGCGCTTTAGCTACAGGTAGGGTCTAGCCAGACTTTGCTGACTCAGAACACCTAGGTCTTCAGCAGTTTTTGAATAGTGGTCAGCCAGGTGCAACTTCTCAAGGGTTCCGGTAGAGCATTCCAAAGCCTAGGGCCCAGGTATGCGGAGGACTGGCCTCCCATGCATGTCCGTTTGACTCTGGGAACAGTGCACAGGTAAAGGTCACAGGAAAGTAGGGGACGAGCCAGCTGATATGGTCTCACCATTTCATGGAGATAACGGGGGCCGACTCCTGATCTTGCTCTGTGCACATAGCACAGGGCTTTGAATTGAATCTGTTTTCCACATTGAGCCAGTGAAACTCGTGAAGGAGAGAGGAGGCCGGTGCACTTTTCGGTAGCCTGTAGAGTAACCTAGCAGCCGAGTTTTGGACCACTTGCAACCGTCTCATGGAGGCTTTATCTGGCCCCAAATATAGGACGTTGCCATAGTCCAGTCTCGACGAGATGAGTGCCTGGATGACTGTCCTTTGAGCTAAGAATGGGAGTATCCAAATGATTATCCGCAGCTATTCCAGGACGGCAAAGCAGGTAGCGGCCACCTCCGCAACCTAAGGCTTCATGGACAGCTTTTTGTCCAGCAGAACACTGAGGTTCTCTCTCTTAGGGGATCTCCATTGTTAGTCATAAGCATTTGAATAGTTCTACCCGCGTATGGGAATCCCGGAGCACTTTTCCATAGGATATTTGCCTTTCTTCAGGAAGGTCTGTAGAAACACATAAGAAAGAACATATTATGCAGCCTATAAACACAAGTTACAGGAGTAAGATTCTTCAAGTTGTACTTGCAGAATGGTCAATATACCCATATATATGTATAATGTTTGGTAAATAGTTTATAAAACAGCTTAAATCTCTTTCACAAACCCATTTTGTAAAAGTAGAAAATGAAGGATAGCAGGACAATATAGCCCTATATGCTGCTTTTATGTGAGTTTTACACAGCTTCTGTGCCGTTAAGGACCCAGAGACCACCAGTATCCCATCATGCCTAGCAGGTGGCAGTTTCCTCTGTTCTTTTTTTCCGGCTCATGGTGACAAGATCTTGGAGCACTGAGCTCGGCCTTTTAGGCTTTTTCGCTTCAAAATTCACCAGTGGAATTTTCTAACGACTACTTCATTCGATGTTTTTCATCTCTCGCCTATATTTTCTGCCTTTTTCAGGCAAAAATTGTTGTCATTTTGTCATTTAAAATGCTTCTTTGTTTGATAAGTGTCCTGCTTGTGGGAGAAAGAAGGCCAAATCAGACCCATACTGCGTTTGCATTCTCTGCCTTCCAGTATGCCATGTTCCTGAAAATTCTTTTTAAACAACAAGGGGGACCCAAATAAAGTCGGCCAGGGACCTTGGGAATCAATTATTATAGACAACAGTGGTCCCTAGGGAAGAGTAAGGGTAAACAGAGATAATAAATACAGACCCAATCAGTGCTGTATTGGTTAAACATGTCCAGCCGGACAGAGGTTCAATATTTAATTATTACGAAATTATTTGAAATATGTACAACACAATGTACTGAGAGTGGGACACAAGCCTGCATCCTACTACAGAAACATAGAAACATACAAACATGCGGTCTGGGAAACAATCAAGAAAGGCTCAGGCAACGCTCACGGTTTGTACTCAGGAAAAGAAATTCACAATTTTAAGTCAACAAATCGCAAGGAGCGCCTCTACATGGTAAATGGTAACATCACAGTGTATGTATGAGGCGTTTTTAGGGTGTCGACGGCGTTTCGATCCAAGAAAAAGTTGCATGGATCATCTTCAGGACATTAGATAAGCATGCCTGAGATATGGGTGCCTTAAAATTACGTGAGAAAGGATCGGTGAGTCAAAAAGGGCGAGGTCCTCAATGGGAGTTACGGGATCGCCCGCAAGTGGTGCGGCGGAGGTTAAGACCACGATGTGGGGATACAGAGGTTAGGAATTCCTCTACGGGAGCGTGATGCTACACTCGTCGATGCGAGAAGGAGCCACAGGCGTGTGCTCGGTGGGCGCGATGGCCTCAAGCCGAGGATTACGGCCTGATGTCTCGGGGGATCAATGTCCGTGAGTGCGGGGCCCATATCTCAGGCATGCTTATCTAATGTCCTGAAGATGATCCATGCAACTTTTTCTTGGATCGAAACGCCGTCGACACCCTAAAAACGCCTCATACATACACTGTGATGTTACCATTTACCATGTAGAGGCGCTCCTTGCGATTTGTTGACTTAAAATTGTGAATTTCTTTTCCTGAGAACAAACCGTGAGCGTTGCCTGAGCCTTTCTTGATTGTTTCCCAGACCGCATGTTTGTATGTTTCTATGTTTCTGTAGTAGGATGCAGGCTTGTGTCCCACTCTCAGTACATTGTGTTGTACATATTTCAAATAATTTCGTAATAATTAAATATTGAACCTCTGTTCGGCTGGACATGTTTAACCAATACAGCACTGATTGGGTCTGTATTTATTATCTCTGTTCACCCTTACTCTTCCCTAGGGACCACTGTTGTCTATAATAAATGTTCCTGAAAATTGTCAGCACTGCAAGAAGTTTTCAAGACGCGCTCTGAGGGAAAGGGAGAAAATTCACCTCCATGGCACTGAAGAAAGACACAGGCAGCAAGCACAGTCTGAAGGTGGGACTTTAGAGCGAGGAGATTGTCAGTCCTCCACCATGGCTCTGCCATCTACCTCTGAAATACGTGGAAGGTCCAAAAAAGAGGGTTCCAACCCAAAAACAACATTGTTCCCGGTCGACATCGAGGGGATCGACGTTGAGACAAGGCAAGGCACTGACTTGTTTATCGTCCAGGGCTGGTTCGACGTTGACAAAGAAGCGAAGATTGATTTAGAGACAGGGTAGGTCGTCGCCAAAGACTAATATGCCCCAGACACGCACAGTGAGATCGGCATCGAGGTGTGTGTTGACATCAAGGCGTGCAGACCCATCGACGTAGAGAAGCAGGTCGAGGCATCCAAGGAGGTCGCCATCGAGAAGTATATCGACGTCGAGGCGTCGACGGATGTCGAGGACAGAACAGGAAGAAAGGAGAAAGAGGAGACGCATCTATTCATTTCCGGACTCCGAATACTCAAGGGTATACTCCTCCTCTTCACCGCTAGTATTGCCAGACTCTCCTCCACCACCATCTTCTCCTTTACCACCACCACCTCCTCCACCACTACCTTCAGCACCCCCTCCACCAGCACCAGTTCCTCTGCCTGTAGAAGCTCCTTTCCCAAGGCCTAGATCGCGCTTAAGAATGCGCCATAATTCGCGCCATCACAGACGCTACAGATCCAGGCATTCGTGGTCCCGTCCATCTTCCAGGCTCTCTCGCCATCGAAGTCATATATCTCGATCAAGATCCACATCACGCACAAGATCTAGGCTTCGTTCCAGATGTACTTCCTCCACTTTTACAGGAAGACATTCTCTGACATTATCAGATTCTCGCATTTCTCCGGTGGATGACATCACCACCTTTCAGGAGGTCCTGGTAAGAGGAGCTGCATAGCTGAATATACAGATGCTGATTCCTACACCTTCTACGTCAGTTACATATGGGACGCTTCACCACAGGTCAGCGTCAAAGTCACTCCTTCCTTTAGTGCCAGGCCTCTTAGAGCCAACAATGGAACTGTTTTTGACTCCGGCCTCAGCTAAATCTGCTCCCTCAAGGCTACAGAAAAAATGTTGAACTCCTGAGCAGGATCCTCTCTTCCTCCCCTTATACCCTCCTCAGTAGTCATATTAGCGGCCAAAAAACACCATGCAACTACTCCTGCTTCCTTTGTACCACCTGATAAAAAGAGCAAGAAGTTGGACTCTGTAGGTCGCAAAGTCTGTAGCACAACCGCAACCACCATGAAAGCGGCCAGTGCAGCTGCCCTTCTAGACAGGTATGATAGAGCACTCTGGGACTCTATTCAAAAGTTTGCAGATGATCTTCCCAGTGACAGGAAGACTTCCTAGAAATAGTCAACGAGGGCCTCCTGGTTTCTTGGCTCCGTCTTATAACTC
Organism: Calotriton arnoldi; assembly: GCA_963921515.1. Classification (NCBI taxonomy): domain Eukaryota; kingdom Metazoa; phylum Chordata; class Amphibia; order Caudata; family Salamandridae; genus Calotriton; species Calotriton arnoldi. Next base: position 2,651,516 of record CAWUFW010001032.1, read on the forward strand.
TTAAACTGGAGTCTCAACAGAGAATCCTCAATCTTACATTCTACGGTTCTACCCTCTTTGCAGCCAGACTGAAGACGAGATGGCTCGCGTGAAGTCATAGATGCAGAATCTTAAGGCGGTCGGCCTAGAGAAGCTAAAAGAACAAAGACGTCCTTTCAAACCCCTTATAGGGTTCAAACCCCTCACTGCTACCAATGTTGCCAGCAACCACAACAGCAACGACCTTACCAGCAGCACCAAAGGCGGCCTAGAAGAAGATCCACCCAACAGCCTGCCTAAGGGGGTAAATCAGCAACAGGCTCCATGCCAGGACTCTTTCCTTCCCTCTCTTCCGTTACCCACTCCGGTATGGGGAAGCATATCTCATTTTCTGGCAGAGTGGCAAAAAAATCACAAAAGACACCTGGGTTTTGAACAGCAGCGGTGGGGCGGTGGGGCCGGGTGGGGGGGATTTCGAGGGACGATTCCGAGGGAAAATTAAAGAAATAGTTAATTTTCCCTCTGCATCGTCCCTCGAAATACCCCCCACCGCTGTTACCTGCACGGACCGCGGCTGGTTTTGAATATTATTTGAAATGGATATTGTCTTAGATTCACAAGTCCTCCACCGACCATACCACCAAAACCATCTGCAAACGCTTTGATCGGAAGTCCACATCATGCTACAGAAGCATGCGGTGGAAGTCATTCCTCACAAACAACGGGAAACAGGCATTTACGCCAGTTTTTTTCTGATAAAGAAGAAAGACAAGAACAAATTCAGACCTATTCTCAACTTGAAATTATCCAACAAATGGATTTGGCGAAAAAGGTTTCGGATGCTGGCATAGCATCAGATCTATCCCTAATTACACCAGGGAGATTGTCTCTGCTCCATAGACCTCCAAGACGTGTACTTTCGTGTACCAATCGCATAGAAAAATCGCAAATTCTTGAGGTTTGTTGTGGGACAGGACCATTATAAGTACCAAGTTCCTCCAATTGGCCTCAAGTCAGCACCCAGAACTTTTTCAAAGTGCATGGAAGTAGTAGCTGCCCACCTGAGGAAACATCAAATCTTTGTCTACCCCCTCCTTCAACGGTTGGGTTTTCACATCAACTACAGCACGTCATCCTCCACTCCGGTTCAGACTCTACAGTATTTAGGGGCTTCCATCGACAGCATGCAGGCTTCCATCGACACCATGCATGCTTCGGAGGAGAGGCTTTAATCGATTTGTCTAAAGTATCAGATAGAGACATCTAGCCGCAGTTTCCTTATCATAGAATCCTTCCCAGGTGCCAGACTGGATCCGCAAAAAATTTCAGCAGTACCTCTGCATGTCAGTAGTGACCGTCTAGCGACTCCGCAGCAACGTCCCTACCCCCAAATGTAATGTTAATGGAGTTCAATTAAGTCCTCCCCCAATGCGCTGACATCAGTTCCTTCTTTTCCGCTCTAACAACGCAGATCCGCACTGCAGTTCCTCTGGCCTTTTTGACTTTTTTTTGTCGATGGAGCAGTGTACCCTTTCTTTCTTGCTTCTTCAATGTCCTCAGGGTTCAAGCATTGTGAGTCCTGTGGCCGATAGATGTCTGCCACGGACCCTAACTCGGTTTGCATGTGATGCCTGGGTGAGCATCATGACTACGAAGAGTGTGACTCCTGTCACCAGCTGTGACCGAAAGTGCGGAGGGACCATCGCATGAAGTTCCTTGCTGCGCGAATGTCACTCATCAAGGTCTTCTCATCGTCCTCGATCCCTTACGTGCTCTACAGCCCGACCGCATGCCTGCGCTAGGAGCAATCAGGAAGTAAGTCTCGGTGTCAGCGGTTGAAGTCGCGGTGCTGCCCTCCTTTGTCGCCTACCGCTGGTCCCCACTCTTCTGTTGAAGTGTTGGGGCATGGGTCCGCCCTGCGTCTCCCCACCTGTCTTGTGGCCGGGGTGTTTTTGACCCAGATGAGACATTCTCAACCTCTTCATTCTATTCTTGGATTGTCACTGCCATCTGGAGCGCCCGTGGGTCCCACGGAAGTGCATGAGGTCGTGCCTTCGACCCCATCGGCAGGTTCCCCCCCCGGCTTCAGGTCGGCCTCCTGTGTCTGATACCTTAGCGATGCCGGTGCACATCCCGTTGAGGCTTCCGCCTTTGGCTCTTACTTCTGGTCTGCTGACCCATAGTGGTGCCGTTGTGGTAGGTGTATTTTCTCTTCATCTAGCACTGCCCTGCACTCTCTGAACACTTCTTGTGTCCTTGCCCACTTCTCCCACGCCTAGTGGGTCTCAGTGGAACGCCGCTTGCCCGGCCTTCCGGGTCCAGAATGCTCTTGTTCCCCTTGTACATGATGGGCAGCAAGCTGCCTCTCTTAGCATCCGCTGTGGTATGGTTAACACCGGTTCTGTTGGTCGGGCTATGGCCTCTTCTATAGCTCTACGTTGGCGTGCATGGTTGCGTACTTCCAGGTTTTCGGAGGCTGTGCAAACTACTTTAATTGAAATGCTTTTTGATGGCGCCTCCCTTTTTGGCGCACATGCCTACTCGGCCTTATGCCGGTTTAGAGATAGTCATGGTGGTGGGAAGTCTTAACTATTCGTTGTATTAAGGTAGTTGGGGACGGTTTGTTTCCCCTTGTTTTGTTTTGACTCTTGTTCCCCTTCATCGGAGTACTCTTTCCCTTCCAGGGTCACACCCGATGGGGTGTTCCTGCTTTCTGCAGGTACGCTTCTTCTTAATTATGCTGTCAATGGCAGGTTTAATTTCCAGCCATCTGGAACACATCTTGCTTTGCAGTCTCGTGGGTGTCTGTTCTTATGGCTTCTTTCTGCCGCTTGATTTTTCCTACCCAAATGCTTACTCTGTGGTGGGTTTTCTGTTATGTTGTGTGGATGCACTGTAGCCTTGTTCTCTGTTTTCGGGGACCTTATTTTGAATGCATTAGATGCGTTTTATAAGCTGCCTATACACTTAGTATCCCTTGTAGGGACTCGATTTCTTCTTTTCTCTGCCCCCTCCATATGGGCGACACTGGTACCACAGGCAGGCGCTCTCTTGGCCTGGTTATCTTTCGGTCCGGTCTTCGATCCTCTGCGGTGTGGACCTTCTCTTTGTTCTGTTTTACTCAGTGTGACACATGGTGTAGGAGGCTGGCTTAGTATATGGTACAAACATATTTAAGTGAAGCACCTTGCACTAATCCAGACAACACTTATGGTGATTTTAGTGGTCTTAGACAACCATAGTAAGCTCTCTGAGTGGTAGCTGTGGAGAGCATCCTTCAGGCTTATCTTGAAGGAGTGTTAAGCAGCTTGTTTTACCAGATCTAATAATGTAGTGTAGGTTAAATGAAAAAGAACCACACATTGTATATATAAAAATAGTTCTATTTATTACACAACACTCACTAACACATTGGTATATTTCCTACCCGGATATATAAACACAAATATACACAAATACGTCAATTGTAACAGGTAAGTAAGCACAAAATACAGTGGTTTCGAGGGGGAGACCAAACCATATATTAAGAAAGTGGACGGGGAACTGCGACTGAAGTCGGGACTTAGACCAGGAGACTCAGAGAAGATGGAGACACAAGGAACCACCCAAGGTAAGTACCCAGGAACCTCACGGAGGCTGTGTAAAGAGTAGAAACACATCCGTGTGTCCAATAGAAGTCAACGGGGATGTCGCAGTTGCAGTTTTAAAGAAGCAGGACCCTTCCCAGTGGACCCTGAAGAAACCCTGTGGAAGACGAAAGGTTGCAGAGTCACCCCACCCCTGGATACCCCAGGAACCATAATACCTACACCAGGGAAGTCAGGTGCATAGGTGCAAAGTGACGTCGGAAACGGCCATAGACCACAATTGAGGACTTCAGGAAAGATGCGTCTGGAAAAGACTGTGCAAGGGTCCTGTGGAATCCAGGAGTAGATTCTTTAAGAGGAGAACCTGTAAGCAGAGGGGACAGTGTCTATGCCACTCGGAGGTGACCAGGAGGCACGGAAGAGCAATGCCCACCAATGACAGACAGTTCAACGGAGTTGACGTTGACCTTGTCACTGCAGTTGCGAGGACCAGGTGAGGATGAGGAAGACTAGTAGCTGTGCACGAGCTGTCCCACGTCGGAAGTCAAGAACCAGGGGGTCAGTGTCCGGCAGGAGCACCAACATTCCTTGGCAGCTGCAACAGGCATGGAAAGTGAAGAAAGAGCAACAGTGGGATAAGCAAGGTCCAAGGGACTCACCACAAGCAGGGGAGTCGCAGCAGGGCCCAAGCAAGAAGGGGAGCCCACTGAAGCAGGAGAGGACCCTCAGGAGGACCCACAGGCCGAAGGCACAGGAGTAGCAAGAGAACCTCGAGCAGCTAACCAAGAAGGAAGGCCCCCAGTGCAGAGGATGCAGTGAAGATGCTGGACTTGGCAGGAAGAGATGCTGGAAGCTGGAGCTTCTTATAGCCCGAAAATCTCTACAGTGCAGAGCCAACAAGCCTTGGCAACGTCAAGTTGACGTGGTGCACAGCGGTTTGGTCCCAGTGGTTCCGACATGGGATACTGGCCTCAAAATTGCAGAAAGGACAGGTCAGGCCTCGAGGGAGTTGCAGAACCACCACATGTGTTGCTGAGCCTTTCGCAGTCCGTGGGACGTCAGGAGCAGCAGACCGGTCAGCTTCGCTGCGGTACCTGCAGATGCAGGAGAGTGACTCCTTCACTCCAAGGGAGATTACTTCGGTTGTCCTTAATGCCCACAGGTCTGTTGAAGATCCTGGAAGAAGCACAGACACAGACAACGAAGAAGTCTTGCAGAACAGTGAGACCAGGAGCAACAGGAGACTTCCTTGATGCAGTCTCAGTTCCAGATGAAGTCCAGCGAAGTCCAAGGGTCCCGATGGTCGAAGAGTGATGTGGTTACAGGCTTGAGTCTTGTCCCACGATGAATCCGAAGAGCCACCCACAGGTAAGCCCTTAAGTACCCTAGGAAAAGGGTTGGAACGACTCATGGGTCCCTCCCAGAGGAGGGAGTGGACAGAGGGGAGGATACTCCCATGTCATTTGTCCAGTTTCACACCAAGGTGAGAGCCAAGGGCTCCCTGAACTGGTTCCAACTGGTATATGCAAGGAGGGCACCCCCACCCAATAAACTAAGTCCTGTCTGGGGAGGTGGACACACCTATTGTTCTACCTTCCCCTGCTGAAGCTTGGCTCAGTAGCAGGAGGGCAGAATCGTGTCTGTGGTCGGCAGCAGCACTAGCTTGCTGTCAGACACTGAAAGGCTGTAACCGAGACTACAGGGGCGTACCCCAAGGGAGCTCCCCAGTACACGGGATCATACTTCCAACACTTACAAAGCCTGGAGAATCGACTCTTGGGTTTGTAGGGATATCCTGCTCATGCAGGGGCACCCGCACACTTATTACCAAGCACCCTGCCTTCAGGACTGAAAGGCCTACCAGAGGGGTGACTTATAGGTACCTGATAGAGACATCTTGCCGCAGATTCCTTAGCTTCGAATTCTCCCCAGGCACCAGACATGATCTGGAAATTTTTTCAGCAGTTCCTCCGCACGCCAGGGGGACAGTGTCATATGACTCCGTGCTGACGTCGACTCCGGATGTGACGTCAGCAGAGTCATACAAGTCCCCTCTGTCGCGCGTGATGTCAGTTCCTTCTTTTCCACGCTGCAACGTGGATCCGGAATAGCATTTCCTCGGGCCGTTTTTTGGCGTACCTTGATGCCCTTTTTGCGTCAGGAAACAGTGTGCCTATGCCTTCAGGCTTTAAAACGTGCAAGTCCTGTGCTCGACAGATGTCGGCTATGGACCCCTATTCCATCTGCATTTGGTGCCTGGGGGAGCACCACGACTCCGAGGAGTGCGCCGCCTGTAAGCGTCTGAAGCCAAAAGCATTGCGGGAGAGGCGGATGAAGCTTCTGACAGAGCGGTTCTCCCGGTCTTCTGAGCCCAGGTGTCGTCGGTCTCCTTCCTGCTCTGAGGTTCCTGCTGGGGCCAGTCAAGGAGCGGTCCCTGTGGACGTCGCTCACCTATGTCGTGAAAATCCCGTCGTAAGGGATCGAAGTTACGGCAGCCTTCGGCCTCACCACGTCACAACGTAGTCTCTGCCGGCTCCTCCCGTTCCTTAGCGGAGGACGTTGCACAAGGGTCGACCCCGCGTCTCCGTCTTTATCATGGAGCCGGGGTGACAATGACCCAAATGCAGGCATACTACCATGCTCTACATGCCATTTTTAGGTCCATGCCTTCCCCTGGAGCGTCTTCGGGCCCCAAGGAGGTAGAGGGTACTCTGACTGGGCCCACGCCGGCGGGTTTGCCCTCGGCGCGAGTCGAGATCCCGGACTCCGTTCCTGGAGTTGTCACGGTGTTGCTGCACAGCCTGGTGCGGCTTCCAGCTGTGACGGAGGTGGCGTCGGACAAAGTCGTAGAGGTTGAAGTCGATACGACGAATCCCCAACATCAGTCAGCGTCGGAGACGCCACCCTTAGACACTGCGGTTCCCGCATCTTTTCCTTTGCACTCCGGAGTCGGTGCCGTCTCTGTTGCTGTTTCCCTAGCGTTACAAGGTTGTTCAGGAGTTGGTGATGCCAGGGATGTCGACCGCTTGGTTGGTCCTGTTCAGCCTCTTATGGAGGTTCGTTGGGCTGCATTGGGTGAGTACAATGATCTTCAACCCTCCCCTGTTTCTGACCTGCTTTCTCCACTATGAATGGAGATTGAGGCTAGTGCAGCTTATGCAGAGGTTGTGAAGAGAGCTTCTGATATCTTGCAATTACAGCTTCCTTCTGTACCTTTGTCATCTGATCCACTAGTGGATCAACTTCATCAGGGTGCGACAGGTGTTAAACCCCTACTGCCCTAAGGAGAGTCTCTGTATGAGATTTTACTTGGAACTTGTACCCGGCCAGTGACCGGGGTCTCTGTTGATCATGCCATTTCTCATCGCCATCGTCCTGCTCTGAACAACCCTGTCAGTCTTTTTCAACACCCTACCACTAAGGGGCTCGTGGTGCAAGCTGCTACAGCTTCACGGGACCCAGATGTTGCTCCCTTGCTTCCACCGGGTAGAGAATCCAGGTGGTTGGATTTGTGTGGCCTAAATATCTTTTCTTCAGCTAGTTCGACCTTGAGGTTGTTAAACATGTCTTGTGTCTTGGGCAGATCTTCTTACGCTTTATGGGACTCTGTTATCCATCTGCTTCCTTCCGTTCCTGAAGGGGTCAGGACTGAACTCTTTCAGTTTGTGCAAGATAGCTGTGATATGGCGAAGCTTACCATTAAATTAAGTCTGCTACCGATTCTATTGATAGGGCCATGGCTAGATCTGTTGCTCTTGCTTGGTTGCATGAGTCGACTTTCCCTGACACTGTTCGAGAGAGTTTAAGAGACATGACTTTTGAAAGTGTCCGTTTATTTGAGATGCAGATTCCGCGCTACACCACCTCATGGCTGGTCGCTTGTAAGGTGGCGTAGGCCTTCCTTTTGGGAAGATCCTTCATGTCAATATCTATTGATGTTCAGCGTTGTTGGTCTTTCTATTGATAGACCTATTTTGAAGTGTCTTTTGCTTCCCTTTCATATAGCCACAGTCGTGGATCTTTAGGTTAGATTAAAGATTTAATTCCTGCCTCTGCTATTGTTGCACTTTGTGGTGTTGAAGTATTAAGCACTACTTCTCCCTTACTGCGGTATGTTTGCCTCCGGATTTACATTTGGCCCCAGGGCTCTCCGGATTGTCTTTCCAGTTACATAGCTATTTTTGGTTCTCCTTTGTTACTCTATGAATACGTTCATGTATTCTTTTATTTTACTCTGACAAGGAGCTTAGTCTCAAGAGTTCATACCCTTTTTGGTATGCGTCTCACTCTAAGTGGAGTATTTGTTTGCTATTGTATAGCTTTTTCTGCATACCACTTACGTGAGCTATTTGGTTACTATTGTATATCTTCCTTGAGTACCCTGACTGTGCGGGCATCACTCGGCTATACAGCCTAGTCCTTCTTGGACCCTATTATATGCTCTTTAAGGGCTATTGTTGTGGGCTCATTGCCGTTCTATTCCCTTGTGGCACCCTTTTAGAGGGTCCTGTTGCCTTTCACTTCCCTTAGGGTGATTATGTTATTGTAATGATACGCTGTGCGTTCTTTTCCTCTGTATGGGGCTGCCTTCCTTGAGATGTCTGTCTGTCCTGAGAGACGCTACATATGGCAGGCTCAAGCTGTATTGTATTCTCCGGATAATTATTTTACTAACGTTTTCCTCCATTTCTGGAGGCTGTATGGCCTGTTGCCATTCTTAGAATATGGCTGTGCTAGGAGCACTGCTTGTGATGTTGTCTGGAAGACAGTGTCAGAATATTGACCCCGAGGGGTTGGCGTTTACGGTCATGGCCAGCATTTTCTGGAAGGATATCTCTCTTCTTCTCTTCTGAGGGAGGATGTTCACTTATATGGATCTTCTATTCCTTTAGAACATCCTGAGGTTTTTTTCTTTCCATATACTATAATATGCAAGTGTAGATATATATATTTTTCTGTAAGAAGCGGGATGTTCTCTGTCTTCTTGAGGATATCTTTCTCTGTACAGCAGTTTTAGTTTTGGTGCCTTACAGTCCCTTTGGGATATATATATACATATATATATATATATATATATATTCACTGAAAAAACCATAGGTTTCAGGGACGTGATATTTAGTTGGACATTTCACTCATACAAAATCAGAGAAATTTGGCCGTTATAGTTAGTTGAGCTACCTATAACTCGCGCCCCCACAATGCACTGCTGACGACGTCACATATTGCATCACATGGTCAGTGACATCACTGATGACATCACTGATGACATCTCAAATGACATCACTGATGACATCACTGATGACATCATCCAGTGACTGAGTGTTTCTAAAAAGTTTAAGAATGTTATATATCTATACGCCAAGGTGTATTGAAGAATGAGTGGGTGTATGAGTGTCTGAATGGATGATTTAGTGGGTGCGTGACTGACTGTATAAGTGAGTGATTAAACGTGTCTTAGTGACTGCATGGGTGAATGACTAATCTGTGTGAATGTCTGTATCAGTCTGTCAGTTGTTGTGTGAATGGCTGCATGGGTTGGTGAGTAGCTACATGAGTGTGTATATGGGTTAATGATTGGTTGTCTGAGTACCTGTATGGGTGCCTTAGTGTCTGTGTGGGTGGCTGGGGGTGTGTGTGTGACTCCCTGCATGGATGTGTGAGTGGGTGAATTACTGGGTGTATGGGTTCATGAGTGCATCTGCAAGGGGCTGTATGGGTGAGTGAGTGTGCATATGGCTGTGTTGGTGAGTGATATATTTGTGAGTAACTACATATGTGAAAGGCAGTATATGTGAATGTTGGAGTATATAAGTGACTATATGTGAGAGAGTGATTGTGAGACTGGCTGTATGGATGAGTGTGTGCTTGTGTCAGTGATTGTAGAAGAGAGTAAGTATGTGTTAGTATCTGTATGAATAAGTGAGGTGGTGTTTGTATAACTGTATAGGTGAGTGAATGGCAGTGTGATTGATTCTTTGGGTGACTGACTAGGTGTGTGAGTACCTCTATGGGTGAGTGGCGGTGTGTGAGTGTCTGTATGGGTGTATGAGTGCATATATCAGTGGCTGTATTGATGAGTGACTGCGTGTATGAGTGACTGTATGGGTGAGTGAGTGAATGTTTGTGTAGATCTATGAATCAGTGAGTGGGTATGTACTAACTGGTATTGGTGTGTCTATGGTTTCGAGAATGTTAGTCTGTATTTTTGAGTAGGTGTATGAAAGGTTATATTAGGGTGTGAAGAGGTGCATCAGATATTAAGTGGATGATGTCAAGAGTGATGTCATGAGTGATGTCATTTGAGATGTCATCAGTGATGTCATTGACCATGTCATGAGTGATGTAATATGTGACGTCATCAGCAGTGCATTGCGGGGGCTCAAGTTATAGTTAGCTCAACTAACTATAGCGGCCGAATTTCTCTGGTTTTGTACGAGTGAAATGTCCAACTAACTATAACTTCCCTGAAACCTATGGTTTTTTCAGTGAATTTCTAAGGTTTTTCAAATGCTAATTTCTAACTATAACGTCCCTGAAACCTATGTTTTTTTCTGTGAATTTCTAAGGTTTTTAAATGCTAATTTCTAACTATAACGTCCCTGAAACCTATGGTTTTTTCAGTGAATTTCTAAGGTTTTTTAAATGCTAATTTCTAACTATAACGTAGTAGTCACGTTTGCAGAGTGGTGCAGAAAGGGGACTGGGTCTCCGACCAGCGCTCAAGAATTCTGTTGCGTTGGATTTACAGGAGGTACCAGGAGGGCTACTTGGCCCCCAAAGTCCCTCAGGAGTAAAGTGGACTTCATCTCCCAACCAGTACTGTTGTTATGTCCCGTATAGAGGCCCTAATGTAGACCCATTCATATATGCCCTAAAATGGACGTATTCATATTTGCCCTAATACGGTCATATTTGTACTTGCCCTATTATGGTCAAAGCCGCATATGCCCTATTACGGTCATAACTGTACATGTCCTATTATAGTCATGATCCCTTATGTAGGCATGATCTTTCACCTACATTGGATCCTCGCAAGTACACAACGAGCTCTGAGGGCTGAACGTTATCTAGCCTGTGGTTTTGAATACAGCAGGGTTTTTCCCAAACACAGGCCCACACTGTACTCATCAATTATGCATGACTCTCTAGGAATACACCACCTGCATAATATGTATGTACAAAGTTCACCCCTGACGTCTTCCTCAAGTCTAACAAGGGCCAATACAAACCATACAAAGCAACTAGAGTCTTCAGGGTATAAATACAGCACATCTTACCCCGGTAAGACAGAGGGAACCGAGACTTCCATGCTGACACACTGACCAGAGATGCTGAGTCTCCTGCATGCAGTCGCTCCAGCTGACAGTAGTCTGACACAGCCCTTGCGGGGTGTCCAACTCGAGACCAGGACGGGGTCCCACACTCTCTCTATTCAGGTATGGGGGTTCGACTAAATCCTAGAAGGATTCTTGGCTCTTAGACTTTTAGACCTCCACATATGCTAGGTACACTCAGGTACATCTAGTTAGGCATCGTAGGAGTATGCGCACTTTTCATAATGCTTTTTATATTCATGTATGTATTCATGATTATTGCAATATGTTAGAACTGTTCTATCCCTTTGCTTTTATCGTACTGCTGATAATATATCTCTGCTATTGTCTGCTGGTTGCCGCAGCACATATATTTTACACTAGAATAACAACTGTTCAATAAATACTTATTGAAACGCCCAGACTGTTTATTCTGTGTAACTCTCTGAGACAAACCGAATAAGTAAGCACGAGTGACTGAGCGAAAAGTAGTATATTGTTTCCACGATTCTGAGGAATTTGGGTTGTCATGGTCTAAGGTTGCCAGAAACTAATCTCTCCCCGATAAGAGGAGATTCTAGTGGCACTGTGAGCTAGCTAATGCAAATCAGGCTAACATACGCGGTGGGGGTGCACAGAGCCAGTCTACCACCAAACCCACAGTTTATGTTATCCAAACGCGCAGGTCCGGCATGGGTACTATAGGAACTACACGACACTGTGCCAGGAGGCGCATTTGCAGAGTGGTGGAGAAAGGTGAGCGTGGCCTCCGAAGACCTCTTAGCAATCCCACTGTGTGGGACTTACTGGAGGTAACAGGAGGGGTAGTTGGCCCCCAAGGGGAACCTTGGAGGCCAACTACCACTCCTATTACCTCCAGTAAGTCCCACACAGCTGGATTGGTAAGTTCTCATAGCAGGCCACACCCCCTTTGCCCACCACTCTGCAAACACGATCCCTGGTGCGCTTTTGGATGGGGATTAAAGTCCCCTTCGCTGCTGGGGGTCCTTAGGGGCCAACTAGCCTACCTGATACCTCTAGTATGCCCCAGATAGTGGGATTACTGAGAGGTGGACACAGGTCACGCCCCCTTTCTCCACCACTATGCCAACGCGCCTCCAGGCGCGCTCTTTGTTGGGGGTTGAAGTCCCCTTGCCTCCTGAGGGTCCCTGGTGGCCAACTAGCCCTCCTGTTATCTCTAGTAAGCCCCACACAGCTGGATTGCTGAGAGTGGTCCGAGGCCACGCCCCCTTTTTACACCACTCTGCAAACGCGCCTCCTGGCGCACTGCTGCTTGGGGGATGAAGTCCACTTTAGTCCTGAGGTCCTCAGGACACAAGAGGAGCTCATCGCCCCACCAGCAGTGCACCAAGAGGCGCGTTTGCAGAGTGGTGTAAAAAGGGGCGTGGCCTCGGACTACCTCTTAGCAATCCCACTGTGTGGGGCTTACTTTAAGTACCTGGTGGGCTAGTTGGACCCTAAGGACTCTTAGGAATCAAGGGGACTTAATACCCCAACCCAAAAAGTGCCAGGAAGCGCGTTTGCAGTGTGGTGCAGGGAGGGGGCGGGGCCTCCGGCGAGATGCCGGCTTCTCTTTGTTTTTTTGTTTTTAGGTCTCGCCTGAGCCAGCGCATGCGCTACTCTCGCGAGACATTTAGTGAGTGGGCTTTAAAAAGCCGACCACAGCTTTTTGGGTGGCATAGAGCGTGCGGTTACGCGCACAGGTACGAGCAGAGGCGCCATCTGGCTTTCCTCTCGCTCTCCCAGGCGCGCGCGCCTCGCTCTGCCTCTCTGTTTTGCTCGCGCTTCAACTCCCTCCCCATCCCCCACCACAGAGCGCGTCTTTCAACTTTCAGCCCCTGGCAACTGCGCACGCCGCTCCTCGCTGATGTGCATGTAAACTAGCTTTGTGAGTTTTAAACCCACTGCAAACACTGGTGTGTAAACTGCAGAGCGGCATTAGTGGACACACTGCCTTTGCAATGCGTGCTGTATAAACGGCTGTCAGTGTATAACAGACAGACAGACTTACATAACGGTCCTATAAAACACACTATCTTACAAATACAGCGAGCTTGGGTTACAAAACACCTTTATAGCTCATTTATTCTTGGACACTTGTTGTGCAGTGACACCAAAGATTGCCTTGATTGGTTGCTGCATCTGGAGTCAGTAGTCCAGCTGTGTTGTGTTTCACTTGCAGTCATTCCCAGCAGGGCAGACAAAAGGAATGAGTGATTGTCCACAAAGTGAAGCCTTCATTAAAGGGCTGCCCTGGAAAGACAGTGAAAGCCCTGGTCTGTGCAGGGCGCCGCTCTGCACTACAAAGGCAGCTGGACGTGCGTGACTTCCTTGCACGTGCTCTTGTGTCTTCACGCTACTTCGGGGCACAGTCACGAACTATTCACTTGGGTTGGATCGAGGCCCTTCTCCGCACAGGAACAGCTCTCTGTACCGGAGCCCGGACGGGTCCGTCCCGTTGATTCCCGGCACCGCTCCTTTCATTTAATTGCACGTTTTCAAGTAGCGCCATTTCTGTGGGGGCAGAATGGGCCGCGTTGGCTGTGTGTTGCCATGGTGATCATCTCACAAGGAAATCACATTTTGCATCCCCTACTTTCTATTGGCTGTTTGTGGGTATCCTTCCGCTGGACTGTACGAGGGACTATCTTACTCATGAAAAGTACACAAGTGGGTCTTCTTTGTATTGGCTGTTTGTGGTTATCCTTCCACCGGTATGCACGAGGGACTATTTTACACATGAAAAGTACACATGATGTGTCTTCTTTGTATTAGCGGGTTGTGGGTATCCTTCCACTGGAATGCACGAGGAATTATCTTAGACATGAAAAGTACACATGATGTGTCTTCTTTGTATTGGTGGTTTGTGAGTATTCTTCCACTGGAATGCACAAGGGACTATCTTACACATGAAAAGTACACATGATGTGTCTTCTTTGTATTGGCGGTTTGTGGGTATGCTTCCACCGATATGCACCAGGGACTATCTTACGCATGAAACGTACCCTCGTCCCTCACACATTTATTTCTGCCCCTCATCGACGCTTTTAACTATGGCAGACGTTTTTTAAAATTTATTTTAGCAGCGCGGTCCGCATTTAGCGGCTTTGCTTATTTATTTTGTTATCTAGCGCCCATGCGGCGCTTTCACATTTATGGAGGCCGCACCCCTTTCTTTACACAAACCGCGTCTAAAGAAAGGTACGCGGCTGACATTAACGTGAAAGCGCGGCATGGGTGCTTTTACCAAAAAAAGCCATCTGTTTGTCAACTTGACAAACAGATGCTTTTTTTTGGTCAAAGCCCCCAGGCCGCGGTTTCAGTTTAATGTAGGACACACCCCTTTCTTTAGACGCGGCTTGTCTAAAGAAAGGGGCGCAGCCTCCATAAATGTGAAAGCGCTGCATGGGCGCTAGTAAAACAAATATTTGCAATGCAATAGGTCTCGCATTTGAGAGAGTTTAAGGTATTGCATTGCAATAGCTTAAACTCTTGTTGATGCGAGACCTATTGCATTGCAAATGCTTGTTTAAGAAGGGGGGCTGTGTGGCCCCTCTTCTCTTAATATTTTTGGGCCTTGGGGACCCCATCCCCCAGGTCCTGAGACCTTTTTTTTTTTTTTCCTAAACAAACCGGAAGGGGTCCACGCTGCCCCCCTCCCGAGGCCGATTTAGGCCCCGGGGACCCCATCCCCCGGGGCATGGCCACCTATTTTTTTTTTTTTTTTAAAGTCCTTTTAAAGGGGGGGGGGGCCGCACGGCCCCCCTATTTAGCCCATTTTTGGCCCCGGGGACCCCATCCCCCGGGGCTTTGCCTCTTTTTATTTATTTTTATTTATACGGGTGGGGGGTCACGTGGCCCCCCTTCCCTGGGCCACTTTTGGCCCCGGGGACTCCATCCCCCCGGGCCTGGCCTCAACGTTGGGGATCGCGGGGGGAGCCCCAATGCCCCGCGCTCCCAACTGGCTCCCCGCCTCCTGCGGGAGCCGGAATTGCTTTTGGGCAAAGGGAACTGCTGACATGCAGCTCCCCTTGTCCAAAAGCAATCTGCTTCGCTTCATGGAAGCGAGAGCAGGTTTCCTGCTCTCGCTTCCATGAAGCAAAGCAGTGTTTGCAATGACAGTGTGGGAGCAGTGCTCCTGTCCTGTCATTCTAAACTGCAGTGTCCCGGGGTGGGCACCCCGGGACATTGCCGGAGCCGGCCCTAGTGGGTGGCAGTCCCCAGGGCCAAAGAGGGATGGGGGCTCGAGCCCCCCACACGTATTATTATTATTATTTAGCTTGTAAAGCGCCTGGTTACTCCAACGGATTGTCCCCGCGCTAGAACATCATCAAAACCCCAGCGACTACCCTGAACTAACACCCTTCCTGCGCGTATGACTATCAAACAGTAGAAGTCAAAAACATTACTTCCGTACACCGAAAGGGTGTCGGAAGAGCCAGGTTTTTAGATTTTTACGGAACAGAGACTCCGACACGCAGATCCTTAGATCCGCAGGCAGGTCGTTCCATGTAATAGCCCCAGGGAGGTGGCGGTCCCCAGGACTTGGGGAGGCCCACGAGGCCCCTCTGCCCATAATTAAAGAAAGCCCCGGGTAGGTGGCAGTCCCCGGGGCTTGGGGGGGCCCGCGAGACCCCCCGCCATTAATTGAACAAAGCCCCAGGGAGGTGGTGGTCCCCGGGGCTGGGGGGGGCCGCGTGCCCCCGCGCATAATTAATAAAGCCTCGGGCAGGTGGCGGTCCCTGGGGCTGCGGGGGCCTGCGCGGCCCACCTATATTTTGCACATTGTCCCCGGGACCTGGCCCACCAGGGGGCTTCTAGAAAACGGAGCGCGAGAGCCTGCACTTCGTTTTTTTTGTATTTTTTCGGCGGGATTCACGAACCCAGTGCGAATCCTGCCGATTTATTTTTTTAAGAAAAATGCTTTTTTTGCCCTGGGGTTCCCTGTGGGACCCCCTGACCTTGCCTAGGGGGTCAGGGTGTTTCTACCCTTCCTCCTTTTCTTCATTTTTCACCTTTTTTCTTGTGAGTCACAAGATGGCTGCCAACACTTTCTGGTTTGAAGTATTGGCAGCCAATAAGAGTCAAGCTCGTGCTCGGGAGGGTTTGCGGATCCACCGCTGTCACCAGATATATAAATGTTTTAATTATGAATATTTCAGGAACTACTGAACGGATTTACACCATTTAAAAAAAAAAAACACTTTCTGAACCAAGAGCTACCTTTTTGCCAAATTTGGTGTAATTCCGTTCAGCAGTTCGGACTGTAGCCTGTTCCAAAATTTCCTAAGGGGGGCGTGGCTAGCAGCCGCCGAGAATGGCCGCTGCCTAAACGAGCTCCTTCCTTCCCGGCAGCTATCCTGCCCTATCCTGTGCCATCCACGATGGGAAAATGAATTGCAACGAAAGTGTTCCATTCCCGGACCCCCTGGGCAACTTTTAAGCTCCTGGCGAAGTGTGCGCTGCGTGATATCGTCCTCTCCGACGATTTGTGCTGGGCAGCAATGGCGGCCCCCAGGTGCAGATCGGGGTAGGAGGTGGCCTCCAGACGTGACGAGGATTGCACCCTGTGGGCTCCGGAGCCACTGGAAAGGTGTTCCCTGCATAGACGGCGGAAGAGGGGGGCCTGAGGCAGCGACAGAACAGAGACCTGCCCGACTTAGCGGACAGCGACGGAGAGTCCCGGTGAGCGCCTCACTACTAGAGGCCCCGGCTTTGCGGCCTAGACAGCGGGCCGCGCTGTGACGTAATTGGCGGCTTGTAGGTAAAGAAGTGCGGAGGCCCCACGGAGGGGTAATGAGTTGGAGCTGCGGCGTCGGAAGACCTGACTGGACGGTCTGACCGATTGTGGCTGCCGCGGCAGGTTGTGGAGGCCCACGGGAGGGGAAGCCTAGGGGTCCCAGCAGACGCGGACCTGGCCGCAACGTGATAAACTGTGGTCCCGGCTTGAGGCCTGTACGCAAGAGTGACTTCATCCGGGCGCTGGAGCGGAGGCGCTAATTGCTGATGCCTCTGACCTTTCCTTGGCGGAAGGTGCTCGGAAGTACCTACAGATTGCTGGTGCCTGGAGGGGGATCATAGGCCGGCGCCCCCTTCTTGGAGAAGTGCCGCTTGGCTGCCTTGCTGTACCTGAGACCCTGGGGGCAAGAAGGTAGGAGGAGAAAGTGATTGTGGCTGACCCCTGGGCACATATATAACGCTGAGGCCAAGACTAGATGGGCCTTTAAATGACGGGCTGGCATGGAAATGGGCCTTGTGGAAGACACCTGACGTGTGGGCTGGGCCGGTGTTGCTGCGTGTGAGAGACTCTGGGGGTACAAACTGGGAGCAGGTACCGTGCACGTTGAGGCCTTAGACTACGAGGGGCGCTCTGGATTGAAGATTGGCCCGGAAGGTTCCCTGTACTTTGACTGGAAGGGTGCAGTGGATACAAGCCCTTCCTACGAGACCACGGGAGCGGCTAAGCGGGCATTGCAGGACTGATATTGAGGTGCGGGGCCTTGACTCGTGAGCCTCCCAATCTAATTGCAGACAGACGGCTTCTCTGAGCGCTGGTGTTGGGGCCAATAGAGCATTCAATACCCGACGTATATTGATGAGGAGAGGGGTTGGAAGCTTTAGCCCCTCCACAAGAGACTATTGCGCTCTAGTGGCACGATTAGAGGACGGAGACGCCACATGCAGGTAGCCGTTGCGGCTGAATCCGCAATATTGACGACCACTGTCACGAGCGAAGTGGTCCAATCTGAGTAACAGGCGCTTTGGGGGCAGTGATAACGAAGCGGCGACTCCAGGAGTACTACGTACTGGCTCGGTCACTTCCATCAACACGTTGAGGTTGTCCTTGCGGGGCTGCCCTGTGCCCTCACCCAGTGGATTATCTGGTGGTACGCAGCCATGGCGAAGGGAGGGAGGGGTCCCAGGGCCAACGTCCAAAAGCAGCTAGCAAAATTTGCATGGTCCAAAACAGGTGAAAGAGGTGAATCGCCGCAATCGGAGAAGGAAGGTGGGGCAGCTGCCTTTACACAAGGCCCGGAGCCAACTCTTCATGATGTCATGGCGGCAATTAATGGAGTGCGTGCTTCGGTGGACTCGGTCACCGTGGAGGTCTCTCTAATCAGAGCCGACTTCAGGAAGATGGATGAGAAGGTCAAAGAGCTCAAGATAGTTACTAGCGCCCTGCAGACGGATACATCGGAACTTCAAATGCAAATGCTTGAACTGCAGAAGAAGCAGGAGAGAATGTCGCAACAGCTTGATGATTACGAAGGCCGGGCCCGCCGCAATAACATTCGTATTTTAGGGGTCCCGGAGAGAACGGAGGGGCCGGCTGCTGACCTGTATGTGGAAGATCTCATTACGAAACACCTAAAACCTAAGACTTTTTCCAGCTATGTTTCTATTGAAAGAGCCCACAGGGTACCAGGAGGTAGACCAAAACCAGGCGCACCCCCGAGGCCCCTTATTGCTCGGGTGTTCAACCATCGGGATAGGGACATTATCCTGCAGACTGCACGCTCTAATCCCCCCTTGAAGATAGATAACTATGAGGTGGCTTTCTTTCCGGATTTCACGGCCAAGGTTCAGGCTCAACGCCGTAGCTTTCAGGCGGTGAAGAAGGAACTGCGAGATCGGGAGGTGAAATATGCGATGCTCTTTCCTGCGCGGTTGAGAGTGAAGTCGGATGGCAAGTCGTGGTTCTTTGACTCACCAGAGGCAGTCTGGGAATGGATGGAAGGCTGGAGCACGGTGGGAAGCCAAAGGAGAGATCGACCTGGTAGACCTGGCCAGCAAAGAGGTATCCGCACGGAGGTGGCAAATACTGGCTCAGCAGAGGAAGACAGTCAGCTGAAGGAGCAGGACTGATGGACCTGGGCTACGAGGATGGAGAGCCCATGCTCAGCTGAAAGCGCAAGTAAGGGGGAATGGGGGAGGGGTGGAAATACCCATCGTTACGAGACTTTTTTAAACGAAGGGACCTAATGCAATGGTACAGACTGATGGGTTTCATTGATGTGATCTGAAAGGGATTAGATACCATTAAGTGTGGATGGCTAAACTACAAGTCAATTGTGATGTGTACCTGCGGGAAGGGGGGTCAGTTTACCCCGTGCATTTTCAGCATTTCGGGGGGGGAGAGAGGCACTCTGCCATGTTTGGGTGTGGGTAGTTCTAAATCCACGGGCAGGGGGGCAGGGAGGGGGGTGGGAGTTGAAGGTGGGGATGGGGGGTGTTTGAAGGTTAACAAATCCACGGGCAGGGGGGCAGGGAGGGGGGATGGGATGGGAGGGATGGGTGGAGGGGGGTGTTTCGTAGTTCCTTATTGTTTTTTTGATGTACAAAGTGGTTGTGAGATCCTCAGACACGAGATGGACATACTGACAAGTAGGCGCTTTTGCGACGAGTTAAAATGTAAATGTAATGTTTTGCTATGCAATGATTTCCATGTTAGCTTCGAAAGTGACAGACATAGGTATGAAAGTGTTGCTCTTATCTGCAGGTTGCATCAGGATGTATTTGCCGTAGTGTGGACCTGTCAGATCATAGATACTACCGTGCTATGGGATGGGGGTTGACAAGGAATTAGTGCTCTCTGTCCTTTCTTGGAACGTCCACGGACTGGGTGACAAAATAAAGAGAGGGACTGTCCAACAGTATCTGAAGAGACAGTCCCCGGATCTTGTTCTGCTGCAGGAAACCCACTTAGTGGGCAACAAAAGCAAGGCTCTTAATAGGTGGGGATACCGGCTCCTGGTGCATGCCGACTATACCACTGGTTCTAGGGGAACGTGTATTCTGATTAAAAAAGGCACACCCTTGATAGTACACAAGACATGGACAGACCCGGGGGGACGGTTTGCTGTGGCCGAAGCCCAATGGGAGGGGAGGGCTCTCAATGTAGTTTCTGTTTATCTGCCACCGGCACTGGGTAGGGACGCCTTAGCAGATCTGGGCAAAGCATTGACTAGACTCCCCGATGGTACATTGATAATGGGCGGAGATTACAATATGACTATGGATGATACGATCGACAGATACCCACAGAGACAGGGGGCCAGACCAAACGAACTTATGGCAGAATTCACCGCTGCAATGGGCCTCTCCGATGTGGGGCGGGTGTTACAAACAGCGGATTCCAAATATACGTACTTTTCCAGTGTGCATGGTAGTCTTTCCCGAATTGATTATTTTTTAACATATACGGCCTCCGTAGGTAATTTTAGACACCCCCGGACGTTACCCAGAGGTATCTCGGATCATTCCCCTGTTGGGGTTGAGTTTACTCACGGGGAACGACAGACGCGGAATACTATAGTTATTAACCCGTGGCTGTTGAAAATACATGATATCAAGGAAGAGCTCTGTGTACAAACCGGAAACTTTCTAACCGAGAATCTGGGATCGGTAGACTCGGCACAAACTATATGGGAGGCATATAAGGTGGTCTTAAAAGGATATGCTCTGTCACTGAAAACGAAGTATATTGCAAACAGGCGCCAGATCTTGGTCCAATTAGAGGAGGAGCTTCGGGGACTTGAGGCAGAACACGCACGCAATCCCTCAGAAGATACACTACATAGTTTGACACTGAAACAAGATGAGTATAGGCTCAAGGCGCGTGAACACATGATGGCCAAGCATAGTGCTACCCAGCATAGGTTGTACGAGCTGGGAGATAGGGCGGGGAAGACACTAGCATGGTTGGAAAGGAGGGAACAGGGTACGAGGTGGGTGCCCCGACTAACGCTGCCTAGCGGAGAGGTCCTCCATCATCCCAAGGATATAGCAGAAGCATTTGCAGGTTACTTTGAAGGAGTTTATTCTCCCTCCACTACGTATACAGCAGATGACTCACGCCAGCTTCTAGCGGATAGTGACGTGCCAACTCTCTCGGAGCTGGATAGGGATGTGTTGGATGAAGATCTGACAAATGAGGAAATCCAGAAAGCTATTGGCCAAATTAAGTCTGGGAAGGCGATGGGGCCAAATAGCACCCCCATTGAGTTCCTTAAGGTTATGGCCTCTCAGGTTGTCCCACATTTGCGGGCAATGTATGAGGAAAGTTGTGAGAAGGGAGTTTTGCCAGTAGACCAGCGTCTTGCTAGCATTGTTGTTATTCATAAAGCGGGAAAGCCTGTGGATGACTGTAGCTCGTACAGGCCAATCTCGCTGATAAATGTAGAGGCAAAGATCTTAGCAAAAGTACTTGCCACGCGATTTGGGACAGTAATTTCCTCCCTGGTGCACCCAGATCAATCTGGCTTCCTGCCTAGGAGAAATACGGCTCTTAACATACGCCGACTGCACAATGTGATGGCGCGTAGGGATTTTTTGAGAGAAGATGCAGCTATACTGTCCTTGGATGCCTCCATGGCATTCGATTCGATTGAATGGCCATATCTCTTTGAAGTTCTTGTGAGAGTTGGGTTGGGCCCTAAATTTATAAGATGGGTGAAGCTGCTATACACTGACATCCAGGGGCAGGTGAGAGTTAACAACTATGCATCCCGTACATTCACGCTACGGAGAGGCACCAGACAGGGGTGTCCACTGTCCCCGATGCTGTTTTCCCTTATGCTGGAGCCCCTGGCGGCTTGGATCCGTCGTGATGTGATGGTGCGGGGTTTCAGATGGTCATTGGAGTGTGAGGACAGAATATCCCTATATGCCGATGACATATTGCTCTACCTTGCCTCCCCGTACAAGTCTATACACACTGTTCTCAATATTTTCACAAACTTTGGGAAGTACTCGGGATACGCAATTAACTGGGGTAAATCTGTGTTGTTTGTGTTACATGGAAAGACTCCCCGTCTCCCGAGAGACTGCGCGTTAGTGGTAGCAGTAGATGGCTTTAAGTATCTGGGAGTCTTTATCACGTCAGACCCGGCTCTCTTTTACAGCCGCAATTTGGCACCCCCGTTGGCTAGATTGAGAACGGACGTTAAGCACTGGCGGTCGCTGCCTCTGTCTTTGGTGGGCCGCGCTGCTCTTTTTAAAATGTTGGCGCTCCCGCGATTTTTATATATTCTCCAGAACTGCCCACACCGAATTCCAGACGCGTACTTTGTAGCGGTTGAAGGGGAGGTACGTTCTCTGTTATGGGATGGTAAGGCCCCTAGAATTGCACTTCAGAAACTAACGAAGGGGTGGTATGACGGGGGGATAGCGTTGCCCGACATCAGGTTGTATTACTGGGCTTCTCAGTTGGTGGCCGTAAATTATTGGATGTATGCCCCGCCAACAGACCCGGCCTACGTCTTAGACAGGTACCAAATGGATCGCTCGGGCTATCTGGGTGCCCTGTATTCCCGCACCAAGAAACAAAGATACATTGGCCCAACACTGCACACGGTGCAAATTTGGCGTCTGGCAAACTCGCGGCTGGGATGGGCGGGCGACCTCACTAAGGCAACGCCACTATGATACGCTCAGAAATTAGGCATGCTGTGCTATCAACCAGGATTTGATAGGTGGGATGTAATAGGTATCTCGACAGTGAAAGATTTGGTTAGAAAGGGAGCAATACTCAAATTTGAGGATCTCCAGAAGAGCTACCAATTGGCACCGGGGTAGGTTTTCAGATACCTGCAAATCAGACACGCCTTGCAGGCGGCCTTCCCGAGCTCCGAAGACATACCGGACTCATCGCCTCTGGAGGATCGCTTGCTAGGCGATATCCTTGACTTATAAAAAACTTAGCAATAATTTGCCAGATACCTTCGGCAAGCTCAAGGAGCAATGGGAGAAAGACCTGGGACCGATCGATGAGGAGGATTGGCGACTGGCTCTTATGTCACCTAGAGAAACGGCCATCGCGCTTAGATTCAGACTAATACAACTCAGGATTCTTCACTGCTCCTATCTGACGGGGATAACGCTGGCCAAAATAAGGTCTAGGCAAGATGACCAATGTTTGAAGGGCTGCAGGCAGACAGCTACTTTCTATCATACACTGTGGGAATGCCCGCTGGTGCGGGATCTCTGGGAGAGGGCCACGAATCATATGCAGTCTGCATTAGGGAAGACAGTGAACCTGACGCCCCGACTGGGTTTGCTTAACATATGGGAGGACACAGACCTGACTGAAATCGAACAACAATTGGTGACGCTAGGATACACATTAATAAAAAGAGAACTGGCAAGGGGATGGGGTGGAGTGGCACCGCCTACTGTGTCGGTGTGGCTGAAAGAGTTCGACAGGTGCATGATAGCGGAGAAAGAAGTCTTTATAACCAGAGGATGCCCGAAGAAATGGGATAAAACATGGCTGAAATGGAACACTCACAGAGGGGAGATTTGTGTATCACCCATGGTGGAATTGGACATGCGAAGAAATATGGACAAAGATGTAACTATTTAACATATCTGTTGTCTCAACCTCTGTAACATGTATGGTGATGAATGTAACTTGCGGATACTGTAAGTAAGTGCTGTATACTTGTCTGCCACGAACCGTTATCAATAAAAACAATTAAAAAAAAAATTTCCTATGGAAATTAACATGGAGAAAACGCGTTTTGGGACCCCCCTTTTTTCTCGGCCCCCGTTTGACGAATCACCCCGAAACTTTCAAGACAGGAGCTGGCCGGAGCTCCCCATTAGTTTTGAAAATTTCCGAAGATTCGTCAAACGGCGCCAAAGATAATGGCAAATCAAAAAACGTTTTACCTATGGAAACTAGGTCCTAACTATAATTACCTACTGGCGACCACCAGTAGTTAATATAAAAAATAGCAGCGCATGGTTTTGGACTAGCACTTAGGCGTTCATCTTGGCTGAGACTCGCAGGTACGGAACTGGAAGCCTAACACCGGATTCTCAACCTAAACTTTTTCAGGTAGCACTTTATTTAGCTCACATGCTGACAATGATATGTCTAGAATGAAGTTTGAGCTAGACACTCTCAAAGCTGTTGGATTAGAGAAAAAGGAGAGAATATAGGAGACATTCCTATAGGCCCTATGACCGCCGCTATTCCCATCAGATGGTCAAACATCTCACTGGACTACAGGACAGCAGCAACAAAAATCATGACAGCTTAATAGACATCAACATCAGCGCTCTCAGTTAAGAGGCAGAGGAGGACAGCAATCATCTGCCAAAGCCACTAAAACAACTGGTGGCAAACAGTGAGTCATCTCGTTCCCCTCTTCCGTTGCCTACTCCAGTAGGGGTAACCATAACATCTTTCCTGCAAGAGTGGCAAAGAATAACCACCGACAAATGGTTTCTAAATATTGTAGAGCATAGATACTGTCTCAGATTCAAGTGTCCACCATCAACTATTCCACCGAAGAAACCTTCCCTTTACAAGCTGGATAAACAGCAACAAGAAGTATTCATCCTCTTGCAGAAGCAAGTGGTGAAGAATGTCCCCTCTCACCTGAAAGGAATGGGAATTTATTCCTGTTATTTTCTGGTGAAGAAGACAGGACCCAAAAACGAATACAAACCCATTTTAGACCTCAAGGAAGCGAACAAATGGGTTTGCAAAGTAAAATTCAGGATGTTGGCTCTTCATCAGATCTACCTTCAACTCCATCAAGGGGACTGGCTATGTGCGATAGACCTGCAAGATGCCTATTTTCGCATCCCGATAGCCAAAAAACATTGAAAATTCCTGAGTGGAAAAGACCACGATTAATGCAAGGTCCTTCCTTTCTCGCCTTATGGGTCCTCTTTTTGAACCCTTTCATAAGACTTCTTGCCAACACCTATCTTGGAGGGCTTCCTTCTTGGTACTCATTACTTCAGCTCACTAAGGGGCTTATTACGATAGCGGTGGGACTGCCATTGACAGGAAGTCGTGGCAGTCTCACCGCCGCCAGACCGTCGGCCCGACCGCCACATTTTGATGCATGCGGGCGAACCGTTAGCTGTCAAGGGAAAGACAGGATCTAGGATCCCATCAGGGCAGCGGTCGGAATCGTATCCCTTGCATGGAGGTGGTGCCTGCGCAGGCTCTGCCGTAGGGATTACTATGTTCCTTTCCGACAGCCTTTTCATAGCGGTCCCACCTGGCACACAGTGCATGGATGTACACAAAATGCTCTTTCACACTGCAGCTTGTGCTGCGGCCCTTTTCCTGGGCCACAGCACGAGCAGCAATATAAAAGAGCAATTTTCCGACCGCCAGTACGGCGGTGTTATCCTAACTCGGCGGTCGGACTGCCAACTGCTCGTCGGGCGGTCTCCTGACCGACGCAGTAGCGGCCAGCGGTCCAACTGCCCAGCATCATAATGATGCCCAAAGTTAGTGAGATACAGGCTCTCTGTTCACATGAACCTTATACCGTATTCCATAACAACAGGTTAGTGATAAGGACCCTTCCTAAATTCCTTCCTAAAGTTGTCTTGGATTTCCTTGTCAATCAGACTGTTAGTTTGCCTACATTCTTTCAGAATATCTCTCCATACTCTGGATGTTAGGAGGATTTGAATTTTTTTACAAAATATGACAAAATCTTTAAGAAAATGAAAGCAATTGTTTGTCAATCCTTGTCTAGGTGGATTGTCTCCTGCATAATCCTTTGTTATCAAAAAACAAACAACACCCTGTCTGGTAGACCAATAGCCCACTCCACCAGAGGTAGATCAGCTACTCCTGCTATACTTTGGAAAGTCCAAATTGCTGAGATTTGCAAAGCTGCAACTTGGAGATCAGTTCATACATTTACGAGACACTATTGTCTTGATTTGGGCACCAAGGCTGATGCCCAAGTGGGGCAAGCATCTCTAAGGAATTTGTTTGCCTAATTGTACTATTCTCCTTTTTTATCTCTATGCATTATGCAGTTGAAGCATTTTACGGGACGGGAGGCCAATTATTCATGGCATGGGCCAGTTATGACAGGCACAGCTGATGTCGTTTAAGCCCAAGCTTTAGGTCATAGTCCTCTCATCCATCCTACCCGGAATTTCTGACAACAGGCTCAGACCCGGCTGTGTTACTCAGCACCATGTATAGTATTTTCGCCAGAGTCACAGAGCTACTAGCTATCACCTCTGGGTCTATGGTGCTTACCGGCCTGCACATGTTTATGCCCTTTGCCCTAGCACCTTTCAGCTCTGGACCTTCAGGATCAGCACCAGCTCCTCCAGCTTTTTCTCTGGTGCTTTGCTATACGACATCGCAGACATCTGCGCCGTGGACGGCCCCACCACAACTGACACTGCCACCTCCTCCATTGCCAGACTCAGATCTGTCAAGAATGCTGCTAAGGTGCTGGAGTTGCAGGTCCCAACAATGAATGTCACTACTAATGTCCTAACTGAGTTCTCCTCCCAGCTACACCCACATCAGAACCACGTTTGACCTTCAACGAGATCCTGTTGGACCCGGTAATGGCAGCCTGGAGGAAACCCACCTCTGCACTAGCAGTCAACAGACTGATGGCAAGATACTACCGCCCGCTCCAGGGGATCCTCCCTTCCTCGCCGCACACCTGTTGCCAGAACGCCTGGTCATCATACTTCTTGGGACAATTGGTGGAATCTTTCCTTCTGTCCCTTCAGACAGAACTCCTGGAAAAATGTTTAGTGGGCAGCATGGCCCTCAAAGTCGAAATGCCAACTGTCTTCTATACACATGCCTTATGGGACATACCCCAGCTGGTCAACCCTCATATTTTGGAGGACATGATGTCCCACTCCCGGAACAATTGTGAGAGACGCATCCCATCACATCACCAAGTCCGGTCTGGACACTGCAGACTCTGTGTCATGGTTACCTCTAACTCTTTATGACAGCTGGCCTTCTGACTTCGCCTCTAATGTACAGGCCAACTTGATGGATCTCCCTTTCGAAGGAGCTCACCTGTTTGAGGACAAAGCTGACTCCGCTGTGTAACACTTCAAGGCGAGCAAAGCCATGGCCCGGTCTTTGTGACTCTAACAACCTCAGCCTACCAGGGACTACAGTCAATTTTAGCACTTTCAGGGGGTTCTCGAGAGGATTCTCCTTCCACCAGTGCCAGTTCTTTCAACCCCAGGCATAGCAGCCCCAGAATCCGCTAGTCAAGTAATACAGGAGTAATACAGGGCCAAGAGAGGTTCGGTCTGCGGATCCCTCAAGCAAACCAGCTTCTCTTCCTTGCCAGCACCCTCAGGAAAAGAAGTCTAGCGTGCTTCTCCAAACCCACAAGGAGTCTGTTGGGGGGCAGGTGTTCTCCTTTCTACCAGACTGGGAAGCAACTACTTTGGACCAGTGGGTTCTTCAGATCATAGAACGGAGTGACACCCTGCCCTTCATTCAGTCCCATCCCTCATCTGCCTCCCTCTCTTCCACCAGACCATCTTTCTGCCCTGCAGCAAGAGCTGGCAGTACCAATAATAAGCTCTGGTGTTAGTGCCAAAGCAGGAAATGGGGCAGGGATGTTACTCCTGATATTTCCTTGTTCCCAAGGAGGATTGCAGTCTATGTCCGATCCTGGACCACAGAGACTTGAATATCCCCCTCAGAAGGAAGATATACAAGATATTGGCTTTGAAAGTGAAGTCTGGATGGTGTACCTCGACCTGCAGGATGCCTATTTCCACATTGCAGCCCTGCAGTCCCATCAGAACTGCAGTTTTGTGGTGGGTTCTGCCCACCACTAATTTGTGGTACTCCTAGTTGGTTTGACATTGTCATCACTAGTCTTCACCAAGGTGATGGCAGTGGTTACGACACATCAAAGGTCAGGCACTCCAATCTTCCAGTATGTGGACGACAGGCTGACCAAAGCCGGATAAGCAGGAGTGGTCACTCATGAACTTTGGCGTATGAGGGCTCTGCAGTGGTGCTACCACAGGCAGTGGTTCCAGCACAGGCGAGACCTGTCCGACTCCATCATAATCTTCCTAGACATTGCAGCGGATTTGGTTTGGTGGGGGAACAAAATGAACGTGCACCACAGGATGATCTTCAATACCCTTCCCACATGCCCCTCCCCACACCATGACCACGGTACTGACGGATGCTTCCACGCTAGGGTTCATCTGGAGGACCTGGAGATCAAACGCCGCTGGTCTCCAGAGGAGCAGACGCTTCACACCAACCTGCTGGAACTGAGATCAATTCAGCTGGTGCTCTAGGCCTTCCTCCTTCAATCTACAGTCGGTCTGTCTGTGAATATTTTGACGGGCAATGCACAGCGATGTGATACTTGAACAAACAAGGGGTGAGTAGGGTCACAACGCCTTTGCCTAGAGGCGTTGATGCCTTGGTCTTGGGCACACCACCAAGGGATTTGATTAACAGCCATTCATCTAGCAGGGTCTGTGAATGTCAGCGCCAACAGCTTGAGCTGGCATTATGTTGGTGATCACGAGTGCTGTCTCCTGCCCGAGGTAGTCAAGAGCATCTGTGCCCAGCCGTGCACTCCTCAAGTGTATAATTGTTCGCCTCCTGAGATAACGCTCATTGTCTGCAATTCTGTGCCCTTCTGTATCCGTTGAGGGGAGCCTTAGGAGATCCATTTCAGTTGAGGTGGAATATTCAGCTGCACTACATGTTTCCTTCCATACCCTTCCTCGGGTTCTGAGGGCTTGTCAAGACTGGGCTCAAGTCAGGCTAATTACCCAGAGTGGCCAACGAGGATGTGGTATGCGCCCCTATAGTACTTCTCCCTATGTCCACCAATCAAGGTGCCATTTAGACCTGACCTTCTCTCCTTGTCGGGCGGATGGCGCTGCATACCAGTCCCCGAGGCCTACACCTTCATACCTGGAGATGGAGTAGGAACATCTAGGCTCCATTCAGCTGC
Organism: Calotriton arnoldi; assembly: GCA_963921515.1. Classification (NCBI taxonomy): domain Eukaryota; kingdom Metazoa; phylum Chordata; class Amphibia; order Caudata; family Salamandridae; genus Calotriton; species Calotriton arnoldi. The sequence goes on from CAWUFW010001032.1 coordinate 2,680,166, forward strand.
CATCGGAGGAGATGCATGTAATTTTGTCAGCTCGTTGTCCCTCCATGAAATCTGTTTATTCTGGGAGATGGAACAGTTTCGATTTGTGGTGTGCAGACAAAAATATAGACCCTCTTTGGGGCCGTTTGTCTCAGATCCTGCAGTTCTCACTATCCCTAGCCTAGAGGGGCTGTGTGATAGGTACTGTAAAAGAGTATTTGGCTTCATTGTTGGTGTTCCCCTACCTCCCAGACCAGCCTTTCCTTTTTAAATCTCCTATGTATTGTGATGACTTTCTTGAGGGGCTTACCATTCTGTATCTTCCAAATCTGTTTGTTGTGACCTTAATCCTGTTTTTGACTTTTTTGATGTGTGTGCCCTTCACAGTTCTCAATTGCATATGTTAACCCTCAAAACAGTGTTTTTGGTGGCAATTACCTTGTGAGATGGGTTAGTGTTACAGGTCTTAAGGTCCCCTCTGCCATTCTCCTAATTTTTCAGTGACAAATTGGTGTTGCGAACCAGGGCTGCTTTCCTTCCTGAAGTGGTGACCCTCTTTCTTCTCCCCAGTCCATCATCCTACTGGCCTTCTTTCTTCCACCCCATCCCAGGAGGAGTAGGAGGGGCTGCATAGGTTTCAGCCCATGCAGGCGGTTGGCTTCTACCTGGACCGCACCAAGGACATACGACTAAATGACCAGCTCTTCATTTTGTACTCTGGTTCCAAGGAAGGCAAAATTGTTCAGTAGCGGACGCTGTCCAGATGGATTATTCATCAAGACCTGCTTCGAATGGCCAAGAAAGAACCCCCGAAAGGGATCAGGGCTCATTCTAACAGGGCTAAATCTTCAACCTTTGCTACAGGGGTTCCATTGCAGAGATCTGAAAAGCAGCTACGTTGCCATCCATACGCACTTTGGCTAAGCATTACTGCCTGGAAGGTGTTTAGGTTTGACCACTTTGCTAGATTCATCTTGGTGGACCTCCTCTTGTAACCATCCATCAACTCTCCTCCTACGATGGTACTGCTTGGTACAGGTAAGGAATCTGTTGGTAGAAGTATCCATCAGAAGAAAAAGTTACTTACGTGTGGAAATGACCTTTCTGGTGTATACTCTACCTGCAGATTCCTCACAGACGCACTCAATTCCCCGTTTGATGGATGTGTCATAGGGAAAGGCTAATAAAACTCTAATTTAAGTTTGGTACTGCACTACTTAATGTTGATTCTAACTTGCCGCTTGCCTCAAATGCTTGAGAAAAAAATGAGTGTAAACTGATGTCATTGCACCACAGTGGGTGCTATAAAGTTTTGGTAACTTCATCCAGTGTCACTTCCAGCATTTATACGAGCCAGCACCCCTTAATGGTGCTTGAGATCCTTGAAGTTTGGGGATCCAGTTTGATGCCTGGGATATTCTGCAAGTGAGAAATCTGCAGGTAGGTAGAGTGTCCACCAGAAAGATCTTTACCTCAGGTAAGTAACATTTTTCTCAAAATTATATGGGTATGCAGTCCCTCAATTAGTACCTGCTGCAGACTTTCTTCATACTGATGATCCAGTCCGTGTTTTCTGTATCCCTTCTGTTTCTTAATGTCGTACCTCTTATCATGCAGTGTCCACTCCTCCTATACCGCCTGCTTGAGTTGCTGTTTTGGTAGGCAAGTATAAGAAGGCATCGAGACCCATCTATGTATTTCAGAAATTATTTAGCCAATTGATACTCTTTTTTCATAGGGAGTATATGGCAAGGCTGTGGTGTATTGCCAAAAGCATCTCGCTGCGAATATTACTAAGAATTATCTCATAAATTGTATTAAAATGTCCCCTCAGTTTCATGCCTAGATCAGCTGCCGGAGTGACTTCATGTTAATTTTGTATTTGTTTTAATACCTCTGGTAACACGTCTATGAAGGGAGTCCCAAGCTTAATGGTATATATACTAGCAAATGCACTTACCAATTTAGTAAGCCTGTGGTCAGGTTGTACTATTTCCATGGAAAGACACATAGGGCCTGATTTTTGGTTTGGCAGACGTAGCACGGTCCGTCAGGGTGGCGGAGGATATTACCATAACATTCATCTTTGTACATTGAAAGGAACCACCCTCATAGTGGTTCTTTTCAATGTCCAAAGATCTGGTGGATTGTTGCTGTCAATTTTGACGGTTGTCCACCAAAACCTTTCAATTTTTTTCTTGTTCAAGAACAGACTTGTTGCTGAAAAACAAAAAAACTAATGACCCTCACTCCCTGGGAGTTTTTTCGCATGATTTGGTGGATAGTGCGGGGGGGAGGGGTCATTTTTTTTTCTGGCAGTGACAGACAGGAACGAAAAATACATTACAACATCCACCTTAAATAGTGCAGGCGGTGTAATGTTCTTTCTCCGTACTCCGTTGAGCTGTTGGAGGAAGTATTCCGTCAACAAAGTCAACCAAGGCTCCTTTGACAGCATACTTAAGGTCCACCTGTCTCTAAAAGAGGAGGGCAGACCAAAGGTTTGATGAGCAATGTACTCTGTCACATTTGTGATGGACTACTCCGTCCGCCAAACTATAGATCCAGCCCATAGTCAATATATTATGTTTTGACATGGGGCGTTGTCTCAGGGTGCTTCACCTTCAGCTGGTTAGTAGTCTTGGGGGCAATTCAGAAAAGTACTTCATCGCACTTTTGGGTGTTTTGCGCATTACTGTGTTAATGTTGTGCAAGCGTCTCGTGGATGCAGGTGTAACTATTTGGTTTACATTTGTCCCCATTGTCTGTAGCATCATTGACTAGGACGTATATAGACTGTTACCAATTCTATGATGAAGGCCCCCAACTGATCTGCATTTAAGCTAAAATGTAGTGGATGTGGTGTGTATCCTACTAATACTGGCCACATGGACGTAGGAATTCACAATGGTCCTATACACAATGGTTCGGTAACATGAAGCATTTCCATATTAAACCACTGCATTTGTTCTTGAAAATGTTTTGGAATTTATTGACTCTCTGGTAGAGGATCTTATGGGTTTGTAGCTTACAAAATGTACAGTAGCCACCCACACTGCCTCAAATTCAACCCACGAGTAAAATATTTAATTTGGATAAAATGAATTAGCTGTAATGACCAGGATTACTTAGCCTTCTGCTACTCGTAATCCCTAGGCCTACAACTGTTTGGTCATGGTGTCCCACACATTAGCCCTTATTATTGTATTTCCCTCCAACATCTTACAACAGATTCAAAGCTTAGTCGAATATTCGGAGTATCCTTTTTGTAGTTAAACTTAACAAACTCTCAGTGGAACAGGGGATTCCTGTCTAATCCAATTTCCAACTAATACTAATTGGACATCTCTTTATTGATATTATTTACGCTACTTAGTTTACAGATCCCCACATTCTTTGTGTGCCATGTTGTGTGGCCAAGTAATCCTTGGTCGCGCCTCATTAATTTCTGTAGGCGTTCAGGTAACATAGGTATATCAGCTTACCATCTCAAGCAGGATAATACATATATGCCAGCTTACCATCTGGAGCGGGGAAACTGACAGGTATCTTGTGTACGTCTCCCATCACTTAACTGAAAGGATCTGCATTAAGAGTTTGCCTCAAGTGCCAGAAATGACAGGGATATTTCCTGGGTCTTTCCCATCTTTTTTGGAGAGACACAAAACACACAAGAAGTCTGAACGAGTGGTATTATGAGCTTTTATTGGAACTCAAGCTAGTGCAGAACAAATGCAATATTATAAGAGCAAAATTCATGACTATTGCGGCAGCACAGATTGAGCAGAAGATAAATAAAATAAATAGAAGTAATATGGTGGTCTAATAACTTCCTTATTTCCTAAGTCTTGACTGACGAAAATTAGCATCCTAATTGGTCTGCCAGTGTTAAGAAATTGGTATATTAATGCATATCTGTTTGGCAAGGGTAGGCTGGCCTTTAATCACATGGTCAGGTGCAGTATGGGAGAGCCCAGCTTGGTTATCATCCAGGGTCCTTGGAAGAATATACTCCCTGACTCCAAGTATCTGTGCCTCTTCTCGTGAAAAAGCACAGATCCTCATTGTGAGAAAGTTGTTCATTAGTTAGGATGGATTTGTTATTGTGATGTGTTTTTGACTTTTTTTAAATTGTTTTGGTACTTCTAAACGCTTTACACATTTTCTCTAAGTTAAGCCTGTGTGCTGTGTGCCACAGCTACCATGGTTGAACTCAAGTTAAAATTTCTGAAACCTTTGACTTGCGCTAACAAGACAATGACTTTATTACATGTGGTGGACACCAATCCACTCCACCTAATAAACCACTTTATCACATTGGTGGCAGCGGTGGGATAAGGAACTTGTGTTTAGCAGGACCACTCAGTTTTAAAGGTTGAAAATAAAAATCCCTAAATTTAATGAATAGCAAAAATGGATTTTTCATTGGTATAAGATATTTGATTGGATAATTTTTTGATTTTTCTAAATTATTTTAGAGTCTAATTTTTTAATATAAAGTCCTTTTTGGGAACATGGAGATGGGTCTGGCTACAATGGAGAGCCTTACCATGGCAGAGCTGAGGAGCATGTGCAAGCAGAGAGGGCTGAATTAAGCAGGGAATCCAAGGTGGATTTCCAGCAAGTCCTCCAGGCCTGGAAATAGAGCTGGCAGCTACAGTCCACCTCTGAGGAGGATGAAGAGATTGAGGGAAACTAGCAAGAAGAGACAGGAGATGGCATTCCTTAGCAAAGGAGCTTCACTTTTGCACATTCCAGGGTGGAAAGTGAATGCGCCAACAGCCTGAGCAACTTTCAGCTCACAGATCACCAAATGGAGTTCCATGACAAACCGTTAGACAAGGATCATCAGGCCAAGCTGACTGTTCTAGCCCTTGAGTAGAAAAAGATTGTACTAGAAGAGAAGAGACTGGTCTTAGTAGAGAGGCTGGATTGTGACTGACGTTCAGTAAAGATGGTGGTAGCAATGGTGAGGTGTCTACGAAAAGTCACACACCCATCCATTGTCCAAAAGTATGGAGTGGATTGGTGTCCAAAAGTATTGTGCCTAGCTTTGTGGTGGGGATTGACATTGACAAATGTTTTGTGCTCTATGCAAAGGGCATTGAGAATGTGCACAGTAAATAAACAGCCCTGGGGAGCATTATTGTGGGAGTTGGTGCCACCACTTGGGAGAGATACACTCTTGACTCACATGAAAAAGGGGCAGCTGATCATACACTCGCTAGTGCAGAAGTTTAGTCTTCACCTGAAGTGTATTAAAAACGTTCTGGGACACACACAAAGAATGAAAAAAGTCATGAGTAGATTTTGCAGATACCTCATTGAAAGCACTAGAGGTCTGGGTGAAGGGCAAAACAGTGGATACTTTTGATGGGCTATATCATTTGATTATGATGGACCACATCTTGAGTAATTGTTCTTCATAGCTACACCAGCATCTAGTGGACTCCAAGCTGACTGCTCACAGGAAGCTTGAAAGGGCAGCTGATTTGTGGGTATGCAATTGGGTGCCCAAAAGATTCCAGGGCCATGATCCCAAGAAGGGGGGCAACCCACACCAGGGAAAGGAGGGGAACAACATGTATAAAATAGAAAACATTTTAGGCCCCCAAACTTCTGAAAAGGGGAAAGAGTCCCAACTAACTCCTGATAAGCAGGGTTGTGGCATCCCAGGGGAAAGTGCTTTGACTGTCGGCAGCCAGGGCACAAAAACGGAGCCATCTCATACCCCAACAGGACGGTTAGCACTAGTGGGCACTCCACAGGGGTGACTACTGTAGCTTTGAGGGAGGATTATGTAGAGGAGGCCCTAGTAGCCCTTAGCTGGTAGGTGCACCTAGAAGGTAAGCTGGTGATCTCTGAAAGTACTAAGAAGTACCTTCGCAGGGTCACAATGAATGAGATACCGGTTACTGCTCTGCAGGATACCTGTGCTAGCCACATCATGGTGGTGGACAGGCTAATTGCTCCAGATCGTTATCTGCCAGAATGGGCCTGTAACACAGGCCCATGGACAGGAATCTATCCACCCTATGGCCATGGTATTCTTAGAATGGGAGGGCGTACTTGCCCAGATAAGGGTCATTGTCTGTCCCTACATGCCCATAGACTGTATCCTTGGCAGTGAGGTCTCACATGTGATAAAAGAGCTGGGAAGGGGCGACTGTCCAGGGCACCCGAAAAACACAGACTTCTGGGGGTTGCAGTCCCTAGGCGTAAGGTACAAGACCCTGGAGAAGAGTAAGGGGAATGGGGTGGATGCCATCCACAGTGGGAAGCCCAGAGGGTCAAAGGTTACTTGCTATGACAAGAAAGGACACCAAGGTTGGCACTGGTGAGGCCACTTCTGGCCTAGAGGTGCTGCCTGCACTGTCACAGCAACAGGAGCTAGTGCACCTAGGCTAGACAGACTCATTTAAGACAGATTGAGCCAGCCTTGAGGGGGACTGTGTGCCTACCCAAGAAGTCAATACCAGGGTATAGACCTGCCATGGAAGAAGTGAGATTAGGAGTGTGTCTACATCTTAAAGTTGTAGCATCCCACTGTGGGAAACATAAGAGACCTCAGGAGCAAGTGGGTGACTTCTTGCCAGCCCAAAGCTGAACTGAGGCCTACTCCAGGTACCTGATTGGAGCATCCATGTGTCAGTGGATGGCAAGGGGCCTGTTTCGTAACACTGACAGCTGTCAGTGGCCTCTGTTGGTTGATTGCCTTTTGGGTAGTGTGGTCCTCAGAGACAGAAGCCTGACTTAAGAGGCAGGATGAGCTGCATTACCTTGTTGGTCATGATGGTCCTATTCACTTCCTGGAATGCCTCTATGAGTAGGATAGGATTAGCTCTATTACAGATGGGGAGGGTTCCCCCTGAATCAAGTTAGTGGCTGGGGCTAAGCTTCTCAGAGCGGCAGTAGTGTCGAAGGCAGATCTTCAGGGTAGGCCAAAAACTGTTGAGATGGTCCATATCCCCACAGGGAGTGGTCTTGGCAGTAGGATGTGAGGCTGGAACTGACCCTGCCAATGCAGAGGGCTTTTCAACTTATTTTCTGCTTAAATCAATGAGAACTGCTAAGGGAATACCTGGTGCTCCTTGCCTTTTTAGATAGGGAGGGCCTGTGGGACAAAACACCATTTTTAATGTGGTCACACCTATTTTATACTGAATTTTATTGTTGGTTTTTAAACTACACACTGGGGCACTGCTGACCAGTGCCCAGCGTATGTGATTTGACCCCTAAAATAGTGGAAATTGTCTAATCCTTGATTGGTGTGTTTAACTCTCCAATAAGGCCATGGTGTATGGTGTAGAAACTGCACCAAAGACGTGAAAGGTTAACTATCACCCATGTACTGCAGCAGTTATTGTGTCATCCAATAGTATGACAAGGAAAACATGGCTTCAGGCCAACCATTGTAGCCTGAATGCTGCTGTTTAAACCTGCAGTGCGACTTGTTAAATTAACCTTTTTTGACAGGTAAAAATCTCCCTTTTAAATATTAGTAAGTCACTCCTATGTAGGTTTTACAGCCGACAAAATAGGGTGCAAAGTATTTAAAAGTGGCACATTAAGAAAATTAATGTTACCACACCCGTAAAGTGAGAAGGCCCTAACCATTATTTTCACTGTGGCAGGCTTCGCTGTCCAATGTGGAGAACTAGACAGACCCCCCAGGATTTTGTGGCTTTGAATGGCAAATTTTGCGGCAAAAAACCCCATAATTTGTGGCCCAAAACCTCAAAATTCGCTGTATTTTTTGCAGTGGGCAAAAAATACACCTGCCACAAAAATACTGAAGACCAGTGCTCTGTCACTGCAGGTGACTGTGCTATGTCACACTTTGTAAGGTTGCAGAGTCTCCAGCAGCACAGTGCCTGGAACCGGAGGGTGTCTGATGCCAAAGAGAGTAGAATACAATATGACACATTTTTTTTTTGGCATCAGACAACCTGTGTGTACAGGGCAGCAGGGATAATGGGGGGCAGCGGGGGTTGAGGGTATATAATAAAAAGAAAACAAAAAGAGGAGGCATGTGTTGTAAGGTTAGGGGTTAATAGGAGACAAGAGGGGATTGAGGGAAAGGGATGCAGTGGAGTCAGGAGAGCCTTTCAAGGGCCTGCAGAGTCCACAGGAGCACACAAACATGTGAGGCGGCTGCAGGAGGGGGCTTTGCGTTTCAAAGGCAGGCAACAGAGGACGTTAACACCTTTACTGCCTGCTGGCCCGTTGCTCACTCTCACTTTACTGGCTCAGCGGCAGAGCCAGTAAAGAGGGTGAACACCATGGTTTTCTTTTTTTTAAAACATATTTTGTAGACACTTTTGTAAAAATTGCAAAATATTTACAAAACGGCTGACTTCGCGAGTTTTGGGCAAATTGCGAAATCATGATATCCTTGGGGGGAGGGTGGGGTCTGACGAGAGTACGGATTAAAATAACTCTGAATGGAACCAGACAGAACTATAATTGAACCAATATTTTTAACAGTGATTACAAATCTAATTCAATAGTGATGTCAGATTTTTAATACATTTTAAGCAAAAGTATATTTTAGAAAGTTACCCTTTACTTACATGAACTGTCAGAAGGTTAATTCGCATTAGCCCCTGCCTGTGCTCAGCCCAGGAAGAGGTGTGAAATTGCTCACTGGAGCATATGGTAGGCTGATCTGAATGGGCAGAGATGATACCTATGAGCTTAATAGATAATACAGGCTAAGGGCTTTGCCCCTCCTGTTGACACCACAGTGTCAAATCCTACATAACAGGACTGTCCGAAGCACATATAAAAGTTTTGTGCTCTAGCAAACAGGATACCAGGATAATTCTTGTGTATTCCCTATCTGGTTGCTGTAGGACCATGCTTTTGTCCTACCAGACATCTGTCTGTCTCTGGATTTGTTGTGGGTACAGTGCCAGCTTCAAACTGGAGTTTAGTGTTAGATGTTTGAGGACACTAGGATTACTATAGTACATTCCCCACTAACACCCTCAGCCTCAGAGTCCAAGTTTAGTGCGGCTCAAGACGTTCACCATTTTGGATTTACCACAACACATTTTATTGTGGGCCTGTTTGCAGTAAAGCCACAAGGAATGAATGCAAAGTAGGTAGGTCAAGGCCTGGGAACCTTTACTCCATTGCTTAGAGAGGGACTAACATTCCCTTAGGGTGTCCCCGACCTACAGCCTTGTTAACCCTACAAAGCTAGACCCTCACCTAGCCTTCCTCAGAACACTTCTGGTCTTGTGAAAGGATGCCTTGCAGACTAAACCTGCTGCACTTGGCATCTGTGTTTTGTGAGAAGGATCTTAGGAGACAAGACACCCTTCACTCGAAATCTAAGGGCAGAAAGATCACCAGGGATGCTTAAGCTCAACCCCTGGGTGGCTCCAAGAACATAAAAAAGCTGAAGAGGACAGTCCTATGAAGTGTCTCAGCTGATCAGTAGCAACTGATCTGGACTGGAATTTTCTGTTGCCCTCTGCCTCTCACTCTGAGATCCTGGGGGCATGGAAGTGTACTCCTGTGATTGTTTGGACTCCCAGAAAGGTTTAGGAACTTTTTTCAAAACTTTTGCTCGGTTGTTCATGGGGACCGTTTTGCTCTTTTTGGTGTCATTTTCACTTAAATCTTTAAAAGTTCCTATGTCCGGTTCCCCTTACTGATTTTTTGGTTGCTTTGGTGTCATTTTGCTTATTACATTTTTCTCTATTTTAATAAATTGGAGTGGGATTGGTATTGTGTTATGTTTTCTAACGTTTAACTCTTTTAGTACTTCTAAATGCTTTGCACATTCTATCTAAGTTAAGCCTGTCTGTTCTGTGCCACTGCTACTAGAGATGGAACTCAGGTTTAAATTACTGAAACCCTTGTCTGAACCTAACAAGGTAGTGACTTTATTAATTGTGGTGGACAACAGTACCCCAACTACTAAACTACTTTCTCACATTCATGTATACGTACTGTTTGAGGGACTATGGCTTTTCGGTGCCTAGAGCCCATCTGGTGAGTCACAGCCTATCTACAGTCGGCCCTACATGGAGAGAGATGATCCTGTTCCTTGGCTGTCATGCCTGTGCCCCCAGGTGAGTGCGTACAGGATCAGCACCGTCTTCTGCGAGTGGCTGGGCTGGTGGAATTGTGGCTCTCCGTATGGGCCTTGGCCGTGACAGCCGTTGGGGAGCCAGCTGAGGGTCCTGGGTGATCGGACCGGGTCCAGAGGCCCACGCAGCCACCTCGCCCCTCAAAGGGTACTAACTGTTGGCCCTTGGGCCGTTCTGCTCCTCGGCCTGCCCGTGAGTTGAGCAATGAAGGTGCTGGGCATGCACAAGACACGCACTGGCCACCTGGGTCAAACCAGGCGTCACCACCCTCGTCTTTTAACCCGAGGTCAACGGAAACAGGGTTGCTACTCACCTGTATTTTTCTAGGGTTGCGCTCTACCCACCCACCCCTTTGAGTTGCAGTTTTCTCTGCACCTTAGACTCTTCGGAACCACTGTACTATATAATCAGTGTGGCTGCTCGACCCTTCTAATAATCACAACACAAAACTTCTCGGGTCTGCAGTGAAAGAAGAGTGAAAGAAAGTGAAGAACTGTGAAAATATGTCTCTCAGAAAAAGCACCTGTAGGGAGCACTCCCTTTCAGGACGAATGCCCTCACCCACCTAGATGGCAATGGAAGTTGTGCTGCAATGGGGACTGATCGTCTCACCTATCCCTACTTGACTCATGCAGATAACGATGCTAGACGACACTCATCTCCTTTCAACATACTGTGGAAACTCATATTGAGCACTACTTTTCTTATAATGAAGGTAATGCTTCTTCCCTGCTTGTTGAAGGGGAAGCCTCTAAAATATCCATCTGGGGAGCTAAAATATCCATCTGGGGAGCTGTGTATCAATACAGCGGTGGGAGCTCATAGAGTGTTGCTAGATTCACCTGCAGGATATTGAAACCAAAATGCGTAGTGGAAAAACATGCATGGTTGTCCCTAAGCAACACCGGGAATCACTTCTAGAGCTTAAACGACAACATGGAAAAAGTACGCTGTCTTGACCATGCGTGTTGTACAGCAAGGACCCTCAATAAAGGGGATTAGGTTGGTAGACTGTTCGCATGTTTTATTAAACCCACAAATACCCCCAACATGTTAATCTCCATCAGGGATGGCCAGGGACACCTGGTGCACATGAAAGTGGAAATAAATTAGGCCTTTTTTTCAATATTACCAAGGTCTATAAAGAGGCTGTTCATCCCTTGCCTGAAAAACTGGTTACCTTTCTAAGTCAGATACAGCTCCCTTGTCTGACCCCCGTATTGCGAAATGCCATGGATGTAGTAATTACTGAGAAGGAATTGAGAGGTGTGCTACGTGAGTTAGCGACAGGGAAGACGCCGGATTTATCCCGGGACACAGCACCTCTCTTAATATACCTAATGTACAGCGGATATTCTCACTTATTGACTATGCGCCCCAACACTAACCCAATTCCCCCTGTTTCGCATTTGGCTTAGAAAGCATTGGCTCCCTCAACTAAGAACTATATGCACTCAGTCCTAGGTAAATATGGGTTTGTCGAGAGGCGTGGCTGGAGTGGCAAGATGGCGGCCACACTCTAAGCGAGCCGGTGCGTAACATACTGCACCTGGCCCCAGCCGGGAGCTCTGCTGACAGAGACCACTGGTGCTAATTCTTGGTGGTGCCCGGACTTTGCCTGCGACCCGGAAGAGCGGCATGCTGCGGCGAAAGGAGACCTTGGGTGCCACCCAGGAGAGCTGCGTGGGCGACACAGCAATGCTGGCTGAGCCAGGTGTCTGCGTGATCTGCCTCCTTTCTCTCATCTGTGATCCAGCCGGCCACAGACAGTGCTTTTTCTAGGTAACTTGGGCCCGCTGAGAACATTCATAGTGGTGCTGTTCTTTCCCTTGAGACTGTACACGTCACCCCCTTGCATCTCGGGGCCCATCTGGCCGCTGCTTAAATGCTACTGGACCGCCCTTGTCCCTATATCTCCACAGGAGCGGGAACTAGCTGCCCGGTCGCCAGCTGCTGTGACTGCTTTCTCCCACTGCCACTCCCCCTACCGCCGGTGAGGTGCTGTGTGTGCCTTGGGACGCTCGCGCCGCCTCCTAGTGAGGGTCTGGCAGGCCCAGTGCAGGGTTAGTGATTCACCAGTTGGGACTCTGTGGGGGTTTGCCCCCATGTGCTGTTCATGCCGCCCCTTTTGGGGGACTAGCGGCCCGATTTTATCAGCTCCCTCACAATGGCTAAGGATAAACCTGCCACGAGGCAAAACAAATTGGACCAGTATGCCAAATCCCTGCCAAACCCGGACACTGCGCCTTCCAAAATGATGGAACCCTCGGCTATGGAGACTGTGGTGCAGGGGCAACCAGTGCACAATGCAGCCCTACTGCTCGCCATCCAGGAGTCCAGGTTGGCCCTAGAGACTAAAATTGGGGAGGTCGGGGCAGATGTCTTGCTGATCCCTCAGGACGTGAGTAATCAGACCATGTTATAGAAGCTCAAGGGCGTATTTCAACCCTAGAAGACACGATGATAGCGTTGCAGCGGACGGTTCATAACCTGCAAATCGCGAAATCCGATATGGCGATGCGTATCGATGATGCGGAGGGACATCCCAGTCACAATAATCTTCGATTTGTGGGCTTCACAGAAGGAGTTAAGGGGCCGAACCGAGAGACATTCCTCTAAACCTGGTGACGGAGCTTCTTACCTGCCGACCAGTTATCCACTGATTTCTCATTGAACTTGCTTGTAGGGCCCTCTTGCAGCAGCGACCACCTGGGGCTTCGCCGAGGGCCATTATTTCCAGATTCCTTAACTACCACGATCGTGACCTGGTCATACGTTTGGCACACCTCAAAGGAGACATCCCATTTGACTCTTCAAAAATCCTTATTTTCCCAGACTACCTTAGGTCAGTACAAACCCAAAGGAAGCCCTTTGAGCCGGGTAAGAAAAAGCTCCGCTACATGGGCCTGCACTACATGCTCCTCTTTCCGGCCAAATTGAAGGTGCTCTTTTAAGGCAAAATACAATTTTTTGACCGCACAGACAAAGAGTGGTAATGGGTCGTAAAGCAACCTCCACGTATTGACCTCCTCGTGTCTCATCACAGTGGAGTTGGCATCTCCGCAGAGGCGCCCAATTGGCACATGACGGACAGAGGCTCTCACAGGCACAGTAATATTAGGGGGGTGGCATTGTCCCGCTCGGTCTCGGCGTCCAGAGAGGCCCAGAGGCCATAATGCTCACCAGATTCAAACGTCAGCAGGGGACCCTCACAGACCAGGACGTACCAGAACAATTTACCCATTCGTTGGCTTGGGCCACATTGATTGATAGTGTAGGCGCACCCTATGTTTTTATTGTTTGGTTACTCTGGGTATAGTTACTAATGTTTGTTCTGTTCACTGTTACTCTTTTTGAAAGGTACATGTGACAAACCCCACAAGTATAGGTGTCACCCTTCCCAATTCCTACTCTGACTCTCCCGATGGGCCCCCTACTTATAATATTAACCTGGAACGTTAACGGCCTCCTTGACAAAATAAAGAGAGGCGCAGTCCTGAGATATGTTAAACAGCAGGCCTCGGCATTTTTACTGCTCCAAGAGACCCACCTATTGGAAGACATCTGCCCCTTCCTTGCCAACCATGGCTACACTACAGTGTTCTATGCTGGCTTTGCCTGAGGAGCTAGAGGAGTATAGATACTCTTGCATCACTCATGCCTTTTGTCGTTGTTGCCTCTCTTCAGGACGTGCAGGAACAATATCTCTTCCTGGAGGGTACGCTATAAGGACAACCGTGGACCATAGGCAGTGTATACGTGCCTCCAGCGTTAGTGACTGCCATGCTGGCATACCTTTCCATAAATTTACTGCAGGCATACCCTCATACAGGGTGGAGACTTCAGTGCCATTATAGACAGAACACTCAACAGGTCCTGTGCACTAGCACTTTATAGATGGGCACACTTAGTGGTTGTATGCGTAGAAGGCACATCGGGGACATCTCATTCACACATTGCTCTACCTCCCATAAGATGCTTTCCTGCCTTGACTATTTCTTTATGCCCACAGACTCCTTGCCACTCGTCCAGCACACCCATATCCTTCCCAGGGGACGCTCCGACCACACCCTGGTCGAGATGCAGTTGGGGACCAGGCACACAGGGACGAAGGGAATTTGGAGATTTAATGCCTGGTGTCTTAGGGAGGACTCCCTAGTAGACCTCCTGAGAGCTGCCATTACTAAATATTTTGACTTAAACCAACACACGGTGGCCTCCCCTGCATGTCTTTCCGAGTTATTTCTACAAGTGGATTGGGGTAAAGCACTGGCGGCGATTCACAGATGGGAACCGGATAGGGATCGGGACACTACACTCCTAGAGTCCCAGATCCTTCTACTTGAACAATCTGCTGGGGCAGCACCATCGGTGGCACACATGCAACACATAGATCCTCCGCAATACACTGAGACGCAGGCACCTGGATTCTGCCAGCAACCTCCTCCCTATAGCAGTACCTGCTCTATGAACATGGCAATAAGGCTGACAAATTGCTCTATTGGTTATCCCAGAAACGGGAGGGGCCCTGCATTGTCTAGACCATTCAGACTAAAGAGGGACACCTCATGTCCAATCCCACTGAAATCACAGCCACGCGTGCAACATACTATTGCTCACGCTATAGCTACACACCTCCGCCATTGCTAGAACATATTAACCCGATCCGCCCATTGTCACGCTCTTACGTTTCTACACTAGACGAATCATTTACACTAATGGAAGTGCAAACCACCATTTCTGCTAATCCATCTAGGAAAACAGCTGACCAAAACAGCTTCCCTGCTGAATTCTTGAAGAGATTTGCACCCCTCCTAGCCCAACACATGCTCCTTTTTCGTGAGGCAAGCCATACAAGAACTCTGCCCCCTAACCTTAGGTACACCACAGTTACCACCCTCCTTAAGCCAGGTAGGTCACCAAAGCTTCATGCCTCCTACCGGCCTATTTCCTTGATTAATATTGAATCCAAAATCTTGGCAAAAATGCTGACCACATAGCGAACTACTGTGGTCCATATGCTGATCGATGAGGATCAAAGTGGCTTCAAGCCCGGCAGGTGCAGACGCCACTGTCCACTTCGTCTTCAGGCTGCCCTTTCCCACATTGACCACTTATTGGCCACTTGCCCTCCTCCTAATTGATTATGAAAAAGCATTTGACACGGTGCATTGGCCCTTCTTATTTCTAATACTCTGATGTATGAACTTCGGGCACCAATTCCTTACTCTAATTGAGGCATTGATTGTCCTTCCTTGAGGGTCCGTGTTAATGGGGCTGTAGGAAGCTGGCTCTGTATATACTATACCAAAGTGAGGTATAGTGTGCACAGAGTCCAGTGGAACCCCAAAGGTAGGCAGAGGCAAAGTTAGATAGAACCTTACTCTCTATTTGTGGCAGTGTGGTCGAGCAGTAAGGCAGTATCAGAGGACAGTGTTAAGCATTTGTTGTACACACTCAGTCAGCAAATGAATTCACACACTCAAAGACTGAACTTCAGGCCAATTGTTTTTGTATAAAAATAATCTTTTAGCTATTTTATTTTCTAGAACCAAGCAAGCCTGGCACAGGTAAGTTGATAAATACTTTGCAGTAAATATACAGTTTGAAATGCAATTGTAAATGTACTTTGAAATGGTTACAGTTTGAATTATTGGTAATGCAATACTGTGAAATGCTGTACATATACTTTGTATGGACTTTGCAATGAAAATTACAGGTAAGTTACTTTTACGTTACTTTTGAGATTACTTTTTAGATTACTTTTTCTACTCAGTGTGATATGCCTAGATATCACACTGGGACATTTCCTAGAGAAAAGGTAAGTAAAATCAGTTTTGTACAATTGTTATTTTTCTGGCTTCCATACAAATCAACTCCACACAGAACATTTTTCAGAGAAAAACAGTCAATGGATTCCTATGGAGAGAAATTACGTTAACGGTTACCAGGTAAGTAATCAGTCTTTGGAGTTGAGCTTCTGGGGTTAGAACAAGGGTTCCCCTAGGGTCAAGGATGCACTCTCGTTACACCCTCCGCGGCACTAGGGCGGTAAGGTGCAGAGTGCTGAGGCCCAATGTTATCCAATGGGGGATAGGGGGCCTCCGGTTGGTAGCTGCTGGCAAGCAGGCCACTGGGTTGTGGGAGCAAAGCTCCTGGACTTTAGCTCAGGGCAAATGGGAAACAAATTAGCACCAAAGGTGCACCCTCAGCGGCACTAGGGCGGCCTGGTGCAGGGTGCTGTTTCGACGTCGGGCGCCCTGTTAGTTTCAATGGAGAACCTCCAGTTTGGAAAAGCACTGCAGGCAGGGAGACGAAGGACTTCTGGGTGCGACCACCACTTCGAGAGGTAAGCTGGGAAGTTAGGGGTTGGTTAGGCACCGTCGGTTTGGGCACACAAGGCCGTGGGGCTTCGGGTGCAGGGGTGCCTTTTGGGGTCGGATCTTCTTACCAGCTCCCGGTCGCGGTTAGGGGGGCCTTCTGGATTTAGGCTGGAGGCGTCGGCTGGAGGCTTGAGGCAGGTCAGGAGTCGCCGGATCTCAGTTCAGAATCGCCGGGATGACCTCCTCGTGGTGTTTGCCCACTCGAGCTCGGGCCGTGGTCGGCGGGTGCATAGTGGGGCGGATCCGCGATGTCCGGCCGGAGCCAGAGGTTGCAGTTCAACAAATCCGGTGTTTACGGGAGAAGCAGTCTTTGGAAGTGAAGGCAGGCAGGTCCTCCGGGGTTTTTGAGGTTGCTGGCTACAGGACACACTGGGATTTCGCAGGTTCGAGGGGGAGACAGGCCGGTAGGGCTGGGGCCACGTCAGTGGGCGTCTTCCTGTTGTTAGCTGCTGCACGGCTGTTTGGTCCTTCTTCTTCTTTTCTTCTTGTTTCTTGTCTGGATCTGGAGAAGCAAGGTTCAGGGAGGCCCCTAAATACTAGATTTAGGGGCGTTACAGGTAGGTACAAGGCAGGGAGCAATGGGACCCTTCCCTAGGGTGGGTACACCCCCTATTATGCCACCCTCCAGTGGGAGGGGGGCATGTGCCTGTCCCTGGTTGGCTGAGTCCCCCCATCTTCAAGATGGCGTGGACTGAGAGTTGTGCTTCACCTCGCCTCCCCCACCTGAGGGGTGGAGTTGGCAGAGGTGGGCACACCTCTCTTCCTCACTTGTTTTTCCCGCCGGTTCTCCCGCCCAAAGTGGGGGTCAGAACCGGCGGGGACCAGTTGCTGAGGGCAGCAAGTGGCTTGGGGAAGCTCACAAAGGCGGCAAGCCTTTGAAGCTTCCCCTTCGTGAACCGTGCCCATCCTGGGGGAGGAGGCTTGGCACCTCGTCCCAGGATGTGCATTGTTTCAGGCCCCTGAGAGCAGCAGGCTCTCGACCCAGGGGTCCAGACACATGTCTGGTGGTGGCAGCTGAAAGCAGCCACTCAGCCAGGACACTAGAGGTGGGTTAGTTTTCAGGGGGCATCTCTAAGATGCCCTCTGTGTGCATTTTTCATTAAATCCCACACTGGCATCAGTGTGGGTTTAATGTGCTGAGAAGTTTGATACCAAACTTCTCAGTTTTCAGTGTAGCCATTATGGTGCTGTGGAGTTCGTAATGACAAACTCCCAGCACCATATACTCTTAATGGCAGCACTGCACTTACAATGTCTAAGAATGGACTTAGACACTGTAGGGGTACAGGGCTCATGCACCTGTACCCTCACCACTGGTATAGTGCACCCAGCTAGAGGGGTGACTGATCTACGCCAGGGCAGTGGGTTGTAGACATAACACACAGCCTGCAAAGGCAGTGTGTGAGTGTAGTGGTACAGGACCTCTAAGGGTGGCACAATTAGTGCTGCAGCCCTTAGAGGCCTTCTCTGGTCACAGTGCCCTGGGTACCTGTGGTACCATTTACCAGGGGCTGACCTGTGGCCAGAGATGCCAATTGGGTTTAGGCTTCAATGCAGTTTTAGGGAAAGAACATAGGCCCTGGTTACCTGATTAGCAGGAGCCCAGGGCACACTCAGTCAAAGTACATCAGCAATTCAGCAAAAATTGGGGGCAACCATGCAGAAGAGGGCACTTTCTCACACAACCCCCCCCTCAAACGAAAGAGGGTGAGACTAACCTTTCCCTAGAGAGTCTTCATTTTCTAAGAGGAAGAACCTGGAAAGTCCATCTGCATTGGCATGAGCAGTCCCAGGTCTGTGTTCCACTACAAGTCCATTCCCTGTAGGGAGATGGACCACCTCAACAGTTTAGGATTTTCACCTTTCATCTGCATTAGCCATCTGAGAGGCCTGTGATCAGTTTGAACTAGAAAGTGAGTACCAAACAAGTATGGTCTCAGCTTCTACAGGGACCAAACCACAGCAAAGGCCTCCCTCTCAATGGCACTCCAACGCTGCTCCCTGGGGAGAAGCCTTCTGCTTATGAAAGCAACAGGTTGGTCTTGGGCTTCATCATTGGTCTGGGATAGGACCGCTCCTATCCCTAGCTCAGAGGCATCAGTCTGCACAATGAACTGCTTGGCATAGTCTGGACTCTGGAGCTTTGAGAATTGGTGCTGAGCACATAGCCTCTTTCAGGGTGTCAAAAGCCTTTTGACAACTAACTGTCCAGTTTACCTTCTTGGGTATCTTCTTGGAGGTGAGTTCTGTGAGGGGAGCCACAATGGACCCATATCCCTTCACAAACCTCCTGTAGTACCCAGTCAAGCCAAGGAATGCCCTGACTTGGGTTTGGGTTGTTGGAGCTGCCCAGTCCAGGATGGCCTGGATCTTGGGCTGTAAGGGTTGTACCTGGCCTCCACCAACAAGGTGGCCCAAGTACACCACAGTTCCCTGCCCTATCTGGCATTTGGATGCCTTGATAGTTAGGCCTGAAGTTTGCAGGGCATTTAAAACCTTCCCAAGGTGGATCAGGTGATCCTGCCAGGAGGAGCTAAAGACAGCAATATCATCTAAATAAGCTGCACTAAAGGACTCCAATCCAGCAAGGACTTGATTCACCAGCCTCTGGAAGGTGGCAGGGGCATTCTTTAATCCAAAGGGCATAACAGTAAACTGATAATGCCCATCGGGTGTGGAGAATGCTGTCTTTTCTTTTGCTCCTGGGGCCATGCCAATTTGCCAGTACCCTGCAGTTAAGTCAAAGGTACTTAGAAGTTTGGCTGCACCCAATTTGTCTATCAACTCATCTGCTCTTGGGATAGGGTGAGCATCTGTCTTGGTGACAGAGTTGATCCCTCTATAGTCCACACAGAACCTAATTTCTCTCTTTCCACCCTGTGAGTGAGGTTTGGGGACTAGAACCACTGGGCTGGCCGAGGGGCTCTCAGAGGGTTCAATAACCCCTAACTCCAGCATCTTGCTGACTTCAGCTCTGATGCTTTCCTTGACTTGATCAGACTGTCGATAGATTTTGTTTTTGACAGGTGAACTGTCACCAGTGTCCACATCATGGGTACACCAGTTTGTCTGACCAGGGGTCAAGGAAAAGAGCTTCGCATACTGCTGCAAGACTTGCTTGCAATCAGTCTGCTGTTGGGCAGAGAGGGTGTCTGAAAAGACAACTCCATCCACTGACCCATCTTTTGGGCTGTATGAGAGGAGGTCAGGGAGAGGTTCACTCTCTTTCTCCTGATCCTCATCAGTCACCATCAGCATGGTGATGTCAGCCCTGTCATGGTAGAGCTTCAGGCGGTTCACATGTATAACCCTTTTGGGTGTCCTGCGTGTGCCCAGGTCAACCAAGTAGGTGACCTCACTCTTTTTCTCTAGGATAGGGTAAGGGCCTCTCCATCTGTCCTGGAGTGCCCTTGGTGCCACTGGCTCCAAAATCCACACCTTTTGAAATTCAACCAGTGCAGCTTTTTGATCATACCAGTGCTTCTGAAGCTCCTGGCTAGCCTCAAGATTTTTGGATGCCTTTTCCATGTACTCAGCCATTCTGGACCTTAGGCCAAGCACATAGTCCACAATATCTTGTTTGGGTTCTTGGAGAGGCTTCTCCCAACCCTCTTTCACAAGACAGAGTGGTCCCCTCACAGGATGGCCAAACAGAAGTTCAAAGGGGGAAAACCCTACTCCCTTCTGTGGCACCTCTCTGTAAGCGAAAAGCAGACATGGTAAGAGGACATCCCATCTCCTTTTGAGTTTTTCAGGGAGCCCCATAATCATGCCTTTCAATGTCTTGTTGAATCTCTCAACAAGGCCATTGGTTTGTGGGTGATAGGGTGTAGTAAACTTGTACTGCACTCCACACTCTTTCCACATGTGTTTTAGGTAAGCAGACATGAAGTTGGAACCTCTGTCTGAAACCACCTCCTTAGGAAACCCTACTTTGGTGAAGACACCAATCAGGGCCTTGGCTACTGCAGGAGCTGTAGTAGTCCTAAGGGGAATTGCTTCAGGGCACCTAGTGGCATGATCCACTACCACTAGAATTAATTTGTTCCCTGATGCTGTGGGAGGTTCAAGTGGACCCACTATGTCCACACCTACCATTTCAAAGGGAACCCCCACCACAGGCAGTGGTATCAGGGGGGCCTTTGAGGGGCCACCTGTCTTGCCACTGGCCTGACAGGTGACACAGGAGCTGACAAACTCCTTTACTTTTTGGTGCATCTGGGGCCAGTAAAAGTGGCTAACTAGCCTTTCCCAAGTCTTGGTTTGACTCAGATGTCCAGCTAAGGGAATGTCATGAGCTAAAGTTAGGAGAAACTCCCTGTACTTCGGAGGCACGGCCACTCTCCTAGTGGCTCCAGGTTTGGGGTCTCTGGCCTCAGTGTACAGTAGTCCCTCTTCCCAATAAACTCTGTGGGTACCACTGACATCTCCTTTTTCCTGGGTAGCAGCTTGCTGCCTCAGGCTTTCAAGAGTTGGACAGACCTGCTGTCCGAGGCACAGCTCTTCCCTAGAGGGTCCCCCTGGGACTAAGAGTTCACCCTGGTAAGGGTCAAGCTCCATGGGCTCAGTTCCCTCTGGGGTGTCCAAGTGCTCTCCCTGAGGAGAGGGGTCCTGATCCTTTTGCTGTACAGAAGCTGGTTCCCCAGTCTTCTTACCTTTTCTCTTGGAAGGTTGGGCCATACTTTCAGGCTCCAACACTTCTTTTTCACCCTGTCTCTTGCTCTGTGCTCTTGTTTTCACACACACCAATTCAGGGATGTCCAGCATTGCTGCATGGGTTTTTAGTTCAACATCAGCCCATGCTGAGGTTTCCAGGTCATTGCCAAGCAGACATGCAGCTGGTAGCTTTGGAGAGACCACTACCTGTTTCAGGCCAGTTACCCCCACCCAGTCTAATGTCACCATTGGTGACTGGGTAAGTTCTCCCAATCAAGCATTGCTCAGGGGAAACCAGTGTGTCTCTCACCATAGTGACACTGGCACCTGTATCCCTCAGAGCTTCTATCCTAGTTCCAATGATCCAAGTGTATTGTAAGTACTTTTTTAAGTTGGGTGGCCACACACCTACAGTGGCAAACTCAACTTCCCCTTCTGAAACTAGAACAGCTTCAGTGTGCAACCCGATTTGCTCTTGGCACACTGTTGATCCCATCTGGAGACTTGCTACCCCAGGAGTAGCTGTAGTAGGACTAGGGGCCTTCTTGTTTGGGCATGCAGCATCTCCAGTTAAGTGTCCCAACTTCTTACAGTTGTTACACCAGGCCTTTAAAGGATCAAAGTTCTTTCCCCTGTACCTATTAATGGACTGGGAAGAGTTTTGGGACCCACCCCCCTGTGCAGTTTTTGGGGCCCTTTTGAAGACTCAGGCTTTTTATCTTGGGGATTCTCACCATCTTTCCCCTGGGGAGGTTTTGTAACCCCTTTCTTTTGGTCGCCCCCAGTGGTTGTTTTTGTCACCCTTGTCTTGACCCAGTGGTCTGCCTTCTTTCCCAATTCTTGGGGAGAAATTAGACCAAGGTCTACCAAATGCTGATGTAACTTTTCATTAGTGCAATTACTTAAAATATGTTCTTTCATAAACAAATTGTAAAGTCCATTGAAATCATGCACATTGTGTCCAGTTAACCAACCATCTAGTGTTTTAACTGAGTAGTCTACAAAGTCAATCCAGGATTGGTTTTGTGTTTTGTGAGCCCCCCTGAATCTAATTCTATATTCCTCAGTTGTGAGTCCAAATCCCTCAATCAGAGTTTTCTTCATGAGGTCATAGGACCCAGCATCTGCCCCAGAAAGGGTCAGGAGTCTGTCTCTGCTGTTACCAGAGAACAGTTCCCAAAGGAGTGCCCCCCAGTGTGACTTCTTCACTTTTCTCATTTCACAAGCCCTCTCAAAGGCTGTGAACCATTTTGTGATATCATCACTCTCTTCATATTTAGGGACAATCCCTTTGGGGATTTTAGGATCATAAGATTGCTCTTTATCCTTATTTAGTAAATTGCTGCCACCATTGATGGGTGCTAGGCCAATCTCTGCTCTCTCTCTTTCTAGAGACAGCAACCTGGTCCCTAGATCCAGTCTTTTGGTCAGCCTTACTAAAAGGCTGTCCTCCTCATTGAGCCTGTCCTCAATGTCCTCACTGATACCTGATCCACCTGTGTGAGATCTAGGCACTGAGAGGTTTACTCTTGGAGTCAAGGGTACTTGAACCCTTTTCTCCCTAGGAAGTGGAGGGGGTTGAGCTACCAGGTCATTCCCTTCCTCTACTTCCTCATCTGATTGGTCTTCACCATTTTCAGATGAGTGGTCCTAAGCATACCCAGCCAACAGTTCCTGGAGCTTTTGTTTGGGGACCCATGGTTACGTTTTTAATTTTACATAGGGACCTTACCTCCTTGAAAGTCAAGTGAAGGTAAGGGGTGAGGTCAAGCTCCTCAATCCTGTCCTCTATGTCATTGTGGGTATTTTCACTAATAGCTGGGTTCTTATTTTGAGACATAGTTAAAAAAACTTCTAATCCCTCTATCCCTGGCTAGAGTGACTTTTTATTTTCTAAAATTCTAAAGGGACTTAACCAAGGCCCTAACAAGACTTTTAATAATTTTGCAAAAATGGCAATTTGAAAAATCAGAATTCTAAAGACAATTTAAGAGTTCTGTTGTGTGATCAGGTGGTAACCAAGTAGCCCAACAAATGCAAAGTTGTATATCCCACCACTGCCACCAATGTAGGAAGCTGGCTCTGTATATACTATACCAAAGTGAGGTATAGTGTGCACAGAGTCCAGTGGAACCCCGAAGGTAGGCAGAGGCAAAGTTAGATAGAACCTTACTCTCTATTTGTGGTAGTGTGGTCGAGCAGTAAGGCAGTATCAGAGGACAGTGTTAAGCATTTGTTGTACACGCTCAGTCAGCAAATGAATTCACACACTCAAAGACTGAACTTCAGACCAATTGTTTTTGTATAAAAATAATCTTTTAGCTATTTTATTTTCTAGAACCAAGCAAGCCTGGCACAGGTAAGTTGATAAATACTTTGCAGTAAATATACAGTTTGAAATGCAATTGTAAATGTACTTTGAAATGGTTACAGTTTGAATTATTGGTAATGCAATACTGTGAAATGCTGTACATATACTTTGTATGGACTTTGCAATGAAAATTACAGGTAAGTTACTTTTACGTTACTTTTGAGATTACTTTTTCTACTCAGTGTGATATGCCTAGATATCACACTGGGACATTTCCTAGAGAAAAGGTAAGTAAAATCAGCTTTGCACAATTGTTATTTTTCTGGCTTCCATACAAATCAACTCCACACTTAGAACATTTTTCAGAGAAAAACAGTCAATGGATTCCTATGGAGAGAAATGACGTTAACGGTTACCAGGTAAGTAATCGGTCTTTGGAGTTGAGCTTCTGGGGTTAGAACAAGGGTTCCCCCAGGGTCAAGGATGCACTCTCGTTACACCCTCAGCGGCACTAGGGCGGTGGGTGCAGAGTGCTGAGGCCCAATGTTATCCAATGGGGGATAGGGGGCCTCCGGTTGGTGGCTGCTGGCAAGCAGGCCACTGGGTTGTGGGAGCAAAGCTCTGGACTTTAGCTCAGGGCAAATGGGGAAACAAATTAGCACCAAAGGTGCACCCTCAGCGGCACTAGAGCGGCCGGGTGAAGGGTGCTGTTTCGACGTCGGGCGCCCTGTTGGTTTCAATGGAGAACCTCCGGTTTGGAAAAGCACTGCAGGCAGGGAGACGAAGGACTTCTGGGTGCGACCACCAATTCGAGAGGTAAGTTGGGAAGTTAGGGGTTGGTTAGGCACCGTCGGTTTGGGCACACAAGGCCGTGGGGCGTCGAATGCAGGGGTGCCTTTTGGGGTCGGATCTTCTTACCAGCTCCCGGTCGCGGTTAGGGGGGGCCTTCTGGATTTAGGCTGCAGGCGT
Organism: Calotriton arnoldi; assembly: GCA_963921515.1. NCBI lineage: Eukaryota > Metazoa > Chordata > Amphibia > Caudata > Salamandridae > Calotriton > Calotriton arnoldi. The sequence continues at coordinate 2,704,567 of CAWUFW010001032.1, forward strand.
CGGCTGGAGGCTTGAGGCAGGTCAGGGGTCGACGGATCTCGGTTCAGAATCGCCGGGGTGACCTCCTCGTGGTGTTTGCCCACTCGAGCTCGGGACGTGGTCGGCGGGTGCAGAGTGGGGCAGATCCGCGATGTCCAGCCGGGGCCAGAGGTTGCAGTTGAACAAATCCGGTGTTCACGGGAGAAGCAGTCTTTGGAAGTGAAGGCAGGCAGGTCCTCCGGGGTTTTTGAGGTTGCTGGCTGCAGGACACACCGGGATTTCGCAGGAGCAGGTTCGATGGGGAGACAGGCCGGTAGGGCTGGGGCCAAGTCAGTGGGCGTCTTCCTCTTGTTAGCTGCTGCACGGCTGTTCGGTTCTTCTTCTTCTTTTCTTCTTGTTTCTTGTCTGGATCTGGGGAAGCAAGGTTCAGGGGGGCCCCAAAATACTAGATTTAGGGGCGTTACAGGTAGGTACAGGGCAGGGACCAATGGGTCCCTTCCCTGGGGTGGGTACACCCCCTATTATGCCACCCTCCAGTGGGAGGGGGGCGTGTGCCTGCCCCTGGTTGGCTGAGTCCCCCCATCTTCAAGATGGCATGGACTGAGAGTTGTGCTTCACCTCGCCTCCCCCACCTGAGGGGTGGAGTTGGCAGAGGTGGGCACACCTCTCTTCCTCACTTGTTTTTCCCGCCGGTTCTCCCGCCCAAAGTGGGGGTCAGAACCGGTGGGGACCAGTTGCTGAGGACAGCAAGTGGCCTGGGGAAGCTCACAAAGGTGGCAAGCCTTTGAAGCTTCCCCTTCGTGAACCCTGCCCATCCTGGGGAGGAGGCTTGGCACCTCGTCCCAGGATGTACATTGTTTCAGGCCCTATAGAGCAGCAGGCTCTCGACCCAGGGGTCCAGAAACATGTCTGGTGGTGGCAGCTGAAAGCAGCCACTCAGCCAGGACACTAGAGGTGGGTTAGTTTTCAGGGGGCATCTCTAAGAGGCCCTCTGTGTGCATTTTTCATTAAATCCCACACTGGCATCAGTGTGGGTTTAATGTGCTGAGAAGTTTGATACCAAACTTCTCAGTTTTCAGTGTAGCCATTATGGTGCTGTGGAGTTCGTATTGACAAACTCCCAGCACCATATACTCTTAATGGCAGCACTGCACTTACAATGTCTAAGAATGGACTTAGACACTGTAGGGGTACAGGGCTCATGCACCTATACCCTCACCACTGGTATAGTGCACCCAGCTAGAGGGGTGACTGATCTACGCCAGGGCAGTGGGTTGTAGGCATGGCACACAGGGATGTGTGCAATGTCGACTCTTCACTTTGTTCTGCACCAAAACACGCAGCCTGCAAAGGCAGTGTGTGAGTGTAGTGGTACAGGACCTCTAAGGGTGGCACAATAAGTGCTGCAGCCCTTAGAGGCCTTCTCTGGTCACAGTGCCCTGGGTACCTGTGGTACCATTTACCAGGGGCTGACCTGTGGCCTGAGATGCCAATTGGGTTTAGGCTTCAATGCAGTTTTAGGGAAAGAACATAGGCCCTGGGTACCTGATTAGCAGGAGCCCAGGGCACACTCAGTCAAAGTACATCAGCAATTCAACAAAAAGTGGGGGGCAACCATGCAGAAAGAGGGCACTTTCTCACAGGGACCCCTTCCATGCCCTTCTCTATGCAGCGCAGCACGAGGCAGGGATGCCCCTTGTCTCCGTTACTCTTTGCCATGGTGATTGAACACCTGGTAAATTGGATTAGAGGGGACCCTCAAATTCAGGGCTTCTCCTGGTTTCCACATTTCGAGAATAGAGTGGTGCACTATGCTGATGATATGTTGCTCTATGTGCAGTCCCCTCAGATGACTTTGCCACGACTTATCACAATGCTGGAGGTCTTTGGAGATGCAGCAGGTCTGCAGGTAAATTGGTATATGTCACAGTACATGCACCTTGTGCCCCCCCGCCACAACTGGAAACTAGCCACGACTTATCAGAAGGCTGTTGGTCCATGGAGACGCGGCTGGGCTGAGGGTAAATTGGGATAAGTCACACTACATACACCTTGTTGGCCAGGCCCTCTCCCCGCCACAACTAGAAACTAGACTAAGGGTCACTTCTGGCCCTTTCAAGTACCTTGCCATCCACATTGCATCAGATCCACAGATTGCATGGGACTTCAACATTGCACCAATCCTGATGTGCACATACACAGATCTGGGCAACTGGTCATCTCCCTCTTTTTTTCTCTGATCTACAATCCATGGCTATGAGGTTTTACTGGACCTCCAAGTTCCCCACAGTAAGTGCTTGGCCTCCCCCTATGAAGGGGGCCTCTGCGCCCCTGATCTCTGGCTCTATTATTGAGCAGCACAAATGGTACCGATCAATGATTGCCTGTCCGGAGATCACCATGACTCTTCTTAGTGCCTTGAACTACACATGCTCGAGAACTGGGGTGTTCACAACCTACTTTATGTGAGGAAACCCCCTGCTTCCCTAATGCAGATCTCCAAAAATACCCCTCCTGTGATGAAGGGCAGCGCTCACACACATCCACTGCCTGGGGGTACCGACGGCGCAGACTCCTCTATTACAAAACAAAAGCAATTGATTGTTACAATAAGTAGCCCAGTACTATAAAGATAGTCACTATTCACAATGAATTACTGTAGACTGTAGTAGACCCATTGGCAGCAGGCACATGTCTTGCTGGTGGGTAGCGATGGGCACCCATAGACAAACGTTTAAACAGACGACACGTGGTGGATCTGCAAATTGTGTTCTTATTTTCTCTAATTCGTTAGACCTGTATAATATGGGTTTTCCTATGCAGAAAGAGAAAACATGGTACCCCCAGCAAACGTACATATGCAGAGTAATTCAGCATGCCACCTTCTAGGTAAAAAATACATTTTTGTTTTGAAAATGTATGAAATATTGAAAATGTCTCTTAATTGTGCATTATTCAAGTCAAAGTAAAATGTGTGATTGATTATATATATATTTAGAATTTCAGCAAGCTCTCCCAGAGGCGTGGATTAGCTATCATGGAGTTTAGAAGGACGCTCTCCCTCCAAGATAATTGGCATATTTCTGCAGTCTTCGACCTGATTCCAAACCGCAGTGAAGAGCAACCAGCATCCACACTTATAAGTCATGAGCAACGTACGGTAAAAAGAGAAGAAAGCAAGTGCAGAGAGCCTGCTCACAAGCGTTGAGTTCTGGAAAGAGGCATCTCTGCCAATATAGTCCTCAGCCCATCTCTGCCTTAATAAAAAAAAGTGCCTACACCACCTAATGACTAGCCAGCTGTGAAGGTTTATGTGCAGTCTTACCCAAATCTCAATACACTTCCAACATGGGAAATCCCCAATAGCAGATAGTGGGCATCCTGTCCTGTTCCACGTGTTTTTAAGCCTATGACGCGATATTGTCCCTAAGTGAATTGGGGTATTTCTTCTTCCAAGTTAACTGTTATTTTTCAATGGTTTTTAGCCTTCAAATCAGTGTAAATCTGCTCTTCCTTAATACTGTGCATTCTGTTATGTATTTCACTCACTATAATCTATCGGGCGCTCCATTTCCCCCTTACCCCTTGGAGACTACTCATTCAACGCTGCTAAAACTGCCCTCCCTATTTACACCTAACTCCCTTCTCTTTGAATGTTCACCCCTGTAAATTGTTTCTGTTCCTCTTTCCGACTCTTGAAAATGGTGTAATTCCTCCATGCGTTCAGCCACTCTTTCGACCCTGTGTACTCTATCTGTAATCCACTTGCCCATTCTCAATTTTGTTAATTATTTCCCTCCCTTTTTGCTCTATTGCTTCCCAGTCACTCGGATCTTCTATTCATTTCATAGTATAATTACTTTCAGCACCTTGTCGTACTCTCGATTCCAGTAAAACGTTCAGAAGCAGGGCCGGACTGGTGATTCCGGGCACCGGGCAATCCCCCGGTAGGCCGGATGGTGTGGGGTCGGTTTTTCCAGAGGGGGCGGGTTTTGCTGGGGCCGCCCCAGCAAAACCGGCCCCCTCTGAGTGGTGCCGATTTTCGGGCCGTGACTCTCCGTGAGTCAGACCGAGACTGACCTAAAAGACTGGCATCCGATCCATGTGGCATTCAGGGGCGGACTGGGAACTGAAAGCAGCCCTGGGAAATTTTGCCAGACCAACCCCCGTCCGGCGCGTAGCGAGCGAGCGCAGCGTGCGAGCCCGACCACTACTAGGGGGGTTTGAGGGGGTTCTCCCCCCAAGAAAATTTTGGAAAAAGACAGACCAAAATGGTGAATTTTACAGCACATTTTTCATTACATATTCAATTGCATCACCTTTCAAAGCACAGTAAATAGTGGATGATGACCTTAAAGAGCACCAGGTTACCCACCCAGTCATATGTACCCATAGACATTCTTTCAGAGAGCACCAAAAATAGACACGAGTAGTGAATCAGAGAGAACAAAGTAAAAGTGAGACCAGCCCCCACATGGTGTGTAGCGAGCAAGCGCAGTGACCAACCACTACTAGGGGGAGCTTGGGGGGTTCTCCCCCCAAGAAAATTTTGGAGACAGAAAGGCCAAAACAATGCATTTTTCAACACATCTTTCATTACATATTAGATTGTATTAACTTTTAAAGCATAGTAAATGATTACCTTATGGAGCACCAGGATACCCAGTTATAAGTAAGAGACATTCCTGCAGAGAATACTAAAAAATGAAATGTCGAGCACGAAACATGAATTTAAATATAACCAATTAATTCTTCATATAAAATAGTATAAAGACATTTAAAAACGCACTTAACTTCAAACAATTGTGCAAAGGTTCAGAGGAAAAAATGTACAAGACAATTTTTTTGATTTATCATCCTGTCCACGGCCCGCGCTGTGCCGCAGCAATGCCCCCCAACATTCTCCCCAGGAGCTCATAGGTTCTTTGAGCTCACTACATTCCCCAAACCCCAGATGTTTGTAATGCATAACGTAATACATCCTTGTAATGCATATAATAACTTGTAAAGCATAACATAACACACAGCAGGTGGGACAGATTCCTAAACTTCCACCTGAACCCCATGAGATGAAACTGGAGAAATCCCAACTCCTGGGGCCAATCCTACTGGCATGGCCCTAACCGCACGCTGAGTGTAAGGTAACCGGCCATATTGCTGTCATATGACATCTGCAAGGTCTGACTGACAATACCCACATAATTGGAGTAATAGAGAGACCATATTTCGCCCATATAATGTTTTTAACTACTGCCATTGTTTTTAACAGTGAATGCAGTCCTGCCCAAAGGGAACTAGATGACCCCATGGCAACTGTAACCCCATAGTGCAGTCAAAATGTTCCTTCTAAACAACAAGGGTTGTCTGAATCTTCAGTGCTATCAGTGCATTTGAGGTGGACCAGGACTGCAACTCCCAGAATGCAATATGAAAAGGAAGAGCATTTCTGGCACTGTGTACTTGGTGACAGTCATTTGGTAACCTTACTTCACCACATTTTACGGGTGGCCTTCAAAATGGTTAAGGAAATGTGAAATCGAGCATTGGAACTGGAGGAGGGGGGGGGGAGAGACAGACGGCTTCTGGGAGCTAGCAGAGTAATGAAGATGCCCTTCGCGGATTCTGTGGGACTTGCAGCACGGGGGGGAGATTTGCGATAGGCAGATAACAGAATAGAGATTGCTTTATAAATACAAGATTACGCATTCGAAATGCAAGAGAGAAGACAAGCTGCTGTTTTCAAGTCATCGGAGCACAGTTGCACTCTCCTTCAGTAAACAATTTATCTTCACTTATTTTGTCATTTCCAATTTGTTGCAATCCTAGTAGGGTAAAATCAGTAATTACCTTAATTGAGGTTTTTTTCCCCTATTTTAGACTGCGGCACAACCAGCTGTCTGCATCAGACTTGTGTTGCAGTCCAGCCTGTGCGCAAGCCAAAGCCAAGTCCCCACCTCGCTCCGCTGAGGACGCTCTCAAACTGGAGGAGCAATCCACGGACACTGCGCAGTACCGGGCCGGGGCCTAGTAGCTATACTAATAGGCCCCGGCCCGATTTGCTTTTTAATCCCAACCCGGCCGGCGGCCGCCCACCCACCTGTGCCCATGATGAATCATGATCAAGAAGGATGGTGGATGCCCATTGACTGATGCCACCACCCCGAGTGGACGGACCACGGACGACATACACGACGACAGAGACAGTCACTCACCGGCTGCGGCCTGCGGGCGGCAGAGAGGAGACAGAGCAGAATTGAAGACAGCCTCAGCGAAACGCGAACTTTTAATTGCGCAAGCCTCGCCCTGCCTCAATGCGCTTGACGAACAATTGCAGCCCCTCCCTAAGACCGCAGAGACATGATGATCTGCGCGCTGCGCAGGCTGCGCACCGGCACCATCACCTGCCTGCCTTGGCGGCCAATGGCACAACTGAGTCTGGCATAACTCAATGCATGCCGCCTGGCCATTGATAAATGACACATGGATCGGATGCCAGTCTTTTAGGTAAGTCTCGGTCTGACTCACGGAGAGTCACGGCCCGAAAATCGGCACCACTCAGAGGGGGCCGGTTTTGCTGGGGCGGCCCCAGCAAAACCGGCCCCTCTGGAAAATCCGGCCCCCACACCAACCGGCCTACCGGGGATTGCCCGGAATCACCAGTCCGGCCCTGGTGGCATTTATCAATGGCCAGGCGGCATGCATTGAGTTATGGCAGACTCAGTTGTGCCATTGGCCGCCAAGGCAGGCAGGTGATGGTGCCGGTGCGCAGCCTGCGCAGCGCGCAGATCATCACGTCTCCGCGGTCTTAGGGAGGGGCTGCAATTGTTGGTCATGCGCATTGAGGCAGGGCGAGGCTTGCGCAATTAAAAGTTCGCGTTTGGCTGAGGCTGTCTTCAATTCTGCTCTGTCTCCTCTCTGCAGGCCGCAGCCGGTGAGTGTCTGTCTCTGTCGTCGTGTGTGTCGTCCGTGGTCCGTCCACTCGGGGTGGTGGCATCAGGCAATGGGCATCCACCATCCTTCCTGATCATGATTCATCATGGGCACAGGTGGGCGGGCGGCCGCCGGCCGGGCTGGGATTAAAAAGCAAATCGGGCCGGGGCTTAGTATAGCTACTAGGCCCCGGCCCGGTACTGCGCAGTGTCCGTGGATTGCTCCTCCAGTTTGAGAGCGTCCTCAGCGGAGCGAGGTGGGGACTTGGCTTTGGCTTGCGCACAGGCTGGACTGCAACACAAGTCTGATGCAGACAGCTGGTTGTGCCGCAGTCTAAAATAGGGGAAAAAAAACTCAGTTAAGGTAATTACTGATTTTACCCTACTAGGATTGCAACAAATTGGAAATGACAAAACAAATGAAGATAAATTGTTTACTGAAGGAGAGTGCAACTGTCCTCCGTTGACTTGAAAACAGCAGCTTGTCTTCTCTCTTGTATTTCGAATGCGTAATCTTGTATTTATAAAGCAATTTCTATTCTGTTATCTGCCTATCGTAAATCTCCCCCCACCCCCCGTGCTGCAAGTCCCACAGAATCCGAGAAGGGCATCTTCATTACTCTGCGAGCTCCCAGAAGCCGTCTGTCTCCCCCCCCTCCTCCAGTTCCAATGCTCGATTTCACATTTCCTTAACCATTTTGAAGGCCACCCGTAAAATGTGGTGAAGTAAGGTTACCAAATGACTGTCACCAAGGACACAGTGCCAGAAATGCTCTTCCTTTTCATATTGCATTCTAGGAGTTGCAGTCCTGGTCCACCTCAAATGCACCGATAGCACTGAAGATTCAGACAACCCTTGGTGTTTAGAAGGAACATTTTGACTGCACTATGGGGTTACAGTTGGCATGGGGTCATCTAGTTCCCTTTGGGCAGGACAGCATTCACTGTTAAAAACCATGGCAGTAGTTAAAAACATTATATGGGCGAAATATGGTCTCTCTATTACTCCAATTATGTGGGTATTGTCAGTTGCCACTTTGTCCAGTAAAGCAGACCTTGCAGATGTCATATGACAGCAATATGGCCGGTTACCTTACACTCAGCGTGCGGATAGGGCCATGCCAGTAGGATGGCCCCAGGAGTTGGGATTTCTCCAGTTTCATCTCATGGGGTTCAGGTGGAAGTTTAGGAATCTGTCCCACCTGCTGTGTGTTATGTTATGCTTTACAAGTTATTATATGCATTAGAAGGATGTATTACGTTATGCATTACAAACATCTGGGGTTTGGGGAATGTAGTGAGCTCAAAGAACCTATGAGCTCCCGGGGAGAATGTTGGGGGGCATTGCTGCGGCACAGCGCGGGCCGTGGACAGGATGATAAATCAAAAAAATTGTCTTGTACATTTTTTCCTCTGAACCTTTGCACAATTGTTTGAAGTTAAGTGCGTTTTTAAATGTCTTTATACTATTTTATATGAAGAATTAATTGGTTATATTTAAATTCATGTTTCGTGCTCGACATTTCATTTTTTAGTATTCTCTGTAGGAATGTCTCTTACTTATAACTGGGTATCCGGGTGCTCCATAAGGTAATCATTTACTATGCTTTAAAAGTTAATACAATCTAATATGTAATGAAAGATGTGTTGAAAAATGCTTTGTTTTGGCCTTTCTGTCTCCAAAATTTTCTTGGGGGAGAACCCCCAAACTCCCCCTAGTAGTGGTTGGTCACTGCGCTTGCTCGCTACACACCATGTGGGGACTGGTCTCACTTTTACTTTGTTCTCTCTGATTCACTACTCGTGTCTATTTTTGGTGCTCTCTGAAAGAATGTCTATGGGTACATATGACTGGGTGGGTAACCTGGTGCTCTTTAAGGTCATCATCTACTATTTACTGTGCTTTGAAAGGTGATGCAATTGAATATGTAATGAAAAATGTGCTGTAAAATTCACCATTTTGGTCTGTCTTTTTCCAAAATTTTCTTGGGGGGAGAACCCCCCCAAACCCCCTTAGTAGTGGTCGGGCTCGCTCGCTACGCGCAGGACGGGGGCTGGTCTGGCAAAATTTGCCAGGGCTGCTTTCAGTTCCCAGTCCGGCCCTGTTCACAAGTGCACTAGTTGCACTACATTTTTCTTCGGTACTGTATTGTATCATGCGACAATGTCTCATAAGGTATAAATAAAGAGTTATTTTGTACACGTAACTTAATTACGGAATTGTCGCATGATACAGATCACCTTACCATACAACATTACTTTTTAGGCCAGACCTAGTAGCATTACCAATGCTTGTTTTTAATGTATAAATATAGTGCGTAAGAGCGGGGCCTGAAGCATAATGCCCTCCCACACTGCCCTTGTGACAGCCCTGCAAGTGTTTAAGATTACAGCAGAAATTAAGAACCTTGACTGAAAAAGCAGAAAAGTTGAGGGAGAATGTGGTATTCAATGATATGAGAAAAGATTATGGAGTAAGTGAATTTGAGAGGTTGAGACTGAAGATGATGAAAGAAAATTAAGCTGAGATCTGTACTAAAGAGGTTATAGTTGTGAAAAAGACCGAAAAATCGACAATGCGACATCCTGTATTTAAAAAGGCCTCAAAAAGTGATGAAAAACATACCACGTGAGACTTTGACCTTCTAAATAATGTGCAATTTTCTATTAGACTTTACAAAACATTTTGGCCAAACACTTGTGTTGCAATCAAGTCATTTTGCGTTCTTAGCACGTCAAATGCCATTTCTTAGGGGTGTGGCAGATTTAAGAACACGCAGTTGGATCTTTGCATCATTTTGCTACATTAGCTTCTCTTTGTATTCCAGCGAAAGCCATAGGCCTATCCGAGCCGGTCAAAGTGCCATATTCGAAGTTCCTGATGTATCCGGAAGATCTGTTTGTCTTGGGTTTGCCTCCAGGAGTCACATTTCGACGACCTAACAGTTTTGGCATTGTGAAACTGAGAAGGATCCTGGATGCTAGCAGCAACATCCAGTTTGTCATTAAAAGGTAAGCTTAAGAAGATATTCTTATGTGGTAGTGATTTTCATTATAATGGCGCTAGTACTTGTGGTTCATGCACTTTTATATTAGTTCATAAGTCTAAGGTTATCTGATTTTTAATGTATTCTGAGATTCACTTGTTAATCGTGAGAATGCATCTGTAAGTGCATCAAGCAGCTTTTCGATAGATTGGCTTCAGGTAGATGCAGAATCTTCCAAGAAATTACAAAAATCCTGACACGCAGCAACAGTTAAATCGAAGATGCAGCCAGACAGGCTTTCGATAGCTTAAAGGATGTGGCTGTCGGTCAGAGACATTTGACAACGAACATTTTAAGAGAGCACCCAACTCGCCACAAATGTGATGGAAACATGGTTTAATTTTTGGCCAATGTGTCTAGCAAATCCCAAGATGTTGTTTTATCATACTTGTAATGTATTATTACTACTGCTTATCGTTATCCATCATATCTGCCAGCCTCTCTGTGTTGTTACCAAAACCCACACTAGCCTATTGCCTCTTGTTGCTAATTACAGCATTCCTTGTTGAAATGCTTTCTCCATTCAATAAATAAATGAGGTAAAGATAAAGAGTACTAGCATCTCACACTCCCTAATGATATACCCTTCTTATGGGAAACATTTTAGCACATCTCATGAGATTACATACAAAAAATGTATTTGAATTCTTCGATACTTAGGACATTTCTAAACATGTACATATAAAATAAAAGCCAGGATGGAAAGCTAACATATTAGGGAATAGGGGTAGAGATGTCTGAGATGAAGCATCCCAACAAGACTGTTTTGTAATGGAAGAATGTAGTGTTTATTGGGTCACATGACTCAAGATAGTTTATAAAATGATCTTCCTTATTCTTTGCTTTTACTATGACCATCTCAATCATTGCTTAAGTTTGGTTCTTTTTTTACAAAAGAATGTAGATAGGCTACAGCAGTGACTGATCATTGCATTGTAGCCTATGACTGTAATGTTTACTGCTTTTATGATAATACAGTGGGACTCCACTCCCACGACAGGGATGATTCAAGCTTGTGAATCTATGAACAATGCCAATACTGGAGAACCATAGTTACAGGTAAGTAACTAATTTTCTTGTTTGTAGGTGAGTGTGTGTGTCTGTGTATGAGTGTCAGTGAGATAGAGCATCCGTATGTCTGATCATGTCGGTGTGTGTGAATAAAAGTGAGATCTGTGAAGAAGGAAGTCAGAGTGCCTGAGAAGGAATGAATGATGGAGTGAGTATGACTGAGGATCAAAGTCAATAGTTGGGGGCGATGGATGGGAGGCTTACTTAGTTGAATATGACAGCAAGTGGATGCCAGATCTGCGAGGCAGCAGCAGGTGAGATGACAGGCAGCAAAGCCTTCTGAATTTGCATTCCAGCTCTACGAACACCCCTTACATCTAAGGTGTGAGGGCTGGTCGACATATTTCAGTAGTGATAAGCTCTGTGAGTACATGTGGACATGTCCATCTATGAGGTGTTGCATGGAAAGGATACATGTAAGAGAAAGCTACTTGCATAGGTTCCTTCAAAATCTGAGAGCTACCACTTCACCCGGTCCTGACGAAAGCCACAGACCCACCAGGGCTATTCACAGCTGAAACATGTCGACCAGACCTCACACATTAGATGTATGGGATAAGTAATTCTCCTAATAACATCGCTTCTTGATTTTAACCATATCCCTATCCCATTTTATTTGTTGTCATAAGTAAATCCTATTTAGCTTCTGGGATTGGAGATAATTTTAAACTCACTTTACACTTCACCACTGCCTCCAAGCACACAGCTGACCTTCTAGGAAGGAGGATGTTCCTTCACCTGGAGAACAGGACACTCAAGTGAAGAAGACCCGATGATGATGCTACCCACGAAATCAACCCTAGCGGGGCGAAACATACTGCTTTGAGGTCGAACACGTGGTTGAGGGTCTTAATTGAAGTCCTCTACCTACCTTCTTGAATACTTTGTTATATACTTTGGTTCACTCTCCTTGATTATGCGTATTATGTTGGGAGACTGAGTGAACCTTTTTGCTCTTATATGTCTCTCCCTCCCTTGATTTTTTGTCTTGCAAATAATGTCCTGCTTGTGATAACCACATTCCTACATGAGAGGTTTGCAGCGCCTTCTCCTTCAGCTGCAGGAATATTCATCCATATGGTCTGCATAAACAGACTCCCCCCGCCTCCCCTCCCCCGCTTCATGTGTTACTTCTGAACGGCAGCAGATTCTTACTATCACACTTACTTTCCCTGCTGGACATTTTTAGGTAGGCCTTACTCATCTCCGTACAGACAGCTGACCACCACAACAGGCGGCCTTTCCTGCACAATGGACTGCGAGGTCATGCCTCTGTCAGGTCTAACTCCAGACACACTTCCTCACCCCCTCGCCCCCCTCGGCATGTGGGGGGCGAGTTTCTCCTTGGTATCCCTCCAATATAATTCGCTCCAATATGTGTCCTATTTGTGGTTGTCTTCTAGCAGTTTCTTATATCCAAAACTGTGGCCCTGGCTCTCCCCATGGACCACACTGCTGGGTAGGGTTCATTACTCATCTTTCTGCAAGCCATATCTTCAGCTGTTTTGACATTCACTTCCCTGCCTGCCCCAGGACTTTTGGACTATAACTTTTCCCTGGGCCTTTCTTCAGTCCTTATGATGACCCTCTTTTCTGATAAGGTCAAAACCGTCGACTTCCTCTCCATGAGCCACCTACTTTGATTGTTCTTAATGATTATGTGTGCAATGGAAAATACAGACATATTCTAAAAGGCAATAAAAATGAATCAAAAGGCATTCAAGAAATCTGTCATATCAAATTGTCACACAATATAACTTTTAACTTGTTTCTTTAAGACTTCTTTTTTCAATTAATTACTTTAAAAAACAAAACAGCCACAGCCAACGCATTTCATTCCATGAACTTCTTTAGGGCTGTAAAAATATAATATAGAGGAACATAACTATGCAAATATATATATAAAATTACAACAACAGAAATATATATTTGAAATATACAAAAGACAAACAACCGTAATATCACAACAATTCACAAAAAATAAGAGAAGCCAAACATTACATTGCCACAACAAGGTATATTGTATTGAAATAAACAACAGTGGTGATTTGTGACTGCAAAACGTAGTGTGGCATAGCAAGTGGAACCATATCTTTCAGTCCTGGCTCTTTGTGCCCTAATAGCCACGTTTGAATCACAACAGGTGCACTTTGACTTTCGTCCTCCTGAGCTCAATAAAATTTGAACTCCTGCATCAACCTATCTTTCAGACCTGGCTAGAGGCAAGAGACTCTGACTTTACAGAGTTCCTTCAAACATTGACCAACATTACCAGGCTTTGGCCCACCAACCCAATCGCTTTTCCCTATACACTTTATTGATGCACACTTACTCACACAAATTTAAAAATGTCTGTTTTTCCCCATAATTCCTTCCATTACTTACAGACTCATCAGTCTCCCACTGCTCTCAGAGTAGTGAAGAAATTGAAAATAAAATGGTAATAACTTTGTTATTATCATTTTATTTTTTGTAGCTACAGAGCTGGTTAGGGCGGCGCAGGACTGGTGTCACAGGGGTAAGAGTGGTGGGCACACTCTAAGTGTGCATGGCTGTTCAGCCGGCTGTCTTGGGCCGGCCAAACTGTCATGCACACTTTGCATATTCCCCACCAATGTATAGACTGGTAGGGAACATGCACAGGCTCCCAGTCCCTGTCTGAGCGCCGAACGACGGTGCTCAGACCAATCACAATGCTGCATTGCAGCGTTGTGATTGGCTTTGGGAAGCCTGTGTGCTTCCTGCTTCCGGGACTCGCCAGGAAGAAAAGCAACGACGGAGGAGAGACAGCGGCCTTTAAGAGATAAGTGGTCTATTTTTTTAATGTTTGTGTATTCCACCCCTGTTCCCAGCCAGCCGCCACTGCAACTCGTGTCACACATCCACATTACGCTTCCCACTGTCTCTCACCCACCTCAAATAGCCAGTCACACATAGTTCCCCACCCAGTTAGGGACCGTCTTTAAACAGCAGTGTTGGACAGCCCTCTTGAAAGGCGTGTCTTTGGGCTATGTTTTTTGGTCCTGGCATTACACATGGGACCAAAAACACTGGCCTTTTCAAACCCACCCTTCTGGCATAGTCAGAGTGCTTGACAGGCCAATCGAAAACTGGCAATCAGTGACTCGCCTATTTACACAAACACACAATGTCCCTATAAAAACAAAAAAAGCTACACTTATTGGCTGCGCTAATGCCTATTTTATTTTTCCTGCAGACTAAATTTGTTTAATGTGATGGTGAAATAGCTAGATGTCCCACTTCCCATTAACCAACTATAATCTGCGGGGAAAAAAAGGCATCAGCTGTCATAACTATGAATCAATTAACACTGACCTCATTGCAGTAGGAGCAATATTAGCAATTAGGTAAGGAGTGGGACAGAACAAAGAACACATTTATATATTTTTCTACCTGTAGCCCCTGAACGGCTCCAACTTACTTGGGATTTCCAGGCAGTGCGCTGCACAGTGTATCAATTGAAACTCTGGATGTTTTCGCTTCAGCTGGGTCATGTTGCACGCACTAAACTCCAACTTTCTCATATTATTTGAGAATGGGGTGTGGTTAAATAATCTCGTGATGCCATCCCATCCTGTGGCAAGGTGGGAAAGGGTGGCATAACTGGCGAGATTTCAGATTGCTATGTGTGACATTTTCATACTTTTAGTGTAATTATGAGCCAGGGTTGTAGGAGACACTAAATTTCTGGGGGGGACAAGGACAACCGTTTGGACTTTCAAGTGACTCGATATAAATCGACTATTTTCTAAGAACCATACACTCCGTTAAACAAATACAATCGCATAGTTTTGTAGTGAAACATTGATAAAGGCAGGCATGTAGTCACAGTTTGCAAGTATGCTTTAATTGGTATTTACATTCACAGAGTAATTAGACCAAATGTGAAAAAACATGTTTTTGAATCTTACATCTTCATGCACCAAGCAAACAAAGGTGGGACGAAAAGGAAGAATAAACTGAATGCTCTTTGCGACATTCCTAAACTCCAAAATACAATTGGACTAATATTGGAGTGTATTGGAGACAGGCTGCAAGCACACAGAGCTGTAAGAGCAGAGAAATGTCCACTTTGTAAAAGTGGCATATCTAAAATAGTAATATGAAATCCAACCTTACCAGCAAAGAGGATTTATCATTGCCATTCCAAAGTTGCAAAACATGGCACAGCTACTCCTTTCTAATCAGGAATTACAGCTCAAAAGAGTGTATTGAGGAATTCCCAATGTTAATCTATGAGAGGAGTAGGCCTCACAGAAGTGAAAAACGAATGTAGGTGTTTTTCACTACAAGGACATGCAAAATTTAAAAGTACATGTCCTACCTTTTAGTAACAACACCCTGCCCTATGGGCTACCTAGGGCCTACATTAGGGGCGAAGTATGTGTAATAAAAGAGAAGTTTAAGGCTTGGCAAGGGGTTTTTAATATCAAGTTCACATGGCAGTAAAACTGCACACACAGGCTCTGCAGTGGCAGGCATGAGACATGTTTAAAGGGCTACCTGTGTGAGTGGCACAATCAGTGCTGCAGACCCACTAGCAGCATTTAATTTACAGGCCCTGGGTATATGGTATACCACTGTAATAAGGCACTTATAAGTAAATTAAATATGCTAGTTGTGTATACACCAATGTTCATCATCAACAGCTCCAAAGGAGAAAGGGTCCTAGGGAAAATTTTAACGACCAAGCCACAGACACAATCCCCAATACAACTTATAACAACAACTAATAAATCTGGTGGTCTACAAAAGAGAGCTAGAACTGAATTATCAAATAACACAGACAGTGCCAACACCCGAAAATAGCAACATGTGTGAAGTAAATGACCTTTGCGAACTAATCGGATTTCCATCAACTACCAAGAGAGGTCAGTGTCATCATTTGGATATCCTTCCTTCCTACCACCACTCTTCTAAATCACAGAAGAGGGTCATGTAGATCGGATTTCGACCAGGTCACAGAAATCACAACAGGAGGAAGTGGAAACAAAAAGAGAGAGAGAGACTCTATGTTCACCTTGTAACAGGCCTCACCAATGAATATTGATTACTTTGGGGTGATGGAATTATAAGTGCAGTGCAAGTAAGTGAAAATAAAAGGATTTGGGAGAGAAAACTCCTTTTAATACAAATATCTCTACCGATCCTACATTAAAAATAGTGCAGAAGCAGCTTTGAGCACATAGGCCGCTTCACAATATGGTCAACAAGTTTCAGCCTAATGGGCCACTTGCCCAGGCTTTCTTCAGGACCTAAACAGCAAATTATAATGCTACTGCATTACCAATTTAATCATAAGGATTTTATGTGTGTAAGATTATCATAAAATACGACCTTCTACATGATCAATCCTCAATACAAGCGGAGTGTTCTTCACACCTGTCTTGTATGAGGTCAAAACCTCACCTCACAACAACTCAGGTATGGGAGACCCCGCCCTCTCCGTCGGTGCCTCGGGCTCTCCTGAGTCTGTGGGAGGTGACTCAGGAGAGCCCGAGCCCGGCCTATGTGCTCAAAGCTGCTTCTGCACTATTTTTAATGTAGGATCGGTAGAGATATTTGTATTAAAAGGAGTTTTCTCTCCCAAATCCTTTTTATTTTCACTTACTTGCACTGCACTTATAATTCCATCACCCCAAAGTAATCAATATTCATTGGTGAGGCCTGTTACAAGGTGAACATAGAGTCTCTCTCTCTCTTTTTTGTTTCCACTTCCTCCTGTTGTGATTTCTGTGACCTGGTCGAAATCCGATCTACATGACCCTCTTCTGTGATTTAGAAGAGGGGTGGTAGAAAGGAAGGATATCCAAATGATGACACTGACCTCTCTTGGTAGTTGATGGAAATCCGATTAGTTCGCAAAGGTCATTTACTTCACACATGTTGCTATTTTCGGGTGTTGGCACTGTCTGTGTTATTTGATAATTCAGTTATAGCTCCCTTTTGTAGACCACCAGATTTATTAGTTGTTGTTATACACCAATGTTACCATGTTTGGGGGAGAAACACATGCACTTTAGCACTGGTCAGCAGTGGTAAAGTGTTCTGAGTCCTAAGGCCAACAAAAAGAATAAGCAAAAAGAGGAGGTAAACATGCAAAAGGTTTGGGGGAAGACCACACTAAGGCTGGCAGGTCGAATAGTATGGTATAGGATTCTGTGTGTCTGAGTATTGAAGTCAGTCGGATCCCTTTTGGAAACCCCTGGTTTAGCAGGGCACATGAAGGAGAGCGAGAATAGTTTCTCAAACTCTGGAAGTTCATCGCCTGCATTCCTGTGACTGGAGGGTGAAGAAACCCTTAATGCTTTGCAAAGTATACAACACAATACAGAAACTTTTGCTGTCTTATCTATGAGAAGCGTTATTGCAGATGGATGATACGAGTGTAGAGTGCACTCAAACCGCATTATCTTGCAAAAAAATATGAGAAGCCCTAAGAGATAAATTTGCAATAAGAATTAGCCTTGTGTGGGATGCTCACAAAAATGGGATGTACAGTGTTTTTGTGGAAGAGAGATGCTTACCAGTGTAAAAAGGCCTGCTGTGAAAGACACATGTGAGATGCTCACAGAAGATAGGTATAGTGAGATATGCAGAATGAGGGGTGTGGCAAGGCTCAGTTATGAGGTGTTAGTGATGAACACCAGAAACATAGTGTTTGTTTGTGAAGCATACAAATGAATAGAGTGGGAGGAAAGTCACAAATGAGTAGTGCATGGAATGCACTAAAGCACAAAAACTGTGTTATATGGGAGGCTCACAAAAACTATAAAATGCTCAAAACAAGCGAATATGCCTTGTGCTAGGATTATTCGAGCCAAAATATTGATCATTTAATTGAAACAATAATTGAAGGCGTGGAGGCCTTGCTCAAGACTCTGATGATTTATTTACAAGTGACATTTGGAGAGTTGCATATTAACAGTGAAGTAATCTTTGGGGAATAGTTATTGCTGCCAAAAATAAGTCAGATGGGCAGGATAACTTGGATATGGGGGGTGATGCTTCGGAAGATGAGCCAGGGGTGTCCAACACCAATGACTCTGCTTCTGAGCATGTCCAGGAGGAGTCTGAAGACCCCTTACTGGAGAACTCTTGTCCCCCAGGAAATAGCTATAGTGACAGAGGGATGCCCTTGAGGTAGGACCCCCTTTATTCCTCCTGGGAGGGTACAAAGTGTCCAAGTCCTCCACAGTTAATTCAGCCTCCTCTGCCACTTCAATAGGGACCTCCATCTCTAGCAAGAGAGTAGATTCTTTAGAAAGTGAATACCACCTGCTCAAAGTTGAGAGAGCCAAGCTCAGAATCAAGAAGGAACAGTTGGCCCTAGATAAGGAAACTCTAGAAGTACAGAGGGCTAGGAAGAATTTGGGATTAGAATCCCATGGTGGCAGCACTAGTGAACCTAGAGTTAGGGAACACTCCTTTGACTCTAGGAACTTGAGCAGGATAGTCCCTCCTTACCAGCAGGGTGATGAAATGCATAAGTGGATTACTTCTTCAGAGAGGGCCTGTATAGTTCATAAGGTTCCTCAGGGCCGGTGGGCAGCTATCCTGTGGCTCTCCTTTGCTAACAAAGGAAGAGACAAACTCTTGACTGTGAAGGAAGAAGATGCAGACAATTAAAAAGTCTTGAAGAGTGCCCTCATAGATGGGTTTGGGTTAACCACAGAGCAATACAGGGTTAAGTTTAGGGACACACAGAAGGCACACACTCAAGACTAAGTAGATTTTGTAGACAATGCTATTAAGGCTCTGGAAGGCTGGCTTCATGGACGTAATGTGCATGATTATGAGGGACTGTACAATTTACTTGTGAGGAAGCACATCCTTAACAACTGTCAAAATCAGCATCTGCACCAGTACATGGTGGACTCGGATCTGACCTCTCCCCAAGAACTGGAAAAGAAGGCAGACAACTGGGTCCGCACCAGGGTGAAACAAAAGTCTCATGGTGGTGGTGACCAGAAGAAGCAAGATTCTTCTAAGGCCCAAGAGAAAGGTGGGGAGAAATCTAAAGAAAAGAGTCTTCTGAAGGACCTTAAAAATCTTCCTCTGGGGAAGGTCCCATTCTTCTTCCTCCTCTAACAAGAAACCTTGGTGCTATTTGTGTAAGGAAAAAGGCCAAAGGATGCTGATTGCTCTAAGTCTAGCACCAATACTGCTACTACTACTCCTAAACCTCCTAGCGCACCTAGCAATAGCACTGGTAGTAATAGTGCCCCCAAGAGTTTAGCTGAGCTAACCTTGGTTACTGAAGTGGATTCTGGCCTAGTCAGGACACCCACTCAGGCTGTTTTAGTCTGTGATGGTGGCACTGAGCTTGTCACCCTTATTGTAAGTCCCACTAACTTAGGCAAATACAGACAACAGTCTCTCATCAATGGTCAGGAAGCTAAAGCTTACAGGGACACAGGGGCCAGTGTCACTATGGTGACAGAGAAACTTGTGTCTCCTGAGCAGATTCTACTTGGTCAGATTTACCAAGTGACCAATGCTAACAATACCAGGACAGATCATTCCATGGCAGTTGTCAATCTCAGCTGAGGAGGGGTAACTGGCCCAAAGAGAGTTGTGGCATCCCCCGACCTACCTGTGGACTGTCTACTGGGCAATCATTTGGAAACTTCAGCCTGGTCTGAAGTGGAGTTAAGGACTCATGCAGAAATGATGGGAATTTCAGCCAGTGTCTTTGCTATCACTAGGGCTGAGGCCAAACAGTTAGGCACTGAGGGAGCTCTGGATCCTGAAGAAATGGACCAGCCAGCTCCCAAGAGAAGAAGCAAGAAGGATAAAGATGTATCCTCCTCTCAGACTCCCAATGAGAATCAGCCTTCTGAGGGAGATGACCCCAGTACCTGTGAAAGAACTGTCCCAGAGGAGCTTGGGCCTGACAAGGCCTGACAATATAGCATTTAGCTGTCAGAAGGCATTTGATAACCTGAAGCAAGCCATGTGCTCTGCTCCAATTCTGCAAAGTCCTGACTACTCCAAACCATTCATTGTCATACAGATGCTTCTGAGATAGGGATAGGTGCAGTATTGTCACTGCTTAATGCAGAGGGCCAGGATCAACCAGTATCTTTTATAAGCAGAAAGTAGACCCCCAGGGAGAAGCGTTGGTCAGCTTCTGAGAGGGAGGCCTTTGCTGTGGTCTGGACCTTGAAGAAGTTGAGGCCATACCTGTTTGGCACTCACTTCATTGTTCAGACAGACCATAAGCCCCTCTTATGGCTTAAACAGATGAAGGGTGAAAACCTCAGGTAAGAAGTGTGGCGCAGCGGCCAGGGCGACTGACTCTGGATCCTGGGGCTCACGGTTCGATCACCGGCGGCAGGTCAGCCCAGCCCCATGTGACTCTGGGCAATAGCTCGCTTAATCTTCCCGACGGCCCCCAGCGCCGGGACACCTCTCCGGAGGTAGCAGTGCGCTTTACAAATACTGGACATTTACATTTACATTTGCATTTTGAGGTGGTCCATTTCCCTACAGGGGATGGACTTTTCAGTGGAACATAGACCTGGGAGTAACCATACCAATGAAGATGGACTTTCCAGATATTTCCACTTAGAAAATGAAGACTTATATGGCCAAGGTTAGCCTCGTCCTTACGTTTGGGGGGGGGGGGGGGGGTGGTTGTAGGAAAGTAGGATCTGCTTTCATGGTTACCCCCACTTTTTGCCTGGTGTTAGTGTGTTTTGACTGTAGACTGCTGGGATCCTGCTAGTCAGGACCCCAGCAACTGTGCTCTCTCCCCTAAATTGGCTCTGGTAAGTACTTTGGTACATCCACAATTGGCTACTGGTATACCCTTATAAGTCACTAGTATATGGTACTAAGGTAGCCAGGGCATTGGTACACCAGAGGCTCCAATGGGCTGCAGCATGTATTTTGCCACCTATGGGAGTCCACTTAAACTTGACTACAGGCCTTCCATTGCAGCCTGTCTGAGATGGTGCTTGCACCTCTCACAACAGATATAAGTTTCCTTATGTCTAAGGTAACCGCACTTAAAAACTATAAGTCGCCCCTATGGTAGGCAGGGTGCTTGGTTACAAATGTGAGGGTGCCCCTGCATGAGCAGGACACCCCTAAAAACCCCGGAGTCGATTCTCCAGGCTTTGTAAGAGCGGTCAGCCATTTTAAGCTATATAGTGGACATCAGTTATTACCGATTCCGGTGCTAGAAGAATGATCCCACGTACTGGGGGGCTCCTTAGGGGACCCCCCTGTACTCCAAGTAACAGCCTTTCAGGGTCTGCCAGCAACCTAGTGCTTCTGCCGACCACAGACACGATTCTGCCCTCTTGCTGCTGAGCTGAGCTTGAGCAGGGGAAGGTAGAACAATAGGTTTCCTGTCACAGGGAGTGTGACCACCTCCCAGACAGGACTTAGTGTATTCGGCTGGGGTGGGGGCGCTTGCCAGTGACACCAGACTGCTTTGAAGGGCAAATTTGGTGCCTTCCTTGCATACTTCTGTTTGAGACAGTTCAGGAACCCCTGGTTTCCACTCTGGTGCGAAACTGGACAAAGAACAGGGAAGTATCCTCCCTCTGTCCAGCCCCTCCTCTGGGAGGGATCCCCAAGTCGTTCCAACCCTTTCCCTAGGGTACTTAAGGGCTCCCCCGTGGGTAGGTCCCCAGATTCTTCGTGGAACAAAACTCGCCTCTGAAACCAAGACACTCTTCGACCGTTTGGACACTTGGACTTCGTCGGACTTCAACTGGACCCGAGACTGCATCAAGGAAGACTCCTACTGCTCCTGGTCTCGCTGTTCTTCAAGTCTTCTGCATCGTCATTGTCTGTACAGCAGCCAAGTTCTCCAGAAGGCCTGTGGGCATCAAGGACATCCAAAGTAATCTCCCTTGGCGTGAAGGAGTCACTCCCCTGTATCTGCAGGCACCGCAACAAAGCTGACCGGTCTGCTGCTCCTGTCATCCAACGGACTTCCCGAGGCCCAGCAACACAGGTGGTGGTTCTACAGCTCCCTAGAGGCCTGTCCTGTCTTCGCTGCAATTTGGAGGACAGTATCCCTCATCGAAGCCACTGGGACCAAACCCATGTGCACTGCGTCGACTTGCCGTTGCCAAGGCTTGTTTGCTCTGCACTCCAGAGATCTTTGGACTACAAGAAGCTTCAGCCTCTAGCACCTCATCCCTCAAAGATCAGCATCCTCATTGCATCCTCTACAGCGTGGGCCTCCATCTTTGGTGAGCTGCCTGAGGTCCTCTTGCGACTCCTGTGCTTTCGGCCTGTGGGTCCTCTCTGGGTCTTCCTTTGCTTGAGTGGGCTCCCCTGCTTGCTTGGGGCCTGCTCTGGTTAGTCACTTGGATGTTACTGGTCCCAATGTTTGGATCTTTTTGCTTTCCACGCCAGTTGCGGCTACCAAGGCTTGTTGGTTCTCACGCTAGACACCGACCATCTGAACACCGACACCCAATATGGGACAGCTCGTGCATGGCTCCTGGTCTTCCGCAGCATCGCCTGGTCCTCACAGCTGCAGTAACAAGGTCACCGTCTTCACTCTTGAACCTCCCAACATCAGTGGGCATTGGGCTTCCGTCGCTCCTGGTCACTTCCGAGTGGCATAGACTCTGTCCCCTCTGCTTGCAGATTCTCTTCTTCAAGAATCCACTCTTGGATTCCGCCAGACTCCTTCCCAATCTTCTCCAGAGGAACTTCTTCGAAGTCTTCCATTGTCATCTACAGCAGGTTTCGACGTCACTTCACCCCTATGCACCTGGCTTCCCTAGTGCAGGTAACCTGGTTCCTGGGGTATCCATGGGTGGTGTGACTCTCCAACCTCCCGTCTTCCAAAGGGTTTCTTCGGGGTCCTCTGGGAAGGATCCTTCTGTAAAACTGCAACCGCAACTTCTCCATTGACTTCCATTGGGCACGAGGCTGTGTTTCCACTCTGCAAAAAGAACAGTTGATGGACAGAATGCAGAACAATGTCATACATTCACCCCAGTACAGAGATCTGGGCCTATATCCATCGTTTTATTGCTCACCATGGCATTCCAGTTTGAACCCAGCCATATGCAAATCAGTCTTGACCCTGTGCCTCATGGGAACAGTCCAGCCCGAACTTACTTGGGTACTTACCTTTGGTAGTTCCTTGTGTCCCCATCTCCTATGAGTCTTCTGGTCCAAGTCAAGTTCTTCTTGAAGTTTGCATTCCACTTGCTAAGTATATGGTTTGGTCTTCCCCTGGACACCAGTGTATATTTGTGCTACTTACTTAATTATTTTGAAGTATTCTTGTGTGTACTGTTGATATCTCCGGGTAGGAGATATACCAATGTGTTAGTGATTGTGGTGTATAATAAATAGCCTTATTTTTATAAGCACTGTGTGGTTGTTTTTCATGTAATCTACACTGTTGATTAAATGTGGTAAAACAAACTGCTTTACACTCCTTCAAGATAAGCCTGAAGGCTACTCTCCACAGCTACCACTTTGAGAGCTTTCTATGGTTATCAATGATCACTAAAATCACCATAAGGGTTACCTGGATTAGTGCAAGGTGCATCACTCCTGAGAGTGAGCACCATTTACTAACCCAGCCTCCTACAACCACCAACACCAGTTCTCCAATATACTTCTCCCACTGGGGCACAAGTCCTAAAAAAAAGAAGTGGGGCACTAACCAAGTTAGGCAGTATGTAAGGAACATCACAGCGCATGACATTGCACATGACATCACAACCCATGACCTCACAGGGAGTGATATCACAAAAAATACATCAGTTTCTAAGACGTCGCATATGTTAAGCAGGTCTATCATGAGTACATTCGAGCGCATTACAATATTTAACAAATTAGAGTTTGTGTCGGAGTTGTGCCAAAAACGTGATGCAACCCCGGTGCAAGATCTTGGCCTCCACTTATACATTTATTTATTAAAACTCTGCCTGAAAAAAATTGGCAACAAGGAGAAACGTGGCTGTATATCTGTTCTGCTTAATTGGTTGCAAAGTCTGCATTTTAAAATATCTTATGGGATTAAGGCACCTGCTGCATAGATCTTTATGTACCCAGTAAATCGCAGGAATTAATAATAATAATGGTAAGATAACTCTGGAGGTTAATGCTCTTGCTGGAGAGACAGGTGTTTTGTCTAGTCCCAGTTTTGATTCAAAGTAGCATAGAGGGTTAATATGTCTCACGCAAAGCACTTCATGTGACACACAGATGACGGATTTTTGTTTTATGTAGATGGGTAAGTGGGTTATTGCTTTTAACGCAGAGATCCTTTAGTTACTTGCAGTTCATAAATCGTAATCCTTCTAATATAGCACAGTGAACTATGACGGAAGGGACATGTGACTCCTACACCTTGTAACCCTCACTATCTTCTGTAACACATCCTGTAAATTGATTTACACACATATGGTTTATTGTAAATGTATGTGTGAATTAAAGCGCTCTGACACCCTGGATTGGGTTGAGTAGCGCTATAAAAGAAATAAGACAAAATAGTGGTATTGAAATTGTTATTTGAGTAAATATTAGGACAGACAAACACATCTGACACAACATAATGTAAGATGTGTGCTTAGACTATGTCTGATGCTAATTGTTCTCATGTTCCAGGGGGAGGTTCGACTGCTCAAAATAAACATTTTAACAAAACATTAGGCTTTGAGTGGCTGAATTGCGCAGTGTGAAACAGTCAAATGAGGTAGGGTCCCAGCTGAGGAGGGGCAGGATGCAGTCAGTATTTATCAAACTACCTCTCTCCCTTTGTCCTGTAAGTTTAGACTGCAGGCAGCGGTGGCAAGGACCAGGTGTGAAAAATTCCTTGAGCTTTTGCCCACAACAAAAGGGAAGGTCACAAGTCAAGTTCAAGGCCATTGGTACGTCAAAGCACTCTCCAGAGACAGAAGAGAGAAGGGAAATTCTTTTGTCCCCTCGTCCCCCCCATCCTTGTCCCCCACGTCCCCCCCACTCCAAAATCTGGGGGGGATATATCCCCCGCGTCCCCCACGCTTCCTACGCCCATGTTATGAGTGACATTTCAGCGACTATGAGTGATACTTTCTCACGAGCAAATTCAAGCAGTGAAGACGAGGGAAACATAAATATCATAAATGACATCCATTTGAGCAACAAGAAACTCTAAGAAGTTAACTGCTGCAAAGTACCAGAAATGGAAACGCATTAACCTAGTGCTCCTGTGACCTGATCGTACTGTTAATTGCTGTATTATTTCAAAGACACACTCTAACACTAAGCAGTATAAAAATCATTATTAGCACTGCGGCCGACCGCCCCAGGGTCCGGCGCTCCGCCCGCTATAACCTGAAAGTTGTACCAGTCATGACTCTAGACTAAAGAGCAATTTAATTTAAATTAACACATATGGCACAGAAGTGTTTAATTATGTTTTTAACTCACTCTCTCATGGCACTAACTTAGTTCATGATCATTGATGACTCGTGCTCGCGCAGCTGCTGAGCCAGGCTGCTGGTGCCGAGGCCCGGTGGGCTAGGGAAGGGTCCCGCTGGCTGGGTGTATAGGAGGCTGGCTTAGTATATGGTGCACACTTACTTAAGTGATGCACCTTGCACTAATCCAGACAACCATTATGGTGATTTTAGTGGTCTTTGATAACCTTTGCAAACTCTCAAAGTGGTAGCTCTGGATAGCAGCCTTTAGGCTTATCTTGAAGGAGTGTAACGCAGCTTGTTTTACCAACTTTAATCTGTAGTGTAGGTTAGATGAAAATACACCACAAAGTGTTTATAAAAATAGGTCTTATCTATTACACACACTATCACTAACACATTGGTATGTCTCCTACCCGGAAATATCAACACAATGCACAAGAATACTTCGAAAGCAATCAGGTAAGTAGCAGTAAATACAGTGGT
Source organism: Calotriton arnoldi (assembly GCA_963921515.1). Classification (NCBI taxonomy): domain Eukaryota; kingdom Metazoa; phylum Chordata; class Amphibia; order Caudata; family Salamandridae; genus Calotriton; species Calotriton arnoldi. The sequence goes on from CAWUFW010001032.1 coordinate 2,730,493, forward strand.
CTCCAGGGGAAGACCAAACCATATACTAATAAAGTGGAATGCGGACTGCAAAAGAGAATGGTACTTGGACCTGAAGACCCAGAGGAGCTGGGGACAGAAGGAACCACCCAAGGTAAGTACCCAGGAACCCCACAGAGGCTGTGTGCAGAGTTGAAACACAGCCGCATGCCCAATGGAAGTTAATGGAGAAGTGGCGGTTGCTATTTTAAAGAAGGACCCTTCCCGGGGGACCCTGAAGAAACTCTTTGGAAGACAGAAGTTTACAGAGCCACCCCACCGTGGATGCCTCAGGAACCAGCTTACCTGCATCAGGGAAGCCAGGTGCATAGTGAGGAAGTGACATCGGAACCTGCCGTAGACAGCAATGGGAGAGTTCGAAGAAGATGCCTCTGAAGAAGATTGCGAAGGAGTCCAGTGAAATCCAAGGCTGGATTCTGGGAGTGAAGGACCTGCAAGCAGAGGGGACTGCCACTCTGAAGTGATAAGGAGGCACGCAAGCCCAATGCCCACCGGTGTTGAGAGGTTCTGAAAAGTCGATGTGACCTTGTCGCTGCAGCTGTGAGGACCAGACGATGCTGAGGAGGACCAGGAGCCATGCACTAGCTGCCCCACGTCAGGTGTCCGTGTCTAGGTGGTTGGTGGAGCACCAGCAAATCTTGGTAGCTGCAACTGGAGTGGAAGACGAAAAAGAAGCAATGTTGGAACCAGCAAGGTCAAGGGACTCACCAGGAGCTGGAGAGTCAGAGCAGGCCCGAGCAAGCAGGGGAGCCCACTGAAGCAAGAGAAGACACTCAGGAAGATCCACAGGCCGAAGGTTCAGGAGTTGCAAAAGGACCTCCAGCAACTCACCAAAGATGGAGGCCCATGATGCAAGGACTTCAGGGAGGACGCTGATCTTCAGGAAGTAAGGTGCTGGAGGCTGGAGCTTCTTGTAGCCTGAAGATCTCTGGAATTTAGAGCCAGCAAGCCTTGGCAATGGCAAGTCGACGCAGTACACAGGGGTTTGGTCCCAGCGGTTCCGACGACTGATGCTGGGCTCAAATTTGCAGAGAGGACAGGTCAGGCCTCGAGGGAGTAGCAGAACCACCACCTGTGTTGCTGAGCCTCACGACCTGGGCCCAAAGTACCTCAACGACCGCATGACCTTCTACACGCCCACACGCCAGCTACGATCAACCAGCCACGCCCTCGCCACCGTACCACGCATCCGCAGAACCACCGCCGGAGGAAGATCCTTCTCCTACCTGGCAGCCAAGACCTGGAACTCCCTCCCCACTCACCTTCGGCGAACCCAGGACCATCTCTCCTTCAGGAAGCAGCTCAAGACCTGGCTGTTCGAGCAGTAACTTACCCCCTCCCCCAGCGCCTTGAGACCCTCCCGGGTGAGTAGCGCGCTCTATAAATGCCGTGATTGATTGATTGATTGATTGATTGATTGAGCCTCAGGAAGTCTGTAGAACGACAGGAGCAGCAGACCAGTCCGCTTCGTTGCGGTTCTTGCAGATGCAGGGAAGTGACTCCTTCACTCCAAGGAAGATTTCTTCGGGGATCCTTGATGCCCACAAGTCTGTTGAAGAACCTGGATGAAGCACAGACACAGACGACGAAGAAGACTTGAAGAACAGTGAGACCAAGAGCAGCAGGATGCTTCCTTGGTGCTGTCTCGGTTCCAGTCGAAGTCCACCGAAGTCCAAGTGTCGAGATGATTGAAGAGCGACGTAGTTTCAGGGTTGAGTCTTGTCCCATGACGAATCTGAAGACCCACCCCCAGTACCCTAAGGAAATTGTTGGAATGACTCGGGGGTCCAACCCAGAGGAGGGGTTGGACATAGGGGAGGATACTCCCATGTTCTTTGTCCAGTTTCACGCCAGAGTGGGAACCAAGGGTTCCTGAACTGGTTCAAACTGGAGTATGCAAGGAGTGCACCAAATGTGCCCTTCAAAGCAGTTTGGTGGGGCTGGCAAGCGCCCCCACCCCAGCCCAATACACTAAGTCCTGTCTGGGAGGTGGTCAACCCTCCTTTTGACAGGAAACCTGTTGTTCTACCTTCCACTGCTCGAGCTTGACTCAGCAGCAGGAGGGCAGAATCGTGTCTGTGGTCGGCAGCAGCACTACCTTGCTTGCAGACCCTAAAACTGGGAGTACACAGGGTGCCTTAAGGAGCCCTCCAGTACATAGGATCATAATTCCATAATACCGGAATTGGTGCTGGGGTATGATTCCAACATGTTTGATACCAAACATGACCGGGTTCTATGCAGCCACTATATAGTTAGACATCTCGTAATTACTGATGTCCACTAAATGCCAAGAAATTACGGACTGCACTTCCAAAGCCTGGAATTGACTCTGGGGTTTGTAGGGGTGTCCTGCTCATGCAGGAGCACCCTCACACTTGTAACCAAGCACCCTGCCCTCAGGACTGAAGAGCCTGCCATAGGGGGGCTTATAGGTTTTAAGTGCAGTGACCGCAGATATAAGGAAACTTATATCTATCGTGAGAGGTGAAAGCACCAACTTGCATAGGCTGCAATGGCAGACCTGTAGTCACAGTTTCAGTGAACTCCCATGGGTAGCACAATACATGCTGCAGCCCCTGGGAGGCCCCTGGTGTACCTATGCCCTGGGTACCTTAGTAACATGTACTAGGGACTTACAAGGGTACACCAATAGCCAATTGTGGAGGTACCAAAGTACTTACAATGTCAATTTAGGAGAGAAAGCAAAGTTGCTGGGACCCTGATCAGCAGGATCCCAGCAGACTAGGTCAAAAACACACTCGCACCAAGCAAAAAATGGGGGTAACCATGACCGCGGTTCCTACTTTCCTACATGGTGTGATACCGCTACCGGGGCCGTGCGACTGGTGAGCTGCTCTCAGCCTTGCTCTGCAGTGCAGCCAAGCACTGAGCAGGTCATCTGACAGAGAGAGTCAGCCGCAGCCGGCGTTGCTTGGGCTGGGGTGGCGTGGGTCGCGAGAATTAATCAATTCCTCATCCCCGCTGCGGAGCGAGAGGCGCAGCGAGGTTGAAGGAGCTGTACAAATCTGATTTGCCCAAAGTGCAAAACTTTATGAAATGCCGTCCACTAGCACTGCGGGCGGTCCAGCAGGACACCCCCCACCTTAGCCTATTAAACTGTCACTCATTACTACAGTCTCTTCTAAGTAGTCAAGCCATTGGGCACTGATTCCTGTGAGTGTTCCTGTTATTAACTATAAATACATTTGTAGCAGAGTACTCGAGTTGCAAGCAGATCTTTAGTAAGCCTCCTTAGCCTGCTGGGAGAAGTGTGCACTGCGCTCTGCCAGACTGCAGCTTAATCATGCATTATAGCAATGCTCCGTTTGACAGCTGAGGAAGTACTGTAATGTGTGATTTTGCATTTTAGTGCAGTGAATCGGACCACCACAATGAAATGCTTTACACTAACGCCTGATGCATGGTACTTGGCAAGTCTGGGGCGGGGTTCAGAAGAATGCGGCATATAGCTGAGTGGCATGCAGATTTATGTAACAGAGGCTTGAAAGTAAAACGCCCGAGGCTGTTTATTATCAGCACTCCAGGAGGAGGTGGAGATAGACAAAGGACGTCACCACACTCACTTGAAATACAAGGGCTTTGCGTGGGCACGCCGTATCAATGCTGGAGCTTGAGCTACACGCTTATAATAGACATGCGCAGTTTGTGAAATCTCATTTGCTGAGAGCTAAAGTCAGGCATAAGTCAACAGTCCTGTGTTCATTCTAACTTTAATTAACTGAAGGAGGCCACAAAAGGGCAGGGGTGGAGGCCCTACTCCCTAATAAAAAATCTGCCCCTGAAAGGGACAAAGAACCATCATTCATTTGAATAAAGGAGACTTAAAGACTCAAGCTACAAGCTTCATCATGTGAAAGTTTGATATGATAAATTTCTTGAGTGCCTCCTGACAGATTTTCATTGTATTTTCTGCTTTGACAGGAGCATCTTCAGCAGCTGGTCTGCTCAGGTTGTGCTCCTACTTATTTTTTTCGAACAGATTCGGATGTGCTGTATTTTTGCGTTAGCTGTTATGTAAATTGTCTGGTACATTTTAAGACATTTATTGTGGCCAATTTAGAGCCTTTTTGTCATTTGCACACTTTATTTATGTTTACATATTGTGTGCCACAAGTGATCATCAATATGGTTGTATGTTTATTAAATTTTGATACAGTGTATACCTGGCATAATGCTTTTTGATCAACTAAGTTTCTGTTCATACACTTTTCCTGACATTGATTTACTTTAATATGTTTATATTTGGAAATAAGATTTGGTAAGAAAGGGGACCCCTTACGATAAACAATGAACCTTGCTAGCTGTAGGGAGAAATTACAATGGGGTAAAGGTAACGGCTAAATGCAAGTTAAACATTCATATAAAGCATATCGGGCCATGCATTTCTAAATCTTATTGGTCAAAAGACATGATGTAAAACATTAAAATAGGCATAAACACATGGTAGAGAACAACTGTATATTTTTTATAACAAAATATTTTTTATTTAAGAAATTTCATTGATGAAAATATTCTTATTTTTTCCAGATTATTTTTTAAGATATATTTTTTTGTGTACATATATTTATGTTATCGGTCTCAATTCTGTAAAAGTCATATACATAATTATATGCCTATAAAGAAACAGATGTATGCAAACATATAAAAGACAAAAATTATACAAAACAACACTGTACATGAAATTTAAAATACACAAAAAAGTGATAGGCTATAAAGCAATTCAAAGGCTGGCCGCCATGTACAGTGTTGTTTTGTATAATTTTTGTCTTTTATATGTTGCAGTTCCTCACATGGAAAGTAGCTTTCCTTGTGGCCATCACATCCCTCAGAAGAGTGGGTGAACTCCAGGCATTAACCATACAAGAACCATTCTTGCAAATACATCAAAACAAAGTGGTTCTTAGGACAAACCCTAAATGCTTACCTAAAGTAATTTCAGCTTTTCACCTTAACCAGTCTGTTGAGCTCCCAGTCTTTTTTCCTCAACCAGACTCAGTAGCAGAACGAGCTCTTCATACGCTTGACGTCAAAAGAGCTATTCTCTACTACATTGAAAGGACAAAAAGTTTCAGGAAAACTAAACAACTTTTCGTAGCTTTTTCGCCACCACATAAAAGCAATCCTATATCAAAATCTGGAATTGCCAGGTGGATCATTAAATGCATTCAAATATGCTACCAAAAAGCAAAGCGTACATTATCCATTCCCCCTAGAGCGCATTCCACACACAAGCTAGGGGCATCCATGGCATTCTTAGGAAATATCCCCATGGATGACATTTGCAAAGCCGCAACATGGTCTACACCACACACTTTCACTAAACACTACTGTGTAGATGTGCAGGCAAAACAACAAGCAAGTGTGGGCCAGGCTGTACTAAGGACACTTTTCCAAACTTCTGCAACGCATACAGGTAGCCACCGCTAACAAGGTATTTATTTATTTAATTTATTTATTTGAGTTTTATATAGCGCTGGCTAGACCCGGAGGTATCAGAGTGCTTTACATAAGGAAACAGCATGTTACAAGTTACAAATCTTTCACATTAGTTACAGCATGATTACGTAGTCAAGACAGGAGTTACTAGCGAGCAAGAAAATCAAGACCCAACAAAAGACCAAGGAGAGTTGGGAGACCACAGGAAGGAGACAGCAGCTGAGAAACTGACGAGACATATGTCCGAAGTCCGGCTGGGTAGGTGACGGCCATAGCGGTGTGCCAGAGCCAATCTCCCCTATAGCTGTCGGAGCAGCTCCACCGGGAATCGGCCATGTGATTCGTGCTCAGCCGGCTTAGTGTGAAGATCAGTTACTAGTGAACAAGAAAATCAAGACCCAAAAAGGACCAAGGAGGATTTCAAGAATCGCCAGCGGCGAAATAATCTGAGGCTACTTGGCATAGCCGAAAACGCGGAAGAAGAGGACATTCGAGGATTTGTTCTTCGGCTACTGAAGGGAGCTTTCCCGGAACTGAAACATTGGAACTGGGACACAGAAAAGTCAGATCTATAAGTATCCCAGGGTCATGTCCGATCACAACCCTCTTGTCCTAGAAATAACCACACAGGATAATTCTACATCTGTCTCTCGTTGGACGTTTGATAGGACACTACTCTCGGACAGCGGATATATTCAACATATGAAAATCTGGTTACCCAGATTCATTATGGAAAATAAAGGGAGTGCTAGATTAGACATCGTCTGGGACTCTCTCAAGGCAGGGATCAGGGGGGAGACTTCGAGCTATGGTTGGGCGAAGCAGAAAAAGAATAAGAAGCTAGAACAGGATCTATATAAGGAACTAATAGAAGCTGAAGGCCAATTAGTTATGACTATTACGACAGGAGGGGATTTTGATAAAGCACAAGCCAGAGTAGCAGTAGGGAAGTCTGCAATAACAGAGCTCTCGGCTAAAAAAGCAGCTGGAAAGTATATGGCCTGGCGCAGTAAACTATACGAGAACAATGAAAGGGTGGGACAGTTATTAGCTCGACGTACAAGGGAGAGGACTGTCCAGGGCGACATTTCTGAAATAAAAGACCCCATCCTTGGCCCAGTTTCTGATCCTGCAGCGATTCGCTCGGCATTTCAGAGGTTTTATCAACAACTATATACGGAGGACTCCCACTTTGAGGATAGAGAACTGGCAAAATATGTTCAGGATGTGCCCTGGGGAGAGCCCTCCCGGAAGAGCTTGAGTCTCTACAGGCCCCAATTTCAGAAGATGAAATAAGGGGGCTGTCAATTCTTTACCAAACGGGAAAGCGGCTGGAACGGACTCTATTCCGGGGAATTCTATAAAAAATTCTATCCGTGGTTAAAAGAGATGCTGAAGGAAATTTTTACGAGTGCACAGTTGGGCAAAGATGCTCCGGATTCTTGGAGGTCCGCCAATATAGTGGTGTTTCCAAAAAAGGACAAACCCATTAATGAGCCAGGTTCTTATCGACCTATAACGCTGATCAATAGTGATATTAAAATCTATGCCAAAATACTGGCTACTCGGTTAGCCAAAGTAATTAAGAGATTGGTCTCTCCAACTCAGCATGGTTTTGTTCCTGGCCGTAGTACTACCGAACATATTCAGCGGACAATTGCTTTATTGGATGCCTCGGAGAATGCTGGAGACCCTATGGCTTTAATCCTGCTAGACGCAGAGAAAGCCTTTGATATGGTCTCCTGGCCTTTTTTATGGGCTATATTAGACAGAAATGGACTAGGAGGCGGTTTTATCAGGGCCATTCAGACAATGTATCGAAATCCTGTCGCCCGGGTGGTCGTAATGGGAGGTATGTCTGAGCCGGTCACAATCTGCCGTGGAACACGCCAAGGGTGTCCATGCTCTCCCTTATTGTTTGCGCTATATATCGACCCCCTTATTAGAAAGATAGAGCGAAATAAGAATATTGCAGCGATGCACAATAAGGGGGGGGACACAAAGATCCTGGTGTACGCGGATGACTTGGCCATTACCACCCCCAATCCTGCAGACGCTTTGGGAGAAATTGAAAGGGAAGCCGTTAGTTTTGGACAACTCTCCGGATATCTACTTAACCAAAGCAAAACCCTGGTTGTGATAAACGGAAGCGTGCAACTAAACGACCCTCGGGTAGTCCCTAAGGCGAGATATCTTGGGGTAGAATTAACGGCAGAAGTGGCGAAACTCGTTGACCTTAATCTTGGCCCATTATTGCGGAAGTTTGAAGCTGACTTTTCTCGTATGAATAATCTTAAGCTCACATTAATAGGGAGAAGTAATGTGATTAAAATGATGTTTCTCCCCAGAATTTTATATTTTTTTAGGGCCATTCCACTAGAGGTAGAGAGCCGCTGGTTTAAAGCATTAAATCAGATGGTGTCTTGGTTCCTACGCCCCCGAAGAGCTTTAACATTTTTGATGCTTCCAAGAGACCGAGGGGGGTGGGCTGTCCCAAATTTTCAATTCTATTATTGGGCAGCGATGTTACAACAAATGACGACACTCTTAACACCTGTGAGGATAAGCTTGGAGGAGGCAGACTCGGTTTTCTATTTATGAATTGATAATGGATATTGAGGCTAGAGGGTGCCTTTTACGACAGATAGAATATAGCTATTTCAAAAGGGTCAGATTTAAGGTTGTGATGGGGGCATTTAAGGTGTGGACAACTATTCGGAAGAAATTTGGTCTAGGCAGGGTTAACAGGTACACACCTTTAGAGGATAATGTTTTACTTCCGGATATTTTTAGAGGTGGATTTATGACACAGTGGGTTAAGAAGGGGATAAGGGTGATTGGCGATTTGGCAGAGGAAGGGGGGATCCTCCCCTTTGATACAATTAAGGACAAATACGGTATCAGCAATACTCAGTTCTTCAAATACCTACAAGTTAGGGATTTTTGGGCTAAAAAAAAAAGGGGGAAGCGCCGGCTTCACACACGTGGCACTAGTTGATTCAATATTAAAATCTTCACCCTCCCTCGCCACCCTATATAAATGATTAAATAAAGAAGTGGCAGACGATCTTACGAAACACACGGCTCGCTGGTCAGAGCTCTTACAAATTGGGACGGGAGAGTGCGACGATTCTTTGTATCTTGCTCAGGTATCTTTTATTGCTGCCAATCTTCAGATACAATGCTATAAAACTTGGTTCAACTTGTACATTACCCCGGCAAAGATCGTTAAATGGGGGGGAACAAATGGTATTCATTGTCCACGGTGTGGTTGTTATGCTGTAGATCTCATTTATTTGTTTGCAGATTGCCCAAAGCTTGACAAATTGAAAGAAGATGTTGGTAAATTACTTGAAGCGCAGCTAGGCTTTCCCATCTCTCTCTCTCTCCGGGTTTACTGGTCTTAGGGACGAGCGATACGGAAATGTCTTGGCGACACCAGATCTTTTTGTTCATAACTATGACGATTTATAGACTTTGCTTGGCGACAGCTTGGCTAGATCCCGAACCACCATCAGGACAACAATGGCTGGGGAGACTCTTAGCTATATATCGATCTGAAATTGCAGTTTACGAATGTAGGGGAGGGAATGCACTGAAAAGGGGAAAGAAAATATGGGCCCCTGTACAGCAATGGATTGAAAGGGTAGTTGAATAACATGTCTGACACCATTTTAAATGTAAATCCTCTGCCCAGCTGATGTACTGAGCCAACAGTTTATTATCGAATTGAGACACAACTTAAGGTGTATACTCAGAGAAGTATATTGAATTTTAAAACTCATACATTAGTGTCAGTAGATGTGCTAAAACATTATGCTTCTGAAATATGATTTTATGGTGATTACATACTAATTAAGATATTTGTTGGCCACATTCAAGTACTTTACCCAAAAGTGATTTCAATTCCCTTTAGTATCAATGAGGTTGAATAATGTCAAAATTATCTCACAAGCTGCAGATTAGGTTGTGCTACCAATATTAAAAAAAAACAATCTGGATCCGATGGATCCAAACAACTATAGGCCTATCTCCCGCCTTCCATTGCCAGCGAAAGTGGTGGAGAAAGAAATAAACTTTCAACTGAGTGCCTTTCTCTACGAGAATAAGCTACTGGATCCCACTCAGTATGGTTTTAGAGAAGGGCACAGTACTGAGGCTGCCCTGATAAAATCAACGGAAGAAATTAGGAAAGCCCTGGACCAAGGAGGTGAGGCTGCCCTCATTATGCTGGACCTATCCGCGTCCTTCGACACGGTCCATCATGACCTCCTGATGGACCGTTTGTCGGAGTATGGAGTCAAAGGCAAGGCATGGAGGCTGTTAAAAGCGTTTCTAACTGACAGAAAACAAATAGTGTCCTTAGGGAAGTTCTACTCTAAACCTTTTTCCTTACCATGTGGAGTGCCACAGGGATCGTCCCTTAGCCCTACCCTTTTTAATGTTTATGTGGCACCTTTGGCCCCTCTGATCAGATCATATGGTTTCAGTCTTACCTCATATGCGGATGACACACAAATTGTAGTGTCACTGCTACCGGGGCAAGAAGTAGGAATGAGCAAGAAGTTCCATGACTGCATGGGAGCAGTCAAAACTTGGATGACACAGAATTGCCTAAAATTAAACTCAGGCAAAACGGAGATCCTCATGTTCGGAAACAAGGCCAACTTCTGGACCCCGGACTGGTGGCCATCAGATCTGGAGATCCTCCCTAAACCTACGAGGAAGGCAAAAAATCTGGGTGTAATGGTGGATGATAAACTGAGCTTTGAGGACCAGAGAAACGCCACGACTCGGCCACCTTTCACTCCCTTAAACTGCTTAAGAAGGTTAAACCTTTCCTGCCAGAAGACAGTTTACGAACGGTCGTCTCATCCCTGGTTTTATCACGGCTGGATTACTGCAATGGGCTCTACTTGAATATCCAAGAGCGGCACTTAAATAAATTGCAGATTCTGCAAAATGCGGCAGCAAGACTTGTGACAGGCACCCCCAAATTTGTATCTGTAGCCAAGGAAATCAAAAGACTTCACTGGCTGCCCATCAGGAAACGGGTGCACTTTAAGTCACTATGTATTGTCTTTAAGGCACTACATGGTCAGGGTCCTGAATTCCTGATTCGCCAGTTTCAATGGTACACTCCCAAAAGAACCTTACGGTCACTAGGAGCCAAACTAGTGAGCGTACCACCCACGAAGAAAGCCTCGTGGGGGGGAGAAGTTTCATTGCAGGTGCGGCCAAAGCATGGAAGGCCCTCCCCTGGAGTTTGAGGAACTCCACTGACCTCCTCGCATTCAGGAAGGAACTTAAAACTTGGCTTTTTAACTTATAGTTTCCTCCAGCTATATTTTCCGTGCTACCCTGTCTCAGTAGAGTTGAGCTATCAGCGCCAGGACACCCCCGGGTAACCGCGCGCTCTATAAATATAATTAACATAACATAACAATATTGGGAAATCAGAAACCTTCCAAAAAGATGTAGAATTAAAGAAAATTGAGAATGTTGTGGCTTTTTGGATGTTCCCCTAAATGCGAGTTGTATTTTGGGGACTTGACGTTAGTCAGTTGGCAAATGGGTAGGAAAGGTGAGATCAAAGATTCCCAAACCAAATCCAGCTTGTCCTAACATATATTGCATGTAGTGTAGTGTGGATGGCCAAAAATAGAGCTTAAAATCAGGGGTACCTGACCAGCCTCTTCCAATCTACAAAACAGCTTTTTCATGATATTCAGAAGTCTTTTTGGCTCACTTTTAATGAATTGATTCCTAAATCCTGGCGTATAGGTAGGAAGCCTCTGAAAACAGAAGCAAAAATCTGAGGAGAACTATTATCTTAATATAATTTACTTGATCAACTACTGTCAGAGCCAAACTTTGCTGAGGATTTAATTAGTTCTTAACCTCTTACCATTTTACCAAATAATTTAATTTGAATATATCATTCAACATTTTTTTTGATTACCACCCTGAGGAACATAACATTTTGTTTAAGATTTATGAGTACTAACTTGATTTTGTTGAGGGGAAAAAACAGATCACTACCTCTTTGTGGGCCACATGTATCAATATCAGGAATAGCGATTACCTAATTGTGATTTTCTGAGAATCGCAATTAGGTAATCACTATTCCTAATGTATGAAACTTCTTGAGTTTCATTTAGCGATTCCTAGGGGGACGCAAATCAACCTACCTCACTAATATTAATGAGGTAGGTCGCATGGGGATGGCGGCCTGCTGGGGTCAACAGACCACCACTTCTATGATTGCTGTTGAATAAAGCAATAATTTTTTTAAATGCAGCCCGTTTTCCTGAAAATGGGTTGCGTTTAAAAGAAAAAAATGAAACTTTTTCTTTAAATTTTTTAAGAGCAGGCAGTGGTCCCTTTCACAGACCACTGCCTGCTCTTAAAAAACATTATCGCCACCATTCACAAAGGAGAAGGAGTCCCTGCAAATGTTTTGCGACCAATATTTGGTCGCTAAACATTCATACATACCGCTGCGATTCCGTATATGTAAGAGACGCCCTAAACACGCCCCTTCCAAATACCGAATCGCAAACCCATTTTGAGATTCGGTAACAGGTTACCAAATCGCAGAATAGAGTTTGATAGATTGGAAACGCCTTTTTCTCCAGTATTGGATCTTTCATAGATTCACATGCTTGAATCATCCCCGTCATAGTGGGAGTCCCACGGTATACATATAACAGCAGTAGATGTTAGAGGCTACAATGGAATGAACAGCCACTGCAACAGCCTATCCACTTTCTTTTGTAAAAAAACAACCAAACTTAAGCAACAGCCAATCAGGCAACAGCACCCTCTAGAACAATCCCAAGAGAGGCTAGGTTCCTCAGACTTTCTACCGCAGGTCGTGTGAAAGGGAGTCTCCCTGAGCTCTGCCCAGTTTTCTCTTCATAATTCCAGATTTATTCTCAAAATGTCGGATTCTTCAAAGAAAGGTCTCTTCAGGTCGTGTGGATCATGCGGTAAAAAGAGACTGCATTCTGAGGATCCACATAAAAACTGTATTTACTGCCTTTACCCTCAGCATAAGGTAAAAGACTATAAAATTTGTCTGACATTTTCAACAAAACCCTAAAAGACAGAGAGGGTAGGTTATTGATTTGGCTTCAGAAACTAAAACATAAATCTGATATCGTCTCTGAGGATGAGGAGAGCTCTACCTTACAGGCTTCTCAGGAAACATCCAAAAGGAAAGAGAGACCTCTTGAAACTCCTGAAATTCCCAAGAAAAAGAATTCTAAAAAGTCTTGTCAGGAAGATGCAGGCACCTCACTAAAAGGAAAGCATTCATTTCCTACTGAGGAGAAAAGCCATTAAAAGGAAAAACAATCTTCAGAGCATTCAATGAAAATAACAGTCTCAAGAAAGCTTATATCGCCGACGGCGTTCACATCTGATTCACCGTCGACACAGAAATCACCTTCTGGGCATGTTTCACCTGCCTCATCGTCGAATAAATCTTCATAGTCGACGACGGATACGACGACGGTCCCGCCGACGATGCTTCCAGTGACGACGATGGCTTCAACACCACCGACGACCTCATTGTCGACGGCAACTCGAACGACTACAACCTTCTCGTTGGCGTCCTCATCGACGATGGTGGTTCCGTCGACGACCCCGTCTACGACCGCGTCGACGACGACATCGTTTTCGATACTGACGACGGCTTCTTCATCTGCTCCTGTCATGTCCTCGTCGAAAACGCAGACTCCGCTACCGTCGTCGAGGTTGACGACGCTGCATCCCACTCCTGGTCGAAAGCGTCCGTCGACATTGCAACTCACGCCTATGTATCCGTCGATGACGTTCTCGTCGACGACACCGTCGACTAGGCATTTTTTGCAATAGTTTCACCTTTGCCACCTTCAACCTTTTTAGAGGAATCTAACGATGATGGGATGTTTGGCCCTGCTCACAGTCCCTCGCAGCTTCATGTAAAATACCAAGATGAAGATGATGATGAATACGAAGGTCACTATCAGCAAGATTATCACCCTTCTCATGCAAAAATTCAATATATGGAGCCTGTTAATGAGCCTATGGTCCACCTTCCTGTGGCCCTGGTTCAAGACCTTCAAGACTTGTTGCATGATTACCGCACGCGTTTTCCTACAATAGCTGTTCCTCCACCTCCACCACAGCCTGTCTCATATCCTCCATGGACTTCTGAGCCTTTGCATACGGCTTCCCCTGTGAGGGATACTGTTTTGCCACAACAACATCAGGATACTTCTGATGAGGGAGAAATTGAGGACAGTCAACCTCAAAAAGATGGGCAAATAGGTGATGAATGGAAGGATTATGTTATATCAACACCTGCTTCTCCTTCTCTTCAAACTGTAGAGTCTCCACCAGAAGATATTGGCGGCTTCTTTGCACTAATAGAAAGAGCAGCTTTACGTTTCCAATTGTCTTTGACAGTCAAGCAATCTGACTGCTTTCTCTATGATTTCAAATATCTATCCAGAAAGACTGTCAGATCTGTACCCATTGTAGATCACACCTGGGAGGAAGGTGTAAAAGTAAGGAGGACACCCGCCACTGTTATCCCGGTCTTGCCCAGGATTGACAAGAAGTATATAGCTCCTGATGATGCTCCAGCTTGTCTGGTAGGACATCCTAAGCCGGACTCCGTTATCTCACAAGCCACCCAACAGAGAACAAGAAACCCTTTAGCGCTCATTATTTCACCGCCTGATAAGGAGGGAAGGTGCCTTGATAACATTGGTAAAAGATTTACAACCACCTCAGGTGCTACAGTTCGCGTTTCTAACGCTTTAGCAATTTTAGCTAGATATGATCGCCAGATGTGGTCCGACATTGCTCACTTCATGGATCTCCTTCTGGAGGATAAAAGAATGAAAGCAAGAAAGATCCTTCTAGAAGGAGAAAGGTCTGCATCAGAAATTATTGATGCTTCTATGGACGTCGCTTCATTGGCCTTTCTTCAGCTCGCTGGAGCGGCTGTCCTCAGGCGTCAGGGTTGGCTGAAGGCAATGACGTACCGCCCTGAGGTGCAAAGCAAAATTTTGGACATGCCATTTGATGGTGAGACACCTTTCAGTAAACATATTGATGATGCTTTACAAGCCATTAAGACTGACACAGACACAGCTAAGGCTTTGGACACGCTCCAATATAGAAAGACCCCCTTCCGTGGAGCACGTGGCAGAGGGGCATATTTTTTCCGATGTGGTTACCAGAGATACCAGCCTCAGACTTACACCTCTTTTCGACCTTCATACCAACAACAACAGCAATACCATGCGCCACCGCAAGCTGCTTACTCCAGACAACCTAGGCGAAAACAAGTTCAATCCAGAGATTCTGTCAGAAAACAGTGACGAGGCCTCGCCGCCTGCCGCTCTTCCCTTAATTACTTCATTAAGGAAAACACCCCTCTCTTGTTGACTAGACCAATGGCAGAAAATAACAACAGACAAATGGGTCCTGGATATAATAAAATATGGGCATACCCTAGAGTTTACCTCAACACCACCTCCGCATCTGCCTCAAAACAATACCACCCCATCTTCAATTGCTAAAGAAAGAGATGTTGATTATGCTTCAGAAGGGAGCAATAGAATGTGTACCACGCTCTCAGAGAGGAAGGGGATTCTACTCCCGTTTCTTCCTGGTAAGGAAGAAGAAGTCGGGAGAATGGCGTCCTATTCTTGACCTCAGAAACCTCAACAAATATCTACAGAAGAAATCCTTTCGCATGGTAACTCTCCAGGAGATATTACAGCTTCTGAACCATGCGGTTTTCATGGCAAACCTGGATTTACAGGACGCATATTTCCATATCCCTATTTATCCCAAGCATCGAAAATGTCTCTGTTTCTCTGTGGCAGGCGCGCATTATCAACTCAAGGTGCTTCCCTGTGGCCTTCGTTCAGCTCCTCAGGTTTTCACCAAGTGCCTTGCTCCCGTGGCAGCATACCTACGATTAAAAGGCCTACAGATCTTCCCATATGTCGACGATTGGTTAGTGAAAGCTCCTTCTCTTCATCAGGCCTCAGAAGCTATCTCCTTCTGCCTACAGCTCTTCCGCTCTCTGGGTATGGCAGTCAATCTTCAAAAATCCGTTCTAACTCCTTCTCATCGGATAACATTTCTGGGAGCAACATTGGATACCCTCCAAAATAAGGCATTCTTATCAACAGAAAGACAGAACACCATCCAATCTCTGGCTCACAATCCCTACAGAAGAGAGTTCGCTTTTGTCCGTCTCCTGAAATCCTTTCTTGGCATGATGTCTTGCGCCATCCTCATGGTGCCTCACGCTCATCTAAGGATGAGACCTTTTCAGGAGCAGATGGACATTCATTGGCTTCAACTGACAGGATCATTCGACGATATCGTTCGGATAACACCGATCATGACAGACGAAGTTCCTTGGTAGCAGTCCGCCAGCAATCTCTCTCTGGGACTGTCATTCCTCTCTCCTCTTCCAGAGTTTATTCTGACCACAGGTGCATCTTTAGAAGGATGGGGAGCGCATCTTCAAGACCTCAAAGTAAGCGGCAAATGGAGTCTCTCTCTATCCAAAATGCACATCAATTTTCTGGAACTGAGAGCGATCTTTCTATCCCTTCAGTCGTTTCTCCCAAGGATAAGAGCATCCTCAGTCCTCATCCGTACAGACAATACCACCTGCATGCATTATCTAAACAAGCAGGGAGGAACAAGATCTCCAATTCTATCTTTGGAAGCTCAAAGGATCTGGGAATGGACATTACAGCATCACATAACAATCAAGGCAGAGCATCTCCCAGGAGTAAAGTACAACCTGGCAGACACCTTGAGCAGGTTACGTCAAACAAATCACAAGTGGGAACTCAACCAGCTGATTCTCGACTCCATCTTCCGGAAGTGGGGAACACCCAACTTGGACCTATTTGCATCTCAGGGGAACCAGAAATGCAGGTTCTTCGCCAGCAGGGAACCTCAGAGAGGATCATGGGGGAATGCGTTTTCGATAAGATGGTCAGGAATCTTTGCATACGCTTTTCCCCCATGCCTCCTCATTTCCAGAGTATTAATGAAAATGAAACGGGAACCGTGCCAGCTCATCCTTATTGCTCCACGTTGGCCCCGCCAGCATTGGTTCACGGAGCTACTCCTGCTGTCACAATCCAAACCTTATTGCATTCCAGTGTGAACCACTCTGCTAACGATGTACAAAGGGCAGATCCTGCATCCGCACCCAGCTTCTCTTCAATTGCATGCTTGGAACCTGAGTTCAATGAGTTCAAAGATTTAGTCATCCCTCAAGACTGTAGAGAATTATTGTCCAGAGCAAGAGCTGAGTCTACTACTAAAACATACAAACTGAAATGGAGACGTTTTTGTTCTTGGTGCCTTCGGAATGACATTCACCCTCTTCTCTCATCTCCAGAAAATCTTGCCTTATCTGTGGCAAAATCAAGTCTGGCATATGCCTCAGTAAGGTTCTACCTCACAGCCATCTCCCGATACAGAAGAACTTCCGACGCCTCTTCTCTCTGCTCTTCTCGCATAATCAAGCAGTTCATGAAGGGATTATTCAGGACTCCCCTCACAAAATTGAGCTCAAGTTTCTCACATGGAAAGTGGCTTTGCTTCTCACGCTTACTTCTTCTAGGAGAGTAAGTGAAATTCAAGCCTTCACCATAAAAGAGCCTTACCTACGCTTCACAGAGGACTATGTTATGCTGAGAACAAACTCTAAGTTCACCTTAATGAGCCTGTTATTCTGCACACTTTTTTCCCGCATCCTTCCTCACCGGCGGAGAAATCTCTCTACTCTTTGGATGTCAAATGATACCTTAAGTTCTACTTGCAAAGAACAAAGCAGCTGCGCAGAAGGGATCAACTGCTAGTGTCTTATGGGCCTAAAAGACTGGGTTCTGCTGTCACAAAAAGAACTATTGCATAATGGATCCCTGCTACTATTCAACTCTGTCATACTAAGGCGGGTAAACCGCTTACGATCAATGCCAAGGCACATTCTACAAGAGAAGTTTCCTCTTCTGCTGCTCTTTTCGCTGGTGTTCCACTGGACAAGATTTGCCGTGCCGCTACATGGAAGAAGCTCATACTTTCACGCTGCATTATTGCCTGGATATGGCATCTTATAGCGAAGCAGGAGTGGGACAGGCAGTCCTACGTCCTCGATTCCAATAAGGTAAGCCTCTACTATTAGAGGTGTTTTTTCCTTTGCGTGGTATAATGTATATTTATATTTATACTTTTGCTTCCTCGCCCTAAGTGCGCCGGATATGCCCAGACGTGGGTCCTGGGCTCACTGTGCCACTGGATTCAAGCTATCCTGGCTGATGAGGGGTGAAACCCCGAAACCAGTCCTAGGATGCTTGTTGCCGGTCCAGGGAGGGCCTGGCTTGGCAGTTTGGGCTAGACTTTTCCCATGAGGCACAGGGTCAAGACTGATTTGCATATGGCCAGGTCTAAACTGGGGTGGCATGGTGAGCAAAAGAATGATGGATTTAACCCAGATCTCTTAACTGGGGGTGAATGTTTTGATTTGTTCTGCATTCCGTCCATCTATTGTGTGTCTTTTGCTTATATATATTGTTGGTACTTTACTGCATGATATCTTACATATGTTTCAGTATTTGCATGTATATTGTTACCCACCATCCTCTAAGGGTAAATATGTATTTATTAGAATACTTCTATACATGTAAGTCTATGCAACTGCTAGCTATTCTGATTCAAGTATGTGAATCTATGAAAGATCCAATACTGGAGAAGAAAATTAGTTACTTACCTGTAACTACGGTTCTCCAGTATTGGTATCTTTCATAGATTCACATGCTTCCCACCCTCCTCCCCTGAGAGGCTTCCCTTATTTACTCAAGGTGTAAAGTTTCACACTTATGCTTGAAAATCTGAGGAACCTAGCCTCTCTTGAGATTGTTCTAGAGGGTGCTGTTGCCTGATTGGCTGTTGCTTAAGTTTGGTTCTTTTTTACAAATGAAAGTGGATAGGCTATTGCAGTGACTGTTCATTGCATTGTAGCCTATTGTGGTATTATCTACTGCTTTTATATGTATACCGTGAGACTCCCACTACGATGACGGGGATGATTCAAGCATGTGAATCTATGAAAGATACCAGTGCTGGAGAACCGTAGTTACAGGTAAGTAACTCGTTTTCTTTGTGTTCACAAATGGGCCGATTCTGTGAATCGGCCTGTTTGTGAACACAAAATAGCTTCATACGTGTGGCCCTTAGAATATTTTAGCTTGTATCCTGCAAATCCCTTAACGTTTGGAAGAGCCTACATAATTTGCTTGTGAGAATTAACTAGTGACCAACATATAATTGCGCTGTAATGGAAACTACTTCATAGTGAAAATTATCAGGATTACCTCACAAAATTGGCAGTAATTGTCACAATGAAAAATGGAAAATAATAAAGGCTGTTAAGTAGCATCCCTGACCGGTCCTGCATCTTATCTTAAATTGATAACTTAATTGCCCTTTAATTCTTGGGCTTCAGGTTCCTTATAAAAGGCTTGAACACATTTAATAAAGCCAAAAGATTGAAGTATGGCTCTTAGATAGTCCCATCTGATTAGGCAGAAAGCCTTTCAGCATTGGCCCATACCCTTATCAGTGGTGATGAGGAGGGATTTGCTTTAGCTTCACAGAAGATGGAGCCTGAAATATTTTGGTCCAAGTGCCTATTATGTATATATCCCTGTAGACCTAAATTGATCATATTTCCAAATATGTTTTGTAGACAAGCGACCATTATTTTTTATAACATTTTGTTATAAAACTGTAAGAGTCTATATGATGGGTCCAAAGAAAACCTTGCAATGTTAGCCTTTTGTGGTGACCATGGTGGTTTCTCAAGTTATAATACCTCTTGGTATTTTTGAGTTGGTATTGTACATGAGAGGCTACTTTCTTCCAAAATTTAGGCGGTCTGGAGTTTTTCCAGTCTTAATTTTGACAAAAATTAACTGAATTTTCAGCTGTTGGATTCATTCCACTGGTCTGTCAAGAAATAATCCAACGGCAGAGCAGATGGAGTGTTTCTTGATGGACCAATGGAAAGATTCATCTCAGTGCTCTCTAGGTGGCACGCTTCTTGATAGACCAATGAAGTAAATCCATCACCTCACTGCGCTTTAGGTCGAGCATGACCAAAGAATGACTCAATTTCACTACTCTTTCTGTTCTGTTTTTTTTCAGGCCTGATCTTCTTGTTGAAGGAGGGAAAGATTCTGTTGTCGACACTGCAGGAACCCTAGGTAGGAGCATGCTTACTCCTGAATTTAACATTACCTAGCAAGGTAGAGCAATAAAGTAACATCAGCGTTCCCTTGTGTTTGAAATTGATTTGGGTAATGCATCCTTTTAATTCCATTGTCCCTTTTATTTTGGATTTATAGATGAAAGCAACTCGCATGATTCCTCGTTAGATGAACCTGTGAATAGACAAGGATTAGGTTTTCAAGGTAAGAGGATACAGTTTAGGTTAGCATGTCTATTGAATATCAAGACTTGGTTAGTTCAGAATACATTTCAAACGTAAACGTATTTTTCAAGGTGTATTGACGAAAGGACTTGAGGACTAACTATAGTCCTGAAAGAAAATTTTGATGTGAGTTTCCGGCATCTTAAAGGATATTGGAGATCTTTTTTTTTACATTTTGCTGGTCTGTTTGATAGAAATGTACCTTTCTAATGGTTATCAGCCATTACCCATGCAGAGTTGCAAAGACACAGTTATGATTCGTGCCTACGCATGCACTAAATACATTTGACTATGTAAGTTTTGAGGTGTGCATGCATAAACATGCAAATTCACCATTTGTATATAGAGCGAGAGAGAGATGCATATGGGCTTAATTTGCCTAGTGACAGGTATATCCCTTATTCACTTCAGGAGGCATAGAAATCTTATCTCTTTTGATCATGCATTAGTTTTCACTAGCTCCAAGTTGGTTGTGCTGACTAAGTGGTTCTTTACAGCCATATTGTGGACCTGAGTTAATGTGTAGCATTAACACAAAATGTATTTCGACGTCTGGCAAAGAAGTGAATATCAATATCCTGAAGTCAGGAATTTAATCTCTGATATGGGTACAGAAGGCTGCTGCCCACCATACCTACTCTAAATGTTGTGGGAGGAAGTGAATATTCAAGTGTTAGGTGCATGCTCGACTCCTTCGTATTCGTAAAGATATGTATGTACGTGGTATTTTTTTATAGCACAATCCTATCCAAAAGGAAGTGGAATGCTGTATTAAGTCAAAGACAAGCATAAAGCCAATGAGAGAAAAGAGTAGCTGGTTTGATGATGTTTGTGTGGGAGTGATGTGATCATATTTTTTCAGGACTTGAATGAGACATGCGCGGTGCATAGGATGCCACTTAGGGTTGATAGTATGGAGTCTGCGAGGACATGAAGCAGGGCATTACCACCATCCAGATGCAAGACTATGAGGGCTTGTACAGCAGTTCTTAAGTCGCTCTCTGATGGATACTTCTACTGCCAGATTCCTCACCTGTTGCATTATCCCAGGTGTCAGACTGGATCCAGAAACTTCAAAGCTCTCACGTCACCGGTAGGGGGTGCTGGCCTTGTGCAATGTGGGAAATGGTGTTAAAAGGCATCACTTAAGCCATATAGTACCCACCCTGGTGCAACATCACTTGCCTTTTTTTCTGCACCTTTGATGCAGATCCGGAGCTCGCTCTTCAGAGTTGTTAGTTTCTCTCACAAAAAAAAATAGTACAGTACCATATCACCACCCAAACGTTTGGGTTTTAAGCCCTGCAGGTGTTGTGAGGGACAGTTGTCTATCACTAACTGTCGCTCCATTTGTCTCTAGTGCCTTGGGTTGGATCACGACTCACAATCCTTCCCAAAGGCCATCAAAGAACATGAGGCCAAGCTCTTAATGGCTTGCACCAGGGACGACAGGTGAAGTTGTCGACATTCTAAACCTCGCTTCAGGTCCCCTTCTTCACATTCATTGGGTCTGAAGCACAGGAAACACAAGAAGTATAAGAAGGAAAAGGATTAGTCACCCTGGCGCCCTCCGATTTCTACAGGATCATCTTCCTCTTTGCCAGAGTTGGTCCTCGTGGAACCAGCCCAATCCTCTCCAAACAACCCTCTCCCAATGACTCCGCTAGGCCTAGCCTTGGAGCTGCCCTGAACTCCACCGGCTCCACCATTTACCTTCCTGGGAGATCCAACTCGAATGGAATTCCCGGCCCCAGGCAGCGACCCAGCAGCATTCCTCAATGCCATGTATGCCATTGTTACCAGAGTGTCAGCTCCATACAGCGTGCCTTCAGGCCCATAGCTCTGTAGGGCTACCAGCTGTTCATGCCTCTGGCCCCTGAAGCCACTCGGATCCACACCACCTGGACTGACTCCAGTTCCTCTGGCCTTCAAACGGGCTTTGAGGTACACCACACTACAACTGCCTATGCAAAGGCCAGCACCGGCCCCTAAAACCACATCACAAAACAGATCTGTTTGTAACAGCTTCGGACCCCTACACCTTTGAACTGTTCTAACAACGAGTCAGCATTTTCCCCAAAAAAGGCGTGACCCATCAAATGGGAGATCCATGAATTTGGCCTGAACGTCGGATGAGAAGTTTCACATGGGTAGCCAGGCATGTCGCCAAATGGAAGAGGTGGCCATAGTCACAGAGTCTGCAGTGTCCAGCCCAGACTCAATGCTATCCCCGGAGGTAATTCTGTCCATACTGGATTACTTCTTGGATGTGTGCCCTCATATCCTCCAGAACATAGGGCACAATTATTTATGTCCCATAAAGTGTGGTTGTAGCAAGTGAAGAGGCAATTTGCATTCAGTGATTTTAGAACCATATTCCTCACTCAGAAAGACTTTTTTCCCCAGGCCTCTTGGCGTTTCCCTGTGCGAGGGTTCTGACGGGAAAGGTATCAGCTGACTGCTTGGGCTTGCTACTGCCACCTCCTACAAGGGATTACTGCCAGCTCAACTGTTTTTGTGGCTTTTCAAGAGGCTTCTCTTTCCGCCACACAATAGGCCTACCAGCCCCAGATCTAGAAACAGCAACAAAATCTGCTTGTCAGACAATACAGAGGCAGAGGTAAGGGCAGTGGATCTTCCCAGCCACTCTTCTCCTCGTCTTCCTCCTTTCCTGCACCACCAGACAAGTAGACCTAGTTTTCTTCTAATCCAACTTGGAGACTGGGGGGGGAGGGTTAGGGAGGGGTGTATAAGTATTACTTCGGGGTAATGTATCCTTCAAATTGCTGAAAGGTGTTGCACCCTCGTCTTCCTTCATGCTTCACCCTCTTCCCTCCTGCTCACTTCTCGCCCTCCAGAAAACCTAGCCATAATGCAGCAACAAGTGGCAGCACTCCTACGGAAAGGAGCGGTGGAGTGCCCAAGAAGGACGGCAGTCTGCACCCAATCCTAGAACTCAGAGATTTAAACTTATTCTTTCTGAAGAGAAAGATGAAGATGGTGACCCTGGCTCAAGTTTTACTGGCGTTGGAACTCAGAGACTGGATGGTGTCACTCATCCTTTAGGATGGGTACTTCCACATCCCTATCCTGCGATCTCACTGGAAGTACTTGCGGTTTGCAGTAGGTTCTATGCACTACCAATTTGCAGAGTTCCCCTTTGACTTAAAGTCAGCACCTCTAGTTTTCACAAAGGTGATGGCAGTGGTCGTGGCCCATCTCAGGTCGGGCATTCCAATCTTCCCTTACCTGCAACGACTGACTCATCAAAATCGGATCGCCAGAGATGGTGTCACGCCATCTGCAGACAACAGTATCCCTGCTGTTGAACCTGCTCTTTCCGATCAACAAGGCCAAAACTCATCTGTGCCCCTCCCAATAACTCCAGGTATAGGGTCAGTACTGGACGCCACCCTTCTCCAAGCCTTTCTACTTCCCCAGAGGATTGCCAACATCAAGGAGATGATTCCATCCTTCCAACAAGGCGCACAAGTTGTAGTTCTGAGGGTGTTGAGATTCCTAGGTGTGCTGCCTTCCTGCGTTCTTCCAGTCACACACGCATGTTGCCACATGAGAGCCCTGAAGTGGTGCCTCCACAGGCAGTGGCTACAGTACAAAGGAGATCTGCCGAACTGCACTGCGGCAGAAGTGTAGTGTAGAGGATGTGGCCTTACGGCTAGAGCTGTCGACCACAACGCTGGGGAACCGGGTTCGAGTTTCGGCAGGGACGCTCAACATCCTGTGATTCTGGGCAAATCACTTAATCTCCCTGTGCCTAACAAAAAAAATTAATGTGTGCGTCTGTAACGCTAATGGTGCCCATGTAAAGCGCTCCGATAACTTCGGGTCAAGTTCGCGCTATATAAAACTCCGGGGGAAAAAAGTGATTTGGTGGGGCAACAAGGAGAACTTGAGTTGCGGGATGTCCTTCTCTTCCCCTCCAGCCGTGGCTACGGTAGAAACTGATGCTCCCACCTCAGGGTGTGGAGAGCTCATCTGCAGAATCTGGCAATCAGAGGCCTCTGGAGAAACTGTTCTTCACATCAGCCTGTTGGAACTGCAGAAGATTCAGCTGGCACTTAAAGCATTCCTCCACTTCATCCAGGGTTGGTCCGTCAAAGATCTTGACGGACAACACAACAGTGATGTGGAACACCAACAAGTAAGGGAGGAGTAGGCTCCACCTACTTTGCTTGGAAGCATTGAGACTATGGGCTTGAGCACACTGCCAAGGGATTTGACTCACCACCAGTCACCTAGCAGGGTGTCAGAACATCAGCGCTAGCATTAGCTTGCCAATCAAGAATGGTAGTCCAGAACATCTTTGCCCGGTGGGGCACCCCTCAGGTGGATTTATGAACCTCATCGGAAAATAGACAATGTCAGCAGTTCTGTACCCTCCAGTATCCACTGAAAGGAGCCTTGGGGACACGTTTCAGTTGAGGTGGAACTTTCAGCTGCGTTTCCCTCATACCCTTGATTCCTCGACTTTAGAGGAAGATTCTCTAAGGTCAGGCTAAAGTAATTTTAATTGGCCAAGAGTTGTGTACACAGACCTTGTGCACTTCTCTACTTTTCCCCTGCTCAAGCTGTCATTCAGACTGGATTTTCTGTCCCAGTCGGGAGGAATGGTTCTCCAACCCTCCACCTTCATGCCTGGAGATTTTGTGGAGACATCTGAAGTCCTTTCAGCTGCCACTGGAGGTAGTTGATAGAGACTTCTAGCCGCAGATTCCATATCGAATTCCCAGGTGTTAGACTGGATCCGGAAATTTTTGGTGAGCAGTACCAATGCGTCAATTGGCTCTGCGTGGTGTCATCTGCACTGGATGTGACGCGCACGGTGCCTATATAGGCACCACCCCAGTGTGCTGACATCAGTTCTTTTCCTTCCTCGCCAGTTAGCGCAGATCCAGAGAAAGCTACCCCATAAGTCACTTTTTCGACTGGCTTCAAACCCTATGGTGCCTGTCATCGACAGATGTTGGTGACGGACCGATCACGACGTGAAGTTCGGTGGAGATTGCCACGCTATGCACCCCAAGGCCTTGAGGGAGCGGTCCCTCAAGCTCTTTGCTGCCTGACAAGCAACGCCACAACACTCTTGTTTCCGGTCGAGAGGAAGGTCGCGGAATCAGTCGCTTCGTCCAAGTCAACTGGCTGCTCAGGTAAGTCCCACAAAAAGAAGAAATCAGACGAGACGAGAGATTATCGACATTCGAGGCCTGGCTCCACAGTTGAGTCAGCATCTGGGTCGGCTCTGCACTTCCCTTAGTTTCAGGAAGCCAGAGTTTTATGAGGCCATGCGCCTCATATTTGAGAGGCCCGTTCCTGCCGGCGCACCTTTGGGTCCCGCGGGATTCAAGAGGGGCCCCTACTGGTTCCACTCCGGCAGCTCCGGCGCCAGTTGGGCCTCTTGGATCTATGGATGGATCCGGACCGGCGCTGGTCATGCCACCTCAACCTTCCCTGGCGTGGGTCCCGATGCTAGTGCTGCCAGCAGCGCTAGTGACCCCCGGCGGAGCCATCTCCCATCTGATACCTGACTCCTAAACAGAGCCGGAGGGGTGTCGCCCGATGCTGACTCGGGCGCCAACTGGAGCCATGCCTTCCAACCCGGAACCTAAGCCCTATTCTTATAGGCTAGGACTCAGGAAGGATTGGGAGGTGTCACTGGACCCTGAGGAATACTAGCCTTTAGATCCAAATATGGACTGGTGTGAAGACTTGGTGGAGGCCAGTGAACTGGACACTTCTCCAGATATTGGCATGGTTTCTCCCCCTACTGTGGCTATGGAGGAGGGAGCATCCTTTGCATTGGTGGTGAGAAGGGCGGCCGAGGTCCTGGACCTTAGCCTGCCATCTCTGGCAGTCAAGACGAAAGTCTTGACAGAGGTGCTTCATCCGGGAGTGACCCTCTTAGAACCACTTCTCCCTTTCAATGAAGTCCTTACTGCTGTCTTGCTTGGGATCTGGTCCAAGCCCAGCACAGGGGCTCCTGTGAATAGGACGATTCCCCTCCGCCACTACCCCGCCCCAGTAGACCTCAATTTCCTCAGGCAACACCCTACCCCAGAGACTAGGTGGTCCAAGCCTCTACCTCCAATGTAAAGCCTGACGCATTCACTACCGCACACCGGATAGAAAATCCAAGCGGCTGGACACCGTAGGGAAGAAGATATTTTCTTCCACGAGCCTTCCATGCACGTCCGTGAACACTGCGTGCCTTTTGGGCCGTTAGTCCCATGCTCTATGGGATTCGGTTGCGCCGGTGTTGCCCATGGTTCCAGGGGAGGCCCGGGCCATACTCTCCCAGGCTGTTGCTGATGTGAGAGAAGCAGCTAAGTTCACAATCAGATGTGGACTGGATACCACCGACTCGCTGGGCAAAGCGGTTTCCTCAACAGTGGCCTTACTGCACCACGACTGGCTGAAAACAACAGGCTTTTCAGGGGATGTAAAAACGTCGCTAATAGACATGCCTTTTGATGGCTCCCGTCTCTTGGGAGACAAGATGAATTCAGCAATGGTGCGCTTTAGAGAAAGCAGAGCAACGACTAGGTCTTTGGGCCTTTCCATGGCCCCTCACCACCCCAATCCACATTTTGCTCTTTTCGTGGCTTGGAAGGGGCTTCCAGCTGTGTCTATACCCTCCCAGCCACTGCAGCGTGCAAGCTTCATAGCCTCTGCGTGGCGAGGTTGTGGCATCCACAGACCATCTGAGTCGGGCAGCCGGAGGTCGGGTTAGTCCCCCTGCCCACCCGGCATCCGCAGCTTCCAAACCCTTACAGTTTGCCCTCTTACCATTATGGGCACCCATTGGGAGGCAGGTTACGTCATCACCTGCCCCTCCGAAGATCTATAACATCAAACCAATGGGTTCACAGCTCTCTTGGCCATGGGAGCCATACAGCGGGTGTCGACGCTAGAAGGAGGTTGTGGTTGCTAATCCAGTTACTTTCTGGTACTGAAGAAGGACAAAGTCCTTCGTCCTATTCTAGACCTGTGCCCTTTCAATTTCTTCCACAAGAAGGAGAAGTTTGAAACGCTCATACTTGCTCAAGTCTGGTCTGCCCTGAACCCTTGAAACTGGATGGTAGTGTTGGACTTACAGGACACATATTTGCACATTCTCGTCCTGCCTGCCCACATGCATTACCTGTGGTTCACGGTAGGCCACGAGCACATTCAGTTCACTGTGCTTCCTTTTGACCTTACCAGCACCCCTCGTGTGTTCACCCAGGTGATGGCGGTGGTTGCAACTCATCTGTGGATATCTGGCGTGCCAGTCTTCCTCTATCTCAATGACTGGCTGTTGAAGGCGGGCTTGCCCCAGGCTGTATCCCCACCTCCAGACTACGGTGGACCTCCTGCATTCGCTGGGGTTCACTATCAATATGCAGAAGTCACACCTGACTCCCTCTCAGATGCTCCCTTTCATGGAAGCTGTTCTGGACACTGTGCAGTTTTAGGCCTATACTCCCGAATGGCGAGTCTGGGATATTCAGGCTGTGATACAGATATATGAGAAACAAAAGGGATCCACCCTTGAATAGATATATAACCGTGTTCTCCCAGACTTAGTGTGTCTCCTACAATGGTGGAAAGCACACAGCTTTGTTTAAATACCCCTCACACACCAAAAGGGCCCTTGGTGTCATGCTTCATCATAGGGGTCTTCCCGACCCGCTGCGGGACGGGGCCTGCTGCAACCTACGACTACGCAGGAGCACTAATTTTAGAACAAAACTATGTGTAGTGTAGGAATGTGAGTGGAAGGGTCAGGAGTGAGTGAAGGAATGAATATATGTTAAAAAATACCTGGCTCATTGGAAAGAAAACTTTAATATTCCGTTGAGCTGGTATTATTAAAAGTGGGGAATGAATTGGAGATACAATGCTATAATGAGCTGTTTCTCCTATGTCGTCAACATGTTTCGAAGCCCTCCCCTGGCTTCTTCATCAGGACCGAAGGATCCCTTCTACACTCAAAGTTGTAATGCAAAGAAAGGTACAAAAAGTGTATATACATGTAGATAATCCTACGTGGTGTACATGTCCAAATAAACATGCACCGTATACAATACCTCAATAGGTATGCTACTTAATGTATATCTGGAAGAAAAAACATAACATTAAAAACATAACATATGCATCATCCATCACAATTGGTGGTGACCTGTAAAAAAAGTGATAGATATTTTGATATATTTCCACTATCACTATCAGTGACGATAAGTCAGTGTTGTGTACTGCTGGTGGAAAAAAAGGACAATACAAAGGACAGACATACACTTAACATAAATCACACTCTATGTCTAAGGACCGCTGAATGCGTGTCCAAGGTGGTAATTGCAGGCTAAAGTAGTTTGGTATAACTATAAAATAGTTAGTGCCATTAAAGAAAATGAGGTAGAGCACGTACTTTTTCTAAAAGGGATAATACCCCATGAGCCTCAGAACGGGGTGGGAAGGAGTGTCTATAGTCAAACGCTGGATACAAATGAGAAAAGGAAAAAAATTGTTGGTTAAAAGTGTCCTGCCAACTGTGGCAGCGTCACACGGCGCCCTCAGGATTTAGATCGGCTATGACGTACTTACAATTTCAAGATCACTGCCTCTCCTGGATACTACCTCCCCGCGGCTCCGTGAAACGATGGGACCGCGGGGGAGCATCCTTAAGTACTGCAGTTAATTTCCGAAAAAGCCGCCAAAGTGATAATTGGTTGTCAAAGCAGCACTAGACTGCTAAAGTCCACTCGGATCTCGTTACCAATTCGAAAAAAGAACTACTTCCGGTCTTTGCAAGACCGGGGTTCGGGTCTGCTGTAAGAAAAAAGATTTTTTGGATAAGACCCAATAATTGCTTAATATTGTCGAGTACGCCTCCTTCGTAAAGGTGATGGTAATTGAGCCAAAAGATATTTTCTTTCTAACATAAGGCTCGTATGGTGTGTATCACTGTATCTTGTGCCGGTCCCGCTCCCTTTGAATGACTAGATCGCTAACCTAGTCTGGGTAAAAAATTACACTTCCGGTAAATTACGAGACCGGGAAAGTTGTAAATACGGGGTTTATGTTATCTAATTATGAAATCAGCCCAGTCTGTTGTTAATGAAGGAAGGCCATTCCTAGAGAAATCCATAAGACATGGAATAATGTCCCAATTAATTGTGCTCACATGGCGAGATCGTGCATGAAACACTAGGGATTAAGTTTACACCTTATCTCAATTAAGGACGTAAATAATAGGGGTGGCCCTCTAGTGGTAGGCGTAGAGAGACCCAGGGAAATTTGTGCGTAAGAATGCATGAAATTATTGACACCAACAAAAGGGGGTTAATATTGGATCGTGAAAGAATTAGGTCCTTGTGACAGACATTGTTGCTCAGTTATATGTCACGCCCAGACGTCCTACTGAGGTGATGTCAATAGATACATAAATACTAGAAAGGGGTGATCTCCTAGTATTTCAGGGAGAGTCGTAGGGACCAAGATACAAATCACGTAAATTGCCCCCATGGTATGTCGTCGTTCAATCCCTCGACATGTGTCCCCAAGCGGAACTCCCACCGTTGTTCTTTTTGAAAAAGGCCAGTCTCACTGTTCACTTGTTCAATTATGCTCCATTGTAGGTCATCCACAGTGTGCTGGTTCGTCATATAGTGTGTTGCCATTTTGGTAGTGCTCTTCTTGCAACGCACATTGCTCCTGTGTTCCCCGATGCGGGTCTTTACTGGTCTCGTCGTCATACCGATGTATTCCAAACCACATGGGCAGGTGATCATATACACTACATTCTTGCTGTTGCAATTGGTGAACCTCCTCTGTTCCTACTCAGTGCCATTCCTGAATTTAATATGTCTGCTTTTCCTCGTCAGATGGCAAGTACTGCAGTTGCCACAGGGGTGGTGGCCCTGCACTGGTGGTAGAAGTACACTCTCAGTAGTCCTTGTTGGTTCAGGTTGTGGTCTCGTATGGACTAACATGTCCTTCAGATTCCTACCCCTTTTATATGCAAACATGGGTTTCGGGAGGTTAAGATTGCAACATGTGAGGAGTCTCCAGTGTTTATTTCTAATCTTAGATACCTGGTTGGAGTTGGTATTAAACGTGGTGACACATATTGGTCTTTCTTCCCGTTCTTTTGGAATCTTGTCCTCCAGTAGGGCATCCCTGTGATTGTTACTGGCCCTTTTCATAGCTTTATTGATAATCGCCGTGGGATAGTTGCGTTGCCTTAGTTTGACTTGTAGGTCAGCGGCTTGTGTTTTGAAATCCAGCAGCTCTGTACAATTCCTCCGGAGACGGAGGAATTGCCCGTAAGGAAGGTTGTCTCGGAGGTGGCGAGGATGAAAACTGTTATACAGCCTTATGGCCCACCACAAATGGGGGGACCCTACCAACATTGGTTGCCTCCACCACAAGAGTACAACTATAACTACTATGGACCACCGCCTTTTTTAGGGGCACGCCCTGGACCACGGAGGGGCAAGAACCGGAGGGGCAACAATGTCCACTGGCCAACCCCGGAGTACGAGACATTACGTGTTTCCACGAGGAGCATGACAGGCGCATCGAACAACCCGCCGTCAACCAGCAGGAGGGGAACTTAGTAGTGAACCTTAACAACTATGAACTGACACCAGCACAGGAACGTGTTTTGGAACGAGGACTAGGATTTGTACCCACAAACAGATTGGATAAATTCAAACTATGCGCCGAGATGAAGGAGTTCATCCGGAAACTTGAACTGCGGGCATTCTTCAAGGAGAAGGGACCATCGGAAGGAGATAGAGAGGACACAGGACTACGGGTCAAATCCACGTTTACCCCCCCGGACTCGACACTACCGGTGGAACTTTTTACTTTTGAAAAGGCGGTCATGAAAGAAATAGAGAGCATCTCGACACAGGATAACAATACCTTTCAAAACACTTCCAAGGAGGAGAAGGAGGCAATACATCAACTTTCAACAAACAGCGACATTGTCATCAAGCCAGCGGACAAGGGCGGGGCTATTGTTATCCAGTCCATCACTGCCTACGACAACGAATGTAGGAGTCTCCTCGAAGATCAAAGGAATTATTGGATTCTACGTGATGACCCTACAGAATCCATCAGAATCCAGATAGCCTCCATGGTGGAAGAAGCAATCTCTCATGATTGGGTCTCCAAGAAGGAAGCGGAGTTCCTTACCAAGGAGTCTCCTAAAACCCCTTACTTTTACACCATCCCCAAGATTCATAAGAATCTTGGTCAACCACCAGGCCGCCCTATAGTATCGGGCATAGATTCCATTCTGGAACCTTTATCGAAATTTGCGGACGCCTTCCTACTCCCTTTGGTCCAAAAAACCGGGACCTACTTGAAGGACACAAAGGCAGTCCTGCAGCTCCTTCGGGGTATGACTTTTGATCCGGAGAAACACCTTCTTATGGGACTGGACGTGGAAAGTCTTTATACGAGCCTTCCCCACGATGAGACATTAAGCATTATTGAGGAGGTCCTGTTCACCACTCCATGGGAATATCAAACACCACGCAATGTGGTTATGGAGTGTGTTTCACTGGCACTCACAAAGAATTTTTTTGCATACGAGGACACTATCTACATACAGAGGCACAGGACCAGCTAGGGGAGCACTTTTGCTCCCAGTATAGCTGGTCTCTATGTGCATCATTTGGAGGTGAAGAAGATCTTACACCCCAACAACCCCTTCTTTTCCAATATAAAGACTTGGAAATGTTACATTGATGACGTCCTGGTTGTATGGGAAGGGGACATTCCATCTACTGAAGCCTTCATGATCTGGCTTAACCAACAGAATGCCTTCCTGAAATTTACAAACACTACTTCACAGACAAATCTGGTCTTTCTAGATCTTAATATATACCCAGACGAAGGTACTCTGAAGACCACGACCCATTTCAAGGTTACAGCCAAGAACTGTTTACTGCTGTATAACAGATTTCATCCTCGCCACCTCCGAGACAACCTTCCTTACGGGCAATTCCTCAGTCTCTGGAGGAATTGTACAGAGCTGCTGGATTTCAAAACACAAGCCGCTGACCTACAAGTCAAACTAAGGAAACACAACTATCCCACGGCGATTATCAATAAAGCTATGAAAAGGGCCCGTAACAATCACAGGGATGCCCTACTGGAGGACAAGATTCCAAAAGAACGGGAAGAAAGACCAATATGTGTCACCACGTTTAATATCAACTCCAGTCAGGTATCTAAGATTATAAATAAACACTGGAGACTTCTCACATGTTGCAATCTTAACCTCCCGAAACCCATGTTTGCATATAAAAGGGGTAGGAATCCGAAGGACATGTTAGTCCATACGAGACCACGACCTGAACCAACAAGGACTACTGAGAGTGTACTTCTACCACCAGTGCAGGGCCACCACCCCTGTGGCAACTGCAGTACTTGCCATCTGACGAGGAAAAGCAGACACATTAAATTCAGGAATGGCACTGAGTGGGAACAGAGGAGGTTCACCAATTGCAACAGCAAGAATGTAGTGTATATGATCACCTGCCCATGTGGTTTGGAATACATCGGTATGACGACGAGACCAGTAAAGACCCGCATCGGGGAACACAGGAGCAATGTGCGTTGCAAGAAGAGCACTACCAAAACGGCCATAAAAAACTCGACAAGGAGAATTCTCTACCTATTCAATTTGAGTTTTGCAGTGTGTCAATGATATAGCCACAGACAAGTCAGTACAAAGAATAAGAAGTACAAGTGAACCAGAAATATAGTTAGAAAAGTATCAAAAAAGGTTTATTTAATAGATATACTGATTAAATATATAATATCACAATAAGTGAAAAAATAGCAAAAACACATCCCACCAGCCACTCATACAAACTTCAAACATACCAATTCATATATACACATTCTCACACATCTAGTCCATATAATCCACTCATACACAACAAACAATGATATGAAATGACAAATAAAGTGTCTCATATGTCTAGAACCAAATACATAAAAATATATACATCAGGGCTATTTGGTTAACAGAGTCAGCATCTAGAGTATGCCCAACATAGAGTTAAATACATGTAATCCGTGAAAAAGACTGTCTAGTGTCTCATGTTATTCCAACAATTGGAATCCTGCGCCGACGCGCGTTTTGGTGTTTGCCCGAAATTGGGCTTCACCTTCCTCAGGGCATCCAAGTTAGAGACACAAAAAGAGAGACGGTGGGGTGTGCCTGATGTTCAAAGAGTATTCCAATTATACGAAGAATTGGCATATTGAGCAGTTTAAGAGAGCATGCAGGCCTGAACGTGGGCACATCAAACGATATTCTGGGTATGTAACAGGCCAGCACACAAAGCTAATTCGAAATATATGAGGGGGAAACGGGATCTATAGAAATCTGTAGATGGCAGGCCAAACAGGGCAAGGCTACTTAACATATGCATAGAATCAAATCATCCCGTGATAAAAAGGAGCCTGTATAAATAGGATGTAGATAATATCAAGCGGTTCGTGAAGTCCAGCAGGGATTGCCGGTACGTAATGAAAGCTGACAGTGAAGTGGCCGTGCGAACTTGAGAGCTCCAGGGGCTGACTACCAAAATGGCAACACACTATATGATGAACCAGCACACTGTGGATGACCTACAATGGACCATAATTGAACAAGTGAACAGTGAGACTGGCCTTTTTCAAAAAGAACAACGGTGGGTGTTCCGCTTGGGGACACATGTCGAGGGATTGAACGACGACATACCATGGGGGCAATTTACGTGATTTGTATCGTGGTCCCTACGACTCTCCCTGAAATACTAGGAGATGACCCCTTTCTAATAATATGTATCTATAGACATCACAGCAAAACCAAAGGGGATGATGGACGGAGTGCTGAACATTGCAAGCACTCACCCCCAGTCAACTGATCTGGGTTTAATCCATCATCATTCTTTAGCTCACTCCGCCACCCCAGTTCAGACATGGCCATATGCAAATCAGTCTGACCCTGTGCCTCATGGGCACAGTCCAGCCCGAACTGCCAAGCCATGTCTTCCCTGGACCGGAAACAAGCATCCTGGGACCGGTTTCTGGCTTACAGCCGTCATCAGCCAGGCTATCTTGAATCCAGTGGCAAAGTGAGCAAGGGACCCACGTCTGGGCATACCCTGCCAACTTAGGGCGAACATAGCAAAACCAAAGGGGACATCACTTCAGTAGGACGTCTGGGCGTGACATATAACTGAGCAACAATGTCTGTCACAAGGACCTAATTCTTTCATGGTCCAATATTAACCCCCTTTTGTTGGTGTCAATAATTTCATGCATTCTTACGCACAAATTTCCCTGGGTCTCTCTACGCCTACCACTAGAGGGCCACCCCTATTATTTACGTCCTTAATTGAGATAAGGTGTAAACTTAATCCCTAGTGTTTCATGCACGATCTCGCCATGTGAGCACAATTAATTGGGACATTATTCCATGTCTTATGGATTTCTCTAGGAATGGCCTTCCTTCATTAACAACAGACTGGGCTGATTTCATAATTAGATAACATAAACCCGCGTATTTACAACTTTCCCGGTCTCGTAATTTACCGGAAGTGTAAATTTTTACCCAGACTAGGTTAGCGGTCTAGTCATTCAAAGGGAGCAGGACCGGCACAAGATATAGTGATACACACCATACGAGCCTTATGTTAGAAAGAAAATATCTTTCGGCTCAATTACCATCAACTTTACGAAGGAGCCGTACTCTACAATATTAAGCAATTATTGGGTCTTATCCCCAAATGCTTTTTTCTTACAGCAGACCCGAACCCCAGTCTTGCAAAGACCGGAAGTAGTTCTTTTTTCGAATTGGTAACGAGATCCGAGTGGACTTTAGCAGTCTAGTGCTGCTTTGACAACCAATTATCACTTTGGCGGCTTTTTCGGCAATTAACTGCAGTACTTAAGGATGCTTCCCCCGCGGTCCCATCGTTCACGGAGCCGCGGGGAGGTAGTATCCAGGAGAGGCAGTGATCAAGACATTGTAAGTACGGCATAGCCGATCTAAATCCAGAGGGCGCCGTGTGACGCTATCACAGTTGGCAGGACACTTTTAACCAACAATTTTTTTCCTTTTCTCATTTGTATCCAGCGTTTGACTATAGACACTCCTTCCCACCCCGTTCTGAGGCTCATGGGGCATTATCCCTTTTTAGAAAAAGTACGTGCTCTACCTCATTTTCTCTAATGGCACTAACTATTTTATAGTTATACCAAACTAGTATAGCCTGCAATTACCACCTTGGACATGCATTCAGCGGTCCTTAGACATAGAGTGTGTGATTTATGTTAAGTGTATGTCTGTCCTTTGTATTGTCCTTTTTTCCACCAGCAGTACACAACACTGACTTATCGTCACTGATAGTGATAGTGGAAATATATCACAATATCTATCACTTTTTTTACAGGTCACCACCAATTGTGATGGATGATGCATATGTTATGTTTTTAATGTTATGTTTTTTCTTCCAGATATACATTAAGTAGCATACCTATTGAGGTATTGTATACGGTGCATGTTTATTTGGACATGTACACCACGTAGGATTATCTACATGTATATACACTTTTTGTACCTTTCTTTGCATTACAACTTTGAGTGTAGAAGGGATCCTTCGGTCCTGATGAAGAAGCCAGGGGAGGGCTTCGAAACATGTTGACAACATAGGAGGAACAGCTCATTATAGCATTGTATCTCCAATTCATTCCCCACTTTTAATAATACCAGCTTAACGGAATATTAAAGTTTTCTTTCCAATGAGCCAGGTATTTTTTAACATATATTCACTTCTTCACTCACTCCTAACCCTTCCACTCACATTCCTACACTACACATAGTTTTGTTCTAAAATTAGTGCTCCCGCATAGTCGTAGGTTGCAGCACGCCCCGTCCCACAGCGGGGCGGGAAGACTCCTATGATGAAGCATGACGCCAAGGGCCCTTTTGGTGTGTGAGGGGTATTTAAACAAAGCTGTGTGCTTTCCACCATTGTAGGAGACACACTAAGTCTGGGAGAACACAGTTATATATCTATTCAAGGGTGGATCCCTTTTGTTTCTCATATATTGACTAGAGGAGGACGTATCCACCTCTTTTGCTCTCAGAGCATTACCTCTTCACTCCCTATTTTGATTATTTACCTATGATACAGATATTTCAGCCTCTATCCTGATTTCGGTGAGACTAACTCTGACGCTGCTGGGCCTCATGGATTCCTGCATCCTGCTTTTGACACATGCCCGATGGCATATCTGGGCTCTGCAGTGGGACCTGGAGTTCCAGTGGGTGCAGCATCAGGGAAATGTCACCGACATGGTCCAGATCTCGGAGGGAACTGCAAAAGATCTGCAGTGGTGGTTAACAAACAGCAGTTGGTTCAGTGGCAGACCCTTCTTCCTTCCCACTCTAGATCTGACAGTGGTGACAGATGCGTCACTCCTGGGATGGGGTGGCCATCTGGGAAAGGTGGAGATCAGAGGCCTCTGTTCTCATCTGGACTCCACATCAACCTTCTGGAGCTCCGGGCAATCCGGCTGGCATTAAATGGCGTTCCACCCAAGTGGAGGCTAGTGCAGGTGTTCATGGACAACACCACCGCCATGTGGTACTGCAGCAAACAGGATGCGGTGAGGTTGTGGACCCCCTGTCAAGAGGCCCTAGGTCTCTGGACATTGCTGGAACATCATGGCATATCCCTGATAGTTCAACACCTGGCGGGCTCTCGGAATGCCAGGGTGGATGAACGCATTCGCAGATGCCTAGCAGATCACGAATGGTGCCTCCATCTGGAGGTGGTTCCAGGTCTCTTTCGGCAATGGTGAAAGCCTTGGTTAGATCTGTTTGCCACCGCTGAGATGGTGCAATGTCAGCAGTTTTGCACGCTGGAGTTTCCAAACCAGTTCTCTTTCAGAGATACTGTTTGTCTCGAGTGGAGCTCAGGCCTCCTGTATGCCTTTCCGCCCATATGTCTCCTGCCCAGAGTTCCCAAGAAGATCAGGAACAACCGATCCCAAGTCATCCTTGTGGCTGCGGACTGGGATCGGAGAGTTTGGTATTGTAGGAAGCTAGCTCTGTATATGCTATACCAAAATAAGGTACAGTGTGCGCAGTCTAGTGAATCCTCAGAGGCTTTACAAAGGCTTAAGTAGATAATATTAATGCTCTCTTTTTTGGTAGTGTGGGCCAGCAGTTAGGCATATCAGAGGGCAATGCTAAGTTTAGGAAGTTAGGATCCTTCTAGCATGGTTACCCCCACTTTTTGCCTAGTGTCAGTGTGGTTTTTGACTAGTCTGACTGGCATCCTGCTAACCAGGACCCCAGTCATTGTGCTCCCTCCCTAAATTCGACTATGGTAAGTACTTTTGTACCACCACAATTGGCTACTAGTGTACCTCTATAAATCCCTAGTATATGGTACTGAGGTACCCAGGGCGTTGGTACACCACGGGTCTCCCCTGGGTTGCAGCATGTATTGTGCTACCCATGAGAGACCACTCAAGCAGTGACTACAGGCCTGCCATTGCAGCCTGTGTAAGCTGGTTCTGGCACTACTTATGACAGACTTATGTTTCCTTATGTCTGAGGTCACTACACTTTAAACCTATAAGTCACCCCTAAGGCAGGCCTTACAAACCTGAAGGCAGGGTTCTGGGTTATAAATGTGACGGTGCCCCAGCATTAGCAGGACACTCCTACCAACCACGGAGTAGATTCTCCAGGCTTTGTAAGTGCGGTCAGCCATTTTGATACATATAGTGCCATGCGTCATTACGCGATGTCTAACTATATAGTGGCTGTGCCGAACCTGGGCATGTTTGGTATCAAACATGTTGGAATCATACTACCAACACCATTACCAGTGTTGGAGATATGATTCCATGCACTATGGGGGCTCCTGGAGGCCCCCAGTACTCCCGGTAACAGCTTTCCAGTGTCTGCCAGCAAGCTAGTGCTGCTGTCGACCACAGACACGATTCTCCCCTCCTGCTGCTGAGCTGAACTCGAGCAGGGGAAGGTAGAACAATAGGTTTCCTGTCACTGGGAGGTGTGCCTACCTCCCAGACAGGACTTAGTGTATTGGGTTGGGGTAGGGGCTTTCCAGCGCCACCAGATTGCTTTGAAGGGCACATTTGGTGCCCTCCTTGCATACTCTGGGTTGAGCCAGTTCAGGGAGCCCTTGGCTCCTGCTTTGGCATGAAACTGGACAAAGGACATGTGAGTATCCTCCCTCTGTCCAGCCCCCCTCTGGGAGGGACCCCTGAGTCATGCTAACCCCTTTCTTAGGGTAAAAAAGGTCTGACCTGTGAGTGGGTCCTCAATTCGTCGTGGGACAAGACTCAAGCTTGACACCCCATCATTCTTCGACCTTCTGGACACTTGGACTACGCTGGAACCGAGACTGCACCAAGAAAGACTCCTGCTGCTCCTGGTCTTGCTGTTCTGCAAGTCTTCTTCGTCGTCTGTGTCTGTGCTTCTTCCAGTATCTTCAACAGACCTGTGGGCACCTAGGACACCCGAAGTAATCTCCCTTGGAGTGAAGGAGTCACTCCCCAGCATCTGCTGGCACAGCAACATAGCTGACTGGTCTGCTGCTCCTGACGTCCAACGAACTTCGAAAGGCTCAGCAACACAGGTGGTGGTTCTTCAACTTCCTTGAGGCCTGACCTGTCCTCTCTGTAATTTTGAGCCCAGTATCCCTCGTCAGAACCGCTGGGACCAAACCCCTGTACACCGCGTTGACTTGCCGTTGCTAAGCCTTGTTGGCTCTGCACTCCAGAGATCTTCGGGCTACAAGAAGCTCCAGCCTCCAGCATCTTTTCCTGCCAAGATCATCGTCCTCACAGAATCCTCTGCACTGTGGCCCTTCACTTTGGTGAGCTGCTCAAGGTCCTCTGGCTAGTTCTGTGCCTTTGGCCTGTGGGTCCTCTCAAGGATCTTCTCTTGCTTCAATGGGCTCCCCTGCTTGCTCAGGCCTGCTCTGACTCTCCTGCACTTGCTGAGTCTCTTGGACCTTCCTGGTTGCAACGTTGCTTCTTCATCGTTTACCATCTATGTTGCTGCTGCCATGGCTTGTTGGTGCTCCCGCCGGACATCAGCTCCTGGTTCTTGACTACTGACGTGGGACAGCTCGTGCACGGCTCCTGGTCTTCCTCAGCGTTGCCTGGTCCTCACAGCTGAAGCGACAAGGTCACCATCATCACTCCTGCATCTTCCATCATCGATGGGCATTGCTCTTCCGTGCCTCTTGGTTACCTACGAGTGGCATAGACTCTGTCCCCTGCTTGCAGGTTCTTCTCTTCAAGAATCCACCCTTGGATTCCACCGGACTCTTGCACAGTCTTCGCCAGAGGTATCTTTTCTAAAGTCCTCCATTGTGGTCTACGGCGGTTTCCGACGTCACTTTGCACCTATGCACCCGGCTTTCCTGGTGTGGGTATCGTGGTTCCTGGGTATTCCATGGAGGTATCGTGGTTCCTGAGTTATCCACGGGTGGGTTGACTCTCCAACCTTCTGTCTTCCACGGGGTTTCTTCAGGGTCCACTGGGAAGGGTCCTTCCTCTTCAAAACTGCAACCGCGACTTTCGCGTTGACTTGTATTGAGTACATGGCTGTGTTTCCAATCTGCACGCAGCCTCCGTGGGGTTCCTGAGTACTTACCTTGGGTGATTCCTTGTGTCCGCAGCTCTTCTGAGTCTCCTGGTCCAAGTCCCGATGTCGATTGCAGTTCACATTTCACTTTCTTGGGATATGGTTTCGTCTCCCCCTGAAAACCACTGTGTATTGTGCTTACTTACCTCTTGAAATTGAAGTATTATTGTGTATTTGTGTTGATATCTCCGGATAGGAGAGATATCTATCGGTTAGTGAGGGTTGTGTAATAAATAGACATATTTTTATAACTACATTCTGTGGTTCTTTTTCGTCTAACCTACACTACATCATTAGATCTGGTAAAACAAGCTACTTAACACTTCTTCTGGACTAAACCTGAAGGCTACTCTCCACAGCTACCACTTACAGAGCTTTCTATGGTTGTCTAAGACCACTAAAATCACCGTAAGGGCTGTCTGGAGTAGTGCAAGGTGCCTCACTTAAATAAGTGTTCACCATATACTAAGCCAGCTTCCTGCACGAAGCATCTTGTTCAGGCAAGAAATGATTACACACACTCAATAAATAAATCCGAGATCAGTGGTTTGTAAAAATATTACTTTTAGTATATTTATTTTATAGAACCAAAAATACTTTGTTGCAGTAAAATACGTTTTGCACTATCACTGTTTTTCAATATCAAAAGTGGACACAGTGCATTTTTCAATCAATACAATGTTATCCTATGGGAGGAAACGCAATCAGCAATTTGCAGGTAAGTAAACTTTTTACGAAATGTATATTTTGGATGAAGAATCGTTACCAGGCAAGGTTCAGGAAAGTGACCTCAGTGCACCTCCAGCGGCACAGGGACGCCCAGGTGCGAGTCAAACCCGGTGTCTGGTGCCAATGTTATCCAATGGTGAAAGGGGTAATCGAAGTGGTACTACTTGCAGGTGAGTAGCACGGTTTTGGAATCCAGTCTCCGGAGGTTAAGGTTAGCACAGGGTGGGCCACAATGCAGCACCAAACTTACGCCTCTAGCGGCCCAGGGGCGGCCGTTGCAGAGTGCCAACACAGCGTCGGGCACTAAATGCAGACCAATGGGGAATCCCACACTTAGAAAAAGGCTGCAGGCTTAGGCCTGGAAGCTGGATGAAAGAAACTCATAGCTGCACAGGTAAGTTGGGATGTGCTGGAGCATTGGGACACCATCGGTAGATCTTCCAAAGGCCCAGGAGCTCCGGGTGCAGGGGTGTCCTTTGGCATCCCAAGTCATCTTACCAGTGTGGTCACGGTTGGAGGGAGTCGTCGTGCAGAAGCTGCTGGCATCGCCGTGGAACCACCAGGGGTCAACTCACGAATGCTCTTGCTCAGGATCGCAGGGGAACCTATTCTGGACCAGTGGGCATTGGGTGCAGAGGTGGTCGACTTCACGGCTCCACAGGCAGAGCTTTGGTTTTGAATCTTGTTTTTTGGACAGAGCTGCTGTCCACAGGAGATCAGGAGTCTTTGTTAAAGGCAGTTCGTCCTCCCAAGGTTTTGGAGGTCGCTGGTCTGGGAGACGAGTTGTGCAAAGTTCGAAGTTTGCAGACAGACTGGTGGGTCTGGGACCACGGCAGTCGCTGGAGGCTTGTCGTGCAGGGATTGGTTCTTCTTTGTCCTCTTCTTCGTAGGTTGTCAGTAATCTGAGGAGTAAGGTTCAGAGGTGCCCCTAAATACTAAATTTAGGTGTGTTACAGGGGTTAGAAGGTAGTAACCAATGGGCTACTAGGGTAACTACACCCTTTGTATGTCCACTTCGTCTGCGGCACATACCCCTAGCCCTATTGGCTAGAATCCTCATAAGTTGCGGTTCCCGAGCGGCTCCCAAGTAGGTTTGAGAAGCGAAGTGCGGTCTTGACGAGAGTGTGACTACAGACTTCACTTCTCGCCAATGAAGCTATGGCTTAAAAACGTTATATAAACAATACGAATAAAAGTTCAGGTGGTATTAAGTGTATATGCACCTGGCTAATGAATATGTAATGTTGAATGTTGTGATTAGTATACAACAGCAGGAGTGGAACTAGGCTTCACACAACAAATACGCTAGGTCCTGAAGAATAGCCGAGAGGGGTAGGCTAGAAACATGTCGACCATTAGGAGGTAGGAACATTAATTCCTTATGTCCTAATCTTTCCCCTGTTTTTTAACCATACCAACTAGGGGTTGGAATAAAATAGTCATTACCCACTAGCCAGGTATTTTTTTTTGATATTCAAGTTTTTAATGATTTTAAAAACATACAAACAAATCAGCAAAATCACGGATAGCAGATATTCATTTACATCATCAAAATCCATGTGACCCCAATTCAGCACCCCACAGGGTGTACAACCACAGAAAGAATTAGAGTATCATTCACTTTCTTCGACAGCGCCCAGCCATTTACCCCACACCCTCCGGTATTTCTTGGGGCATCCACGCGCCGCGTATAGAGCTTTCTCTTGTGTCGCGCACCAGTCCACTCCCTTGCGCCACTTTCCCAGAGCCGGTGGATCGGGACAAATCCATGCTGCCGCTATGTCACGCTTGGCAACTATCATAGCTGTGTTAAAGAAGGTCTTATCGTT
Organism: Calotriton arnoldi; assembly: GCA_963921515.1. Lineage (NCBI taxonomy): Eukaryota > Metazoa > Chordata > Amphibia > Caudata > Salamandridae > Calotriton > Calotriton arnoldi. Next base: position 2,772,758 of record CAWUFW010001032.1, read on the forward strand.
CCGGGACCCATCTAGCCCATCTGTTATCCCCAATAATGAATGTCGTGGATCGTGAGGAACTGTCCACCCCAAGACCTCTGTAAGCTCCTCTTCAATGGCTCCCCAAAAATTTGCCAGCCGGGGACAAGTCTAGACCACGTGAAAAAAATCTGCTGGGGCCTGGCCGCACCTAGCGCAGGACGCATCAGAGCGTAGGCCCGCTCGGTGAAGGCGTACCGGAGTGAGGTAAGCGGCATGTAAGTAATATAATTGGATTAGTCTAAGTTTGGCGGAGGCGGTAATTGTTTTGGGCGCCATGAGCGCATCGCGCCAGTCCACCTCATCCAGTGGCCCCACCCAAGCTGTCCACTGGTCCTTCAGTTTGTCCAACGAGGTGGGAGTGTTGTTGATTAAAGTGCGGTATATACGGGAGATGCCCCCCCTGCCCAGGTCCCCTAATAACGTCTGGGCCTCCGTAGGGCTGTATTCCGGGAGCCGAGTGTCGTCTATGAGGTGTGTGTGAAGGGCGTGCCTCAACTGTAAATATTTATAAAATTGGGAGGGGTGCAGGGAATAAAGGGTGCGCATATCCTGGAAGGAAAGCATGTGGCCCCCAACCCAGACGTCCCCAAGCTGTGTTATGCCTATGAGGTCCCATGTTTTGAACCCCCGTAGGCCACTCACTTCCCGGAGCCAAGCCCCTTGCCAGAGGGGGGTGCATTGGGTCAATTTGCCGGACCAGCCGGTATGGCGCAGCGAAGCCCGCCAAGCCAGGAATACCGAACGTGTCACGTCTGGCAGCTGGATCGGGACAGGTCCCCCGTACAACATGGCCTGTACTTTAGAAAATCCCAGCTCGCACAACTCCAGCCGGTAGGCCGGGTCAGTCCATCCCCCGTTGAACCAATCATGGACCACCAGCAATCGTGTGGCTATAAAGTAGAGGTACAGATGCGTCATGCCCATGCCCCCGTCAAAGGAAGGGTTCCGACACGTGGAAAGAGCCAGACGCGACCTCCCGCCGCCCCATAAAATTTGATAAGTAAGCCGTCCAACTCCTTAAACCAGGATCTGGGGAAACAGAACGGGGTGTTCTGGAGGACATAGAGGAACCTGGGGAGGATAAACATTTTAAATAAGGCAACCCGGCCCAGAGGGTTCAGGGGCAGTGTCTTCCATTTCTGAAGGTCTTCTTTGGCCTTTTTGACCAGTTGGGTTACGTTCAGGGACCAGCCCAGTTCCGGGAGCAGGGTAATCCATATTCCCAGGTATTTAAAGGAGTTGTGCCGGATCGGAATATTAGACTGCCAATCGTAACAGTCCCTTGACAGGTGAAGTGGGACCAGTACTGATTTCCCGAGGTTCAGCCGAAGACCTGACACTTGCCCAAACGCCTGCAGCAACCGGAGACAGGGCGGCCCCGAGGAAGCGGGCTCGGCCAGAAAGAGCAAGACGTCGTCCGCGTAGAGCGCAATCTTGTCCGTCTCGGTGTTTGGCCACTCCCATCCCCTAACACGGACGTCAACCCGCACCAGGGCCCAAGGGTTCCATTGCCAGGGCAAACAACAGGGGCGAAAGGGGACAACCCTGCCGCGTGCCCCTAGCAATGGGAAAGGCCTCGGACAGGACTCCGTTCACCAACACCCGTGCCCGCGGCTGCGCATAAAGTACTCGGACCAATGCTCGGAACTGGGGCCCGAATCCCATCTCAGTCAACACGTCTTGGAGATATGCCCAATCCACCGAATCGAAAGCTTTTTCGAAATCTATAAGGAGGAGGGCCAAATAAGGAGTGAGTAAGTGTCGGTGGGCCAGAGCCAGTTGTACCCTCCGGAGACAATGACGGGTCGCGCGTGCGGGCATAAAGCCACATTGGTCCGGATGAACCAGCATTGGCAGGTACGGCTTCAGCCGTTGGGCCAGGATGGTGGCATAAAGTTTGATCTCTGTATTGAGGAGGGATATGGGGCGGTAGTCCGCGCAGTGACGGGAGGGAGGCTGGGATTTCGGAAGGACCACAATAGTGGCGATGTCTGTCTCCGGCGGGAAGGAGCCCCGATCAAGGGCTTCTTGAAAAAGGCCAGCCAAATGGGGCACCAATGTGTCACGGTAAGCCGTGTAATATTCTTGGGGAAGACCATCTGGTCCCGGAGTCTTGCCCGGGGACGTGAGAGAAATGGCTTCCTCAATTTCTTTTCTAGAGATGGGGCGGTCTAGGTCTTTCTGGGCTGCCGTCTCCAACCGGGGAGACCGACGCGGCTCCCTCCGAGGAGAACACGGAGCGATGAATCGGGAGTTTGTGCAGCATACAAGCACCGATAGTAGCTGGCAAACGTGTGTGCCATCGCTGAGGCGGCGTTGCAAACCGAACCATGTTCATCCACCACTTCCGGAATTATACGATTCGCCCTGGGAAAAGTGGCCAGCCTGTGCTAAATCGTGCCATTTTTGTCTCCCCAGCCATAGATTCTTGCCACTGAGGACCTCCATAGGAGCTTGGCCGCATCTATAGATAGCTGTCTTATCTCGGACCGGATAAGGGCTAGTTGTCGGCTTTGGGCGGCGTCGTCAGGCAGGGAAAGGGATTGCTCCAAACGTAGCCAGGTATTTTTAAAGCATCTTTTTCCTTTTCCCCGACTCCTCCCTCACAGACCAACGTGTCTTTCATAGTCAAAAAAGAAATGCTCCCGCGTAGTTCGTTTGGTCGCAGCACGCCCCGTTCCGTAGCGGAACGGGAAGGACCCTATGATGAAGCATGCCACCAAGGGGTAACCCTGGTGGGTGAGGGTTTCACAGAAAACTTTGTGTTTTCTCCTGAGTATGAAGTAAAACTTTCCATAAGTTAGGTTGGGTGCCATTTTTTCTGTGTTATGAACTGGTCTTGGTGGGCGGCCCTAGCTCTTATCCTCTAACTCCCTCTATTTTTTGTTTGTAGAATCCTCCAAAACAATATGGAGGATTTTCAAAGGAGGGGGTCATTTCAGCTCAGGGCACTTTAGGGGTGGTCCTGGCTGAGAGGGAGCACACCTCTCCTGCTTACTAATTTTCCCACTGACCTTGCCGCCAAAATTGGGGCTTCGTCTGGGGGCTGGCATCTCCACTAGCTGGAGAAGCCCTGGACAGCATAACATAAGGCAGAAAGCATTTGAGGCTCCCATCTGTGCAATGCTGTTCCTGCTTGGGGGTAGGTCTGCAGCACCTCCACCCAGAGTAGGCTTTGTTTCTGGCCCACAAGAGCAAAAGGCTCCCCCCTCGGAGTCAGAAACCTGTCTAGAAGTGGCAGGCTGGTGCAGACCAGTCAGGCACGCACTAGTGGGTTGGTAGGTTTTCAGAGGGCACCTCTAAGGTGCCCTCTGAGTGCAGTTATTAATGAATCCAACACTGGCATCAGTGTGGGCTCATTAATCTGAGTTGTTTGGTACCAAACATTTTGGAATTCAATGAAGCCATCATGGAGCTGTGGAACTTGTAGCGACAAGCTCCCAGCCCATTACTCAGTATGGCTTCACTATGTACTTATAATGTCTAAGAATGGACTTGAACACTACAGGGGCATATCTGCTCATGCAGTTATCCCCTCACAAGAGGTATAGTGCATCCTGCCTTAGGGCTGTTAGACCTTCTAGAGGGGTAACTTACCTATGCCGCAGGCGGTGTTTATGGGCATGGCACACAGGGATGTGTGCCAGGATGACTCTTCACTTTTATCTGCACCAAAATAAGCAGGCTGCAGTGGCCGTGTGCATGTGTTTGGTGAGGGGTCCCTTAGGGTGGCACAATACATGCTGCAGCCCTTAGAGACCCTCTCTGGTTTAAAGGCCCTTGATACCATTGGTACCTTTTACAAGGGACTTATATGTGGGCCAGAGGTGTGTCAATTGTGGAAACAAAGGTACAGTTCTGGGAAAGAACGCATGCACTGGGAACCTGGTTAGCAGGAACCCAGTACACATTCAGTCAAACATGCATCAGTGGGGCCAACCATGCCAAAAGGAGTACTTTCCTACAGGTTTCCAAGCTATTGAGCATGGACATAGGTCCTCCTATCCAACTGTCACTTCAGGAAAATCTTCTGTTGCAGCAGCAGGGGAGGATTCTCCAACCGAACCTGTCAACTCTCTTCATTCTTCTGTGGAGATTGAGCAGTGACAATTGACAGTTTTCGACCTTACACCCAAAGTCTGCAATGTAATCCTATCAGCCAGGTGTCCCTCCACCAAAACGGTGTACGCTTGCCTTTGTAGCAAGTTTATGGCATGGTTTGCAGAAAAACAAGGTGTCCCCTCTTTCTGCTCCCCTTTCTCAGGTTCTTCTAATTATTTCTTGCCTTGCGCAGCAGTGCTCTGCTCTGGGTACCTTAAAGGGCTACCTTCTGCTATACCAGCCTTTCTGCGGTTGCCTGACCAGCCATCCCGCTTCAAATCCCCTATTGTACATAGGTTCTTAAAAGGTTTGCAACATACGTTTCCTCATTCTCCCTTCCTCATGCCTCAGTGGGACCTCAATCTAGTCCTCACTTTTTTGATGTGTGTTCCCTTTGAGCAATTACACAACTGTCTTCTCTGGCTCCTTACCATAAGACAGCGTTTCTGCTGGCAATAACATCTGCCCGGAGGATCATTGAGCTTCAGGCTTTGTCTTCCAAGCCTCCATACTTGAGCATCTACCCAGAAAAGCTGGTTCTATGCACCAGAGCTGCCTTTCTGCCAAACGTCATCACTTTTTTTCATATAGGCCAGTCCATCCCCATGCCTACTTTTTACGCTCCGCAAAATTCCTCTAAAGAAGAGGAGCGACTTCACTGAGTGGGCCCAAAAAGAGCATTGTTGTTCTACCTTGACTGCACAAGAAAGTTCTGAGTGGTTGACCAACTCTTCCTGGGGTATGTCAGAGCGAAGAAGGGAAAGGCTGTGCTGAAGCGGACCATCTCCTGATGGATAGTGCTCTTCTTTAGGATCTGGTGTGCATTAGCCAGTAAACAACCCCCTCAGGGTTTGCAGATTCATTCCACCAGAGTCAAGGCTGCGACCACTGCCTTAGCATGCATAGTTCCGGTCCTTGACATTTTCCAAGCAGCAACGTGGGCATTTCTGCAAACATTTGCCAGTCTCTACTGCCAGGACAGTCAGGTCTGTAGAGATTGGTATTTAGCCCGTGCGGTCCTGCAGGACGTTTTAGTATGAAATTGTTACACAGACCCACCTCCAGGAAGGTTATCTATTCCAAGGTAAGGAATCTGTGGCTAGAAGTCTTTATTAGATGAACAGGTTACTTACCTTTGGTAACGCCTTATCTGGTAGAGACTCTATCTAGCCGCAGATTTCTAACTGACCCACCCATCCTCCCCGCTCTGTGAACGGAATTTTAGGGACAGGGCTGTTTCGCTGTTAGGGCCCTAGGTTTCCACACCAGTTGTAAGTGATCTTCATGACTCTAGCGCTCCTGCTGTGGAAAGTCGCGAAAAGAAACTGACGTCCGCACGCTGGAGTGGCGCTTATATAGACACCACGTACGTCACATCCTGTACAGACAACAGCACCACACCTAAGTGATCGACACCACCTACCGGCGCACAGAGTTACCACTCATGAAAAATCTCTGGATTCAGTCTGATGCCTGGGGATAATTCCAAGGTAAGGAATCTGCGGATAGATAGAGTCTCTACCAAATAAGGTATTACCGAAGGTAAGTAACTTGTTCATCAATGCATCACCCCTCCACCAAATCTGCTTACTCTGGCAGATGTAGTAACGTTGTTGTTCAGACAATAAAATAGAACCCTTGCAGGCTGTCACAGTTTCTACAATTTGCAGTTTCCTTTGCCCAGGGGGTGTGTGCGATTGGCACTGTCAAGAGGTATTTGGCGGCACTGTCGATGTTCCTCTGTCTGCCAGATAAAAGGTACCTTTTCAAATCTCCTCTGAAATACCCTTTCTGAAGGGGTTAACAATTATGTATCCTCCAACCCCCTTTGTTGGGCCCCAGTGGGACCTTAATTTGGTTTTAACTGTTCTCATGGGGAATCTGTGTGAGCCCCTGCATAGTTGTCCTTTTAGGATGTTGACTCTATAAATAATGTTTTTGATGGCTATCACTTCAGCCAGATGGGTGAGCGATATACAAGCTCTTAGTTCCCGTCCACCTTTTACCTCCTTTTATACCGATAATTTGTTGTTGCCAACTAGGACTGCTTTCCTAACAAAGGTGCTGACTCCATATCATCAGAATCAGTCCAACACCCTCCTGACCTTTTAACTCCCCCACCTCATCCCACTAAGGAGAAGAAGCGGTTGCACAAGTTGGTGGGCATTAAACTACTACCTACACTGTACCAAGGACACACGACTGGATAACCAGCTCTTTGTTGGCTACATGGTGCCAAGAAAGACAAAATGGTGCAGAAAAGGACCCTATCGAGGTGAATCATCTTTTGCATCAAGACCTGCTATGCTTTGGCCAAAAAGGAACCTTCTGAACGGATCAGGATCCCATTCTAACCACCCCATTCCACCAGAGCCAAATCCACCACGTCTGCCCTTGCAAAGGGAGTACCAATTGTAGGAATATGCAAGCCAGCTACGCGGGCATCTCTGTGCACTTTCGCCAAGCATTAGTGCCTGGATTCTAAAAAGCGCAGAGGTGGTCACTTTGTCAGATCAGTCTTGCAGGATTTCCTTGTATAACCATCTATCAACCCTCCTTCTAGATAGGGTATTGCTCTGTAATCTGTTCTACAGGTGAGGAATCTGCAGGTAGAAGTATCCATCAGGAGGAAACGTTACTTGCGTGTGGTAACGATCTTTCTGGTGGATACTCTGTCTACCTGTAGATTCCTCACTGACTCTCCCACCTTCCCATTTGATGGATGGTTATAGGTAAGATTAATAAGTGCCCAAATTAGGTTTTGGTACTGCACCACTCTATTAGTCCATCCTTTTGTCTGGAAGGCTGGAAAAAATGGATGGAAACTGACGTTGTTGCGCTGGTTTCAGTGCTATAAGGTTTCTGTGATGCTATTTGAAAGCACTTCCGGCATCAACACAAAAGCCAGTACCCTCTACCAGTGACGTGAAAGCTTTGAAGTTTCCAGATCCTGTCTGACGCCTGGGATAGTTCTAGAGATGACGAATCTGCAGATAGAGTATCCACTAGAAAGATCGTTACAGCGGGTAAATAACTTTTTCTTCTAGAAGAAACACTTTCACTTTTTTTTAGAAGAGAGAGCCGGTACCAGGCAGACTTTGCTTATTTGGCAATGTGTTCCTTGAGGGTCAGGTTGGTGCCCAGGGTGAATCCAAGTAACTCACTATTTAAGTAAAGTTGGGGTTCGAAGCTGTTCGAAGCTGTCAAGGGTAGTATCATTGAGCAAGGTTTGTACCATTTCTTGTTTGTTGTTCTTAGCAAATAACAGGAAATCTGTTTGGGTTGTGTTTCGCTTCAGATTTAGCTGATATGAGTTCCTTTCTTTCCACTTCTTCATACACAGATCTGGAGCTAGCCTTTAATTATTTCTTGTCCTTTGACAACTACTTTTTGTGAAAGTCTTTCAAGTGTGCAAGACAGCTCATAAAACTACAGGATTTAAACCTTGCTGGGACTCTCAGAAACACATGTATGTGACACAATCTCATAAGGTGTGTCTCTGGTGTTAGGGGTCATGCCATGACTCCAGGTTGTTCGATCTTTATGCCCTGATGCACCCAAGGCAACCCAGGAGCGTAAAGCCAAACTCCACAACTCCAACCACTGTTGCAAGTCGCATAAAGGCTGCTGCTTCTCGAAGTCAAGAGCAAGGACTCAGTCTGCAACAGGTCGTCATCTATGCCCAAGTCTATGGGTAAGTCAAAATCAAAGAAAAAACACAAGAAGTCTTACGAGGGCCTCATCCTAGCCATGCCACTCTCTACCTGAGAAGTTGTGAGGACGTCAAGGTGCCCCAGCGGACTCTCTTCGTATCTCCAACCGATAAACCGATTTTACATCTGATTCCAATGCACCCTGAATTTCCAGGTCTGTAGGTGAGGCTTCAACAGGATGAGGGACTTAAGAAGGCCATGCTCCACATCTTTGACACTCTACTGGTTCTCTGGTGCGCCTTCGGGCCCTATGGATCTATGGAGTCTTCCTGTCGGGTTACTACTGGCGAGTCTGCCCTTAGCACCGTCTGGGCCACACAAACCCGCTTCGGCTCCAGTTCAAGAGCTGCCTTCTTGACAGAGGCCCTGATACACACCGATCTCTGCAGATGGCGGCCCTAATGCCACCAACGTAGGAAGATGTCGATCCCATAGTACTGTCCAACTCTGAGTACCTTTGCTGCCGACCCCATACACTCTGACTGTGATAGGATTCCCTCCCTCTCCACAACCCAGTGCTCCAATACTTATTCAGATCAGACTCTGAACAGAGCCAGTGAAGTTTTGGAGATGATGGTCATGGTCATGGCAATGGGGATGAGTTTCCCTCACAGTATGATTATCACAATTTTTTATGGACCTGCCTATGAAATGGAAAAACTGCTGTTTCGCTTCACGAGCCAGTTGCTGCAATTGAAATTTTAGCTATAAGGTTTTTTCCATAATAAGAGAGTGGGATTGCTTAAATTGCAGGTGGGGCTCTGTACATTTTATTAAAATACATACTTATGTTTTTTTCTGTTGTAGAAAGTTACGATGCCAGACTTTCTCGAATAGATATTGCTAACACTCTGAGGGAACAAGTCCAGGACCTCTTTAATAAGAAATACGGTAAGACATTGTTACCATTAAACCTGCTCTTTTAAAAAACTGTTTAATTCCTTCATTGCATGAGTATTCTTTCGGAGCCTTTTTAATATATCTAAAAAGTAATTATAGATTTCTATTAATTTTTCATATTTGAACATTGTAATGATTTGATCACTCGGGAACTGCAGGAACTGGATTGAATAGTTTTGATGGTGTGGGGATGATACACTATTGCACCGCTGTCAGGTAGCATCGTTCTTAATGGCGGGATATCATAGACTGGGCATCTGTTCCACCAGCCTCCATGTTTGTCTTCCATGTATGTCTTGGAGAATTCCCACTTTGTATGCATCCTGTTGCCTGCTACATAATAACATAGCGGTTGTGTAGTTTCCTTAATCACTGAACTGATTAATTAATTTGTGAAATCTGAACAATTATTTTGTACCAAGGAACAAATGAATGACATATTATGCCTCTAAGTATCACGCTGGCATTTTGACTGAGAACATTCCTCCTATTTGATAATTGGAGGCTCTGATTTCATTAAAAATAACATTATTTCTTGCAGCAGATGAATTTAAATTGAAATGCACAACTTGCCCCGGCCTTTATTCATATTGTATTAGTGAGAATTCAGTCATCCTTAAGTATACATGATACTGAATTGTATTTTCAATCTGTTTGGATGCCAGTAATGATTGTACTGTGAATTCTATTTGTGTTCACAAAACTCTCAGATGATTTGATCAGACGTTTATCACAGAAGAATCCCTAGAGGTTGCTCTGACTTTCAGATATCTGTATTTCTAAAGAGCCTGTGCCTTCACCCAGTGTTGCATCTCCAATGAGTTTTGATTGTGTCGCTAACAGTCAAATCTTGTCCCCCAAGTTATATATTGGCATTATAGTACAGCCTCAGAATATTGCATAATAAGAGGCAAAAGAAAGAAAGGTTTGTTTCTTTCTAGAACTGAGATGATATCCCGTCATTACCTCAGATGGTGACATTTTTGCCTTTTACCATCTTGTTTCGTACTTCTTGCAGTGGCCCTAGCGCCTATAGGCCGATTGCAATCTCACTTTGTACTCTGTCTGCCTGGTTTTCATATAGACTTTGTAATATTTGTGCATTATTTCTGTATGTGCAGTCATGATCTCCATGTGGGGTCAGGACTCAGACCTCCTGTCTACAGAAGATTTATTTGCCAATGGTTTATCTTGCTTCACCCAACAGTGATCCTCAGGCCTTTGATCTGGAGGCATTTTTGTTAAGTCCTTAAGTAAAAGTCAACTGGAGTTCCTTTTTTTTGATTGATTATGTGCAAGATATGATTTGCCAGTGCAGCTGTTGTGTGTACCTGAATGAGTTGCTGTATTATCACAGTGAGTTGTTCCTAAAGGTCTCTCTGGTGTCTTTCAGGTGAGGCTTTGGGCATAAAGTACCCAGTGCAAGTGCCATACAAACGCATAAAGAGCAATCCAGGTTCAGTGGAAATTGAAGGACTGCCTCCTGGAATCCCATTTAGGAAACCCTGCACATTTGGATCACAGAATCTTGAACGGATATTAGCAGCGGCTGACAAAATAAAGTTTACAGTAACCAGGTATGTCCTTATGTCACCAAGCACTTCCTGCAGGACCCAACAGTCATTTTTATTGAACATCATTGATGTCAGACAAAGAATACAAAGTTTCCTAGGAGTCGTAAAGAAAAGTTATCCAGTATTGGATCTTTCATAGATTCACATGCTTGAATCATTCCCTGTCATCGAAGTGGGAGTCCCACGGTACCATAGTAAAGCAGTATGTATTAACTTAGCATAGGCTAGAATAGCACTAGGCATTGAAATTTTGTAGCCTATCTTTTTCCATTTTTAAAAATGCCCAAACTTTAACTATGAACAATTAGGTCGTTGCTCCCTCTAGAACACTCCCAAGAGAGGCTGATTTCCTCAGATTTTCACTGCACGTCGTGTGTTAAGGGAGTCTTCCTGAGCTCTGCCAAGTTTTTCTCATCTGAAAGCTAATTTCAACTTTAATATTTTACTATGCCTGATTGAAAAGGCCTTTTTTATCCATGTAAGACCTGTGGGAAGAAGAGAGTGTATTTGGATTACTCACATAAGGACTGCATTTACTGCCTTCATTCCAAGCATGAGGTAAAAGAGTGCAAGATTTGTTGCACTTTCTCCTCAAAAATCCTGAGGGCCAGGGAAGGGAGGCTACTTCTGTGGCTTCAGCAAAACACGAAAGCTCAGAAATCATCTTCTGAGAAGTATAGACCTCTCCTAGGTGTCACAAAAGGGCTGCATCTCATGATGGAGCGTCAGAGGGGTCCAGAAAATCTGTGAAGAGTTCTCATCAGTTGCACAGCTCAAAAACAAATGTGAAGCAAAAACATTTCTCCTCAGAAACATCCTGCCACCCGAAGCCAGCCTCTCTCCACTTCCATGCATGACTCCTGAATTCTATGAGTTTTGGAACTTAGATATCACTCAGGAATGCAGAGATATTCTTTCTAAGTCTGGCGCAGAAAGCACGACCAAAACTTACAGATTAAAGTGGGAAAAGGTTCTGGCACTGGTGACAACAAAACAACTTACATCCGTTCCACGCTTCTCCAGAACAGATCTTACCTTATCTTCTTTCTCTGGCCAAGTCAGGCCTCGTTTACTCATCAGTCAAAGTTCACCTTGCTGCAGTTTCAAGGTACAGACGCTCGGCACAGGATCTTTCTCTCTGTTCTACAAGGCTCATAAAACAATTAATGAAAGAACTCTTCAGAGCTTTCCCACCAATGTGAGCTCCTCCTCCTGAGTGGCATCTCAGTGTGGTCCTCCTGCAACTAATGAAGGAGCCTTTTGAACCCATTCATAAGGCTGGATTAAAGTCTCTCAAGTGGAAGGTTGCCCTTCTCCTCACTCTCACATCTACCAGAAGGGTTAGTGAGATACAGGCCTTTACCACTCAGGAACGTTTTCTTTGTTTCTCAGATGATTTCGTACTTCTCAGGACAAACCCAAAGTTCATCCCAAATGTTCCTTCTCAATCCCACCTCAATGAGCCTTTCATCCTTCAAACTTTTTTCTCCAACCCAGCCACACCGGCTGAGCAGGCTCTGCATACTTTGAAAATCAACTGGTGTCTCAAATTTTACCTTCACAGAACTAAGCTCATTTGCAAGACTGACCAGATAGTTGTAACTTATGGCCAAGGTTGTCAAGGCACAGCAGTGACAAAACCTATGATCACAAGATGGATCTCGGCAAGAATTCAGTCTTGCCATTCCAAATTGGGTAACTCATTTAACGAGAAGAGGTAAAGCTCATTCGATAAGAGCAGTATCCACTTCCACTGCTTTGTTTGTAGGCATCCCACTGGAGAAGATATGCTGTGCTGAGAAGTGGAAGAGCACCCACACATACACGCAGCACTAGTGCCTGGAATCAGCAAAGCGACGCAGCCGTAGGCCAGGCGGTGTTACACCATTTATTCCAATAAGGTGAGCCTCTTTAAATAGAGAAGTTTATTTTTTTTCAAATCAAATGTTTAAAGCTATGGTACATTGCAACGTCATTGTTCCATTTGCATTCTTTATCTAAACGTTATACACTCAAGTGCATATGTTCTCAACATATCTGTCTGGATATATAGACGTGTATATGATTATATGATGTGTTGAAATGTCATATTAACCTCTACAAAGTGTAATGTTTTACCCACCAGCCTCTAAGGGTATTTAAATTATCTACAATACTGCTTGCTATTCTGATTCAAGCATGTGAATCTATGAAAAATTCAATACTGGATAAGAAAATAAGTTACTTACCTCTAACTGCAGTTGTCCAGTATTGGTATCTTTCATAGATTCACATGCAACCCACCCTCCTCCCCTGAGAGGCTCCCCTTATCACTAGGGATATTATTCCCAATTGTGCTTGAAACTCTGAGGAAATCAGCCTCTCTTGGGAGTATTCTAGAGGGTGCTACGACCTGATTGGTCGTAGTTAACGTTTGGCCCTTTTTTCAAAAAGGACAAAGAAAAGCTATAAAATCTCATGGCCTACTGCCATTTTAGCCTATGCTAAGTTAATACATACTGCTTTACTATGGTGCCGTGGGACTCCCACTTCGACAATTGGGAATTATTCAAGCATGTAAATCTATAAAATGTACCAATACTGGATAACTGAAGTTACAGGCAAGTAACTTATTTTCATTTCAGTTTTATTAAGGACATGGAGGTAAAGATTATGCCTTCTGACTTCACTTTATTTGCAACATCAGTGAACATAGCAACAAGGAAAAACGACATTTCCCAAAACCATAGGGAAAACAGTAGTCCAGTCATCAACCAATCACAGCTTCTTTTCTCGGATGACATTCCAGAATCTCGTCATTGCATCTTTGTTTCTTTGTGCAATATCATCAATTCTATTTCTGTTTCTGATCAGCACCTACATTAAATTAAGACTGCATTAATGCTAACACCCTTAACATATGTCATAATAATCACAACAACGTACCAAATAATATCATGTTATGGCTCATATCATATACATTTCCATCTACATCATTGAAACTTAATACATTACATGAAAATCAAGACTCATTACTTTCTTCCACTACCAGAACGGATGGGAAGCAGGGCAGAATCCAGCCCTCAGATCATGGTCCTTTTGGGTGGGATAATCTTTGCCGCCATGTTCTTGATAGAATTTAAAAATTTACTTCACAACAGGTAGGAAATTTTGTATTCTATGTTAGGACCGGAGTTGAGAATTATGTTGGTTCAAAGCAAGCTCATCACCACTGGAGCTGCTTCCACTACAGGTTTGAAGTAAAAATGCTTGAATGTGGATTCTGAGGAACATTTGGCTGCATTCATCAGCTCTTCTGGTCAAGCATTCAAAGAAAAAGCTTCAGATGCCATGGCCCCTCCCACTGGTTAGGCCCCAGATTTGGGCACATCTGTGCCTGCCTCTTGTATAATAAACCCACCTAGTAAAAGTGGAAGAAGAAACAGCCATGAATGGTTTCCTGAACAAAATCAATAGCTAACTAACTCTTGTACGTCTGATATTCCCTGTCATAACGTGTTTTCATGAAAAAGGGAACCCAGAGGTATATAAGGGGCCATGGATATAATTATTCATAAAGGAACAGGTTGTCCCTCACTGCAAATTCACTCAATAATGAACATAGAAGTTAAATAAATTCTATGTCTGCGAAAATCACATGAAATTGTATTTATTAAATCTTGAAACAAACAGAAACATAGTAAAAGTGGGAAACAAACAGGAAACGAAAAATTAACACAGCTCAGACATTTTATAAATGACTACACAAATAATGAACAAATCATGTCACATCTTTTTTGAAGTACCAATGCTATCATCGTTAACTAAAGAAAATTTGCGATAGTCATGGTACTCTATGTCGACGTTTCTAACCCTCTTTATAATATAGGGAACATCATCAGGACTTAATTGTGTATGCCTGAGACATAACAAATGTCTGATTATACTGCGAAATACCACTTCAAGGAGCCGTACGGCATAGGCAAGGATTAGAATGATGATTGATATTGAAAAGGATTACAACCGTTGATGGAGCATACGTAACTCCGGCTCCGCTTTACTGGGGTGCCTTCAGGACACGAACGCCGTGGTGTTCACATTCCGCTCCATTGACGGCTGTAATCCTTTCTAATTTCGGCAAGGGTTCCACACTTCTTACCACAATCCAGGACGCGAACGCGGTGGCATTCACTTCCCGCCCTATCAGCATACACAATTAAGTCCTGATGATGATCCCTATATTATATTATAAAGAGGGATAGGAACGTCATCGCAAATGTTCTTTATTTAATAATGATAGCATTGGTACTTCAAAAAAGATGTGACATGATTTGTTCATTATTTGTGTAGTCACTTTTCAAATGTCTGAGCTGTGTTAATTTTTCGTTTCGTGTTTGTTTCCCACTTTTATCATGTTTTTGTTTGTTTCAAGATTTAATAAGTACCAGTACATTTCATGTGATTTTCGCTGACATAGAATTTATTTAAATTCTATGTTCATCATTGAGTGAATTTGAAGTGAGGGACAACCTGTTCCTTTATAAATAAATTCTCTGTCATAACGTCATAAGCCTTGATGCACTGTACCACACACAGTTTAGTTTATTCTTTAAACTCATGATATGAAATAATGCTAGTGTTTTTGTTCTTCTAGAAATTACAAATGTTACCCCATGCAATGTGAACATTCTGCCAGAGATATCTAGGGCTATAAAGTCTGACACCCTCCTACATATGACATTAAACAAAGTAGCATGGCCAGCTTATCTTACAACTCAGTTGATAAAAATTAATGTTCAAGTCAGGTGTTTCTGTAGATACACATGCTGTGCATACTCCTGCCATCTAGTGTTGGGCCCGGATGTGTGCAGGTTGTTTTTCTTTGAAGAAGTTCTTCGAGTCACGTGGTACTGTGACTCCTCCGCTTGGCAATAATGGGCATGGTCATCGACTCCTTTGTTAAGATTGTATTCTTTTTGTCGTCTGGTTCAGACGTATGCTCCTGTAATCCAGGTCAACACTGTTGTGGTGCTTTTTTTGGTTTACATGGTTCCTTCCCTCTGTCGGTATTGTTTTCGATCACATCTCCCTTTCTTTCTGTCTCAGATCGACTTGTGATTACTTCACTGGGTAGACTGCGGCCTCTCCTGTCCCTCAACCATCAGGCCTACTCTCTTCTCTCCATCGCGTCTCTACACCATGCCTCGACGATGATGGAACGGACCCCATTTCGATATTGTCCTCGCTGCTACGCAAAATATCTTCAGACTGATCTCTATTAGGTCTGTAATCTGTGCTGTCGCCAGAACACAACAAGGCCGCCTGCGACCTTTGCTGCTCCTTCTACTCCAAGAAAACACTTTGCGACCATCGTATTTGTCGACTCGAGATGTTGCACATGGGCAGAGACGACACCCCAGACCTCTTCGTTCCCGAGGACATCGAGCGGGAACAACAGCCACATCTGTTGGCTGCGGATGAAGAGACTTTCTCACCTGGAGACAGTTCTAGCTCTGACCTGGAGATCGAGGACCTTCTACCAGCTCAGCAGTCCATAAGTATGGCACCCCCTCGACACCTCACTCAGTCCAAGCAATCTTCAGCCAAAGGCCACTCAGTCACTCTGGTGCACCAGAGGCAGGCTTTCGGACCGCCAGTGCCTTTGGGCCATGGTTGGCACCGAAAAATCGCTTCGGATGCTCAACCCCTCCCACCTCCAGCTCAGTGCAAGAGAAGCCTTTGAGACTGACCCCTTCGGTGCCTGCCACTCCGACACCAGGACCGAGCCGAAACTTGGCACTGACCACATCTGCCTTGGCACTGACAGGGATCTCAGCGCCAAATCCGAAGGCACCCTCAAAGTCAAAAACTTTGGCATTGAGCAGCAAGTCCGGCACCAGTGCAGTCGAGCTGATTCTCCATAAGATGCAGGAACAGCTCGATTCAAGGCAGAAAGACCTAGTTATCCACCCTGATACGGGCTGCATCCATGCCAGCCCTTTCAATCCTATTGCTCCACCCTCGAAACATCAACTGTCCTTCGCGGAGGCCTTGGATATTTTGGTTCCACCAAAACAACGCAAGATAGCCGATAAGGTTGCGAGCCATTTACCCCATGCACCACCGTCGCCTCCCCCTGTTCCTCAGCCTTCGCCCTTCCTGCCTGCTTCTCCAGGGGACCCCCTTGACATCACACCTCAGGGGTCTCCACACTCCGACACGGGTGGGCGTGGGGCGGTGATGACATATTTCACACTCCCCCACAGGGTGACACATGGGACTCTTATGATGTAGACCCACCAGAGGACACAGACCAAGACTTTTACCCTGCTCACCACTCCCCTCTGAATGATTCCACGTCTTTTCAGGAACTCATTGGTAGAACTATCTCTTTTCATAAACTCAAACTCCACACTGAGCCCTTAGAGGAGGACTTCTTTTTTGAGACCCTCTCCTCCACTCAGTGCTCCACTCAGTCCCTCCCCATGCTCAAGGGCATGTTACATCACACCCCGTACATTTTTAAAGACACTGTCCGGGATAGGGATATAACAAATAAGGTGAATAAAAAATATAAGGCCTCCCCTTGTAACCCCTCTATATTCACGGTCAGCTCCCACCCGGTTCTCTGCTTATTATCACTGCCCATACGCGAACCAACTCCCACGACAGTGGAGATACTCCACCATCAGATAAGGAAAGCAAACACATAGATGCAGTAGCGAAACGGGTGACCGGGCAATCGGCCAACCACTGGCGCATTGCTAATTCTTTCAGCCAATATATGATCGTGCCCCTCCTCCAATACCTTCCCGAAAAGCATAGAAAACGAGGTCAGGAGATAGTTTCTGAGCAAACTGATCTCAAAACTCTATTCGCGGTGCCCTAGATGCAGCCGGTACCGCTGCCAGAGGGGTGAATTCTAGCATTCTGCTACCCAGACACGCATGGCTCCCTATCTCTGGTTTTAAGCCGGAAGTTCAGCAGTACCTGCTGAACATGTCCTTTGACGGTGAGCACCTCTTTGGTGCACAAGTGGACCAAGCTTTCAAAAAAATAAAAAGGATATGGAGACATCCAAAGCAATGGGGGCAATACAAACACTCACTCCCTGCTGTTCCTTTTGCCACACCCCATAACGTAGAGGCTCAAAGATCACCTCCTCTGAAACCTCCACGTCTTATCAGCGCACCAAGGGACAGCAGTCCTCTCCCAGGGGCTATTTTAGAGGGTCCAATAGGAGCAACAATTCCAGAGACAAGGGTAGCTCCCCAAAAGGAGCTATACCCATCACCAAACCCTGACTGACCTCTTCTTCCCCCCCACCCACACAATACCTTTTGGGGGTATGCCTGCAAAGCTTCTTTCCCACTTGGCAAACCGTCACCTCAGACCAGTGGGTGCTAGATATTATCCAACAAGATTATTGTCTGGAGCTCACATAGGTCACAAGAGATCTTCTTCATCACTTAGGGTTTACCATCAGCGCTTCAAAATCCCACCTCCAACCCCTCCAGATTCTGCCCTACCTAGAGGCTAATCTCAGCTTGGAGGTAGGCATAGTCTATCCAAATCCTGCTAGGATCCAGTCCTTTCAGACACTGCTCTCCTTGTTTCAACCAAATCAACAGCTCACAGTCAGAACAGTCATGCACCTCCTAGGCATGATGGCCTCCTGCATTGCCACAGTACTTCATGCAAGGATTCACATGCGTCCGTTGCAAAAATGTTAAGCGCAACAGTGATCTCAAGAGGAGGATCATTAGGACGATATAGTGTTGATTGGCTGCAGCACTTATCACAAGCTGCAGTGGTGGGATATCAACAACCTGTTGCAGGGGCGGCCTTTCATTCACCCAGTTATGCAGAGGATTGTTACAACTGACGCCTATCTTACAGGATAGGGCGCACACTTACAGGATTTGACTGTTCATGGTCAGTGGGATACGAAGTAATAGGGCCTCTACATCAATTACCTGGAACTTCTAGCCCTTCACCTATTGTTGAAGGCTTTCCTATCTCACCTGATAGGCAAAGTTGTTCTTGTCTGGAAGGACATTATGACAGCCATGTATCACCTTCAGAAACAGGGGGACACACGCTCACCACAGATGTCTCAGCTATCCCAGAGAATTTGGCATTGGGCTCTCCGACACAAACTTAGTTACTGGAGTACCTTCCGGGGATGGACAATGATTTTGCCGACCTGCTCAGCAGGATTCAGCAACAAGTCTACGAATAGGAACTCCACCCGCAAAGTAACCTCGGGCGGGTAACTCCGCTCCGCCAGTGGAGTTTGCGGATTTTTGCCACTGCGAACGCGGAGTTTAGGCAAAACTCCCCTCCATGGCGGAGCGGAGTTAGCCAGCCCCTCCACCCTCCCAAATTAATTAAAAATTAAAAAAGAAGACACTTACCCTCGTGGCTGCCTCCTCCTCTACCTGGCCGCTCTCCTTCCTGCTCCTCGCCATCCTTCTTCTATGAAAAAACTCCTACATTGTACGTCTTTCGTACAACGTAGGGTTTTTTCATAGAAGAAGGGCAGGACAATGACTGATGCTCGACCGTGGCTGCCGTAGTCCATTCTCACCAGTGACCTATGTTAATTGGGTCCTTTCTGCCCACTTTTACATTTGATAGGGCTCACCTACTGGACTTTTCTGTATTATATTGAATTAGTTCCTCTCGATCTGCTTTATGGGAAGCCGTGGTTCTCCGGTTTCCCACTCCCAGACCGGCCACCTGGCTTTCACTGCTGAGGGAAGTCTGCCCTTTGCGTTCCCCACAGGGATGTTTCCCAGACAATCTCTCTTTATTGGCCTCGGTTGGCCTTGTTGGGGGTGGGGGGTGCTAATCAGTCTGGTTTGGGGGCTGGAGTGGGAGGGGGTGGTTGCATTTGAAGTATGTAGGCTGTTTCTATGTTTTTTTCTTTTTCCCTTCTTTCTCTCTTCCTTCCCCCTCTTCTCTCCTTGCTGGCCTCCCTGCACGATGTGCTCTTGAGCGGTATGCATGCGGTGCGAATGCCGTTTATGGCGGTGGCGGGTACAACTGAGGTGAATGGGTTTACACTAAAAGCTATTACTTGGAATGTCCGGGGCCTCAATGACAGTAGAAAAGTGCAGTTAGTGGCTGCATATCTCAATCGGCAGGGAGCGGATGTATGCTTCCTGCAGAAATTGCACTCCGCTGATGTAGGAAAGTGGGTTTCTGTTGCAGTAACCCCCCCACGTTTTGCCAGACTACTGATGCACTTTGACTTGATGTGCCCTGGGTCCCTGCCAATCAGGTTCCCAGGGCCTGTGTTCTTTCCCCAAACCTAACCCAATTGGCATCACTGGCCACAGGTCAGCCCCTGGTAAATGGTACCACAGATACCCAGGGCACTGTGTCCAGGGAAGACCTCTAAGGGCTGCAGCACTTATTGTGCCACCCTTAGAGGCCCTGTACCTTTACACACACACACTGCCTTTGCAGGCTGCGTGTTTTGGTGCAGAACAAAGTGAAAGAGTCGACATGGCACACATCCCTGTGTGCCATGCCTACAACTCACTTCCCTGGCATAGATCAGTCACCCCTCTAGCTGGGTGCCCTATGCCAGTGGTGAGGGTACAGGTGCATGAGCCCTGTACCCATACAGTGTCTAAGTCCATTCTTAGACATTGTAAGTGCAGTGCTACCATTAAGAGTATATGGTGCTGGGAGCTTGTCAATACGAACTCCACAGCACCATAATGGCTACACTGAAAACTGAGAAATTTGGTATCAAACTTCTCAGCACATTAAACACACACTGATGCAAGTGTGGGATTTAATGAAAAATGCACACAGAGAGCATCTTAGAGATGCCCCCTGAAAAACGACCAGCCTCTGGTGGGTTCCCTGACTGGTACACACCAGCCTGCCATCACAAGACATGTTTCTGGACCCTATGGTGGGAGCCTTCGCTCCCTGAACCCAGACACAAAGCCTTTCCTGGGCGGAGGTGTTCACACCTCCCCCAGGCCAGGAAGAGCCATCTGTGGCCTGGCAGCCTTTGTAATGCGACCCCCAGCCTCTCCTGCTATCAGGAGCAGGCCCCCTTCCTGTCTCCCCTCCTTTTCGGCGGGAAGACAGGCGGGAAAAACTAGCCAGCCCAGAAGGTGTGCTCACCTCCGCCAACTCCACCCCTCAGGTGGGGGAGGCGAGGTGAAGCCCACTCTTCAGTGCCCGCCATCTTGCAGATGGCAGGCACTCCCCAATCAGGATTAGGGATTGTGCTCACTCCCCCACGTGGGGTGAGCACACCAAGGGTGTAGTCACCCTAAGGTCAGTAGCCCATTGGCTACTGACCTCGAGACCCCTAAAATGCCCCCTAAATACAGTATTTAGGGGGCAGCCCTGAACCAAGAAGGCAGATTCCCGCAACCTAAGAAGAAAAAGGACGAAAGAAGACGCCCAGCACAGGAGACTGCAGAGAACAACTGACTTGGCCCCAGCCCTACCGGCCCGTCTGCAATTTCCAGAGATCCTGCGCCCAAAATCATCTTGTCCTGCAGCCAGCGACCTCCAGAACCCCTGAGAGGACTTACTGCCTTCAACAAAGACCAGATCTCCTGTGAACAGCAGTTCTGTTCAGAAGAAACCCCAAAGAAAGACTCCGAGCCTGCTGAGGAAAAAGAAACCCGACGCCTGGAACCACCACTGCACCCGTCGCCTACGGCCCGAGTTCGAGTGGCCCACCGGTCCCAGCGATGTCCCCCAGCGCTAAGGAGTCCAAGTCTACCGTGGGTTGACCCCTCCAGGACTACCCGACGTCGCCTGCAGCCTCTGCACGGAGACCCCCACAACCGCGAGTGGCCCAGTAAGGTGAAATCCGACCTCAAAAGACACCCCTGCATCCAGCCGCCCAGTGCCCTGGAGAACAGAACCCGAGGTGCACCTACGTCCCCGAGCCCTCCAACTTACCTGCCCAGCTGTTGGTTCCTCCTGGAAGTCTTCCTGGACCGAGCCTGGAAGTCTTCCTGGACCGAGCCTGCAGCTGAAAACCAAAACCGAAAATCCCCATTGAAAACAATAGGGCACCTGACGCCAAACCAGCACCCTGCACCCAGCCGCCCCTGTGCCGCTGCGGGTGCACTTTTTGTGCTAAACAGGATCCCCTTTTGCCCTGAGCCTAACACCAGGAGCTTGGCTCCCACAACCTTGTGGCCTGCTCGCCAGCAGCCACCAACCGGAGGCCCCCTATCCCCCATTGGATAACATTGGGCATCAGCACTCTGCACCCGGCCGCCGCTGAGGGTGTAACGAGAGTGCATCCTTGACCCTGGGGGAACCCTTGTTCTAACCCCAGAAGTTCAACTCCAAAGACTGATTACTTACCTGGTAACCATTAACTTCATTTCTCTCCATAGGAACCTATTGACTGTTTTTCTCTGAAAAATGTTCTAGTGTGGAGTTGATTTGTATGGAAACCTGAAAAATAACAATTGTGCAAAACTGATTTTACTTACCTTTTCTCTAGGATATGTCCTAGTGTGATATCTAGGCATATCACACTGAGTAGAAAAAGTAATCTCAAAAGTAATCTCAAAAGTAACGTTAAAGTAACTTACCTGTAATTCTTATTGCAAAATCGATACAAAGTATATGTACAGCATTTCACAGTATTGCATTACCAGTAATTCAAACTGTAACCATTTCAAAGTACATTTACAACTGCATTTCAAACTGTATATTTACTGCAAAGTATTTATCAACTTACCTGTGCCAGGCTTGCTTGGTTCTAGGAAATAAAATAACTAAAAGAATTTTTTTATACAAAAACAATGGTGGGCAGTCAAAATATCGAAAATTAAATATCGACCTACACTAATATCGAGGTGACAATGTCGAAGGGACAGAATATCGATGTTAAGAATATCGATGGACAGAATATCGACCCTAAGGTAAGTAATATCGATTTTTTTTATATCGATGTAAGTAATATCGAAGTTAGTAATATCGATATCAAATATATCGATGTTACTAATATCGATGTTACTAATATCGATATTTATATTATTGTTATGTATTTTGTTATGTATTTAATATGTATGTGTTATATGTGTTTTTGTTAAGTGTTCTACTTGTCTAAAAATATATGTATTCAATTTTTATATGTTAATAATGTTTTTATAAGTTATTTTTGTTTTTTAGTACTGTAGCGGGTTGTGGGTTTATAGGGGAATATGGTGGGAAGTAATTTAATTATACTAAATTAATTATTAATTTTAGGAATTATAGATTAATTTTAATTATTTTTTGCGTTTAAGTTCTGTAGCGGGTTGTGGGTTTATAGGGGAATAGGGTGGGAAGTAATTTAATTGTAATTAAGTCATAATTTATTTTAATTAATTGGTATTGATAATTATATTATTGTTAATTAATTAATAATTGGTAATACTTTTTATTAATTGGTTATGAATTTTTATTAATTGATTAATTGATCATTATGTTCAGTGTATTATTTTATTATTGGAGTGTGTTGTGCGTTTATAGGGGAATAGTGTTGGAAGTAATTGAAATCTAATTAAGTAATTATTAAATTTATTGTTGGGTATTGATAATTAATTTATTGGACATTAATTATTAATTGGTAATTTTGGTAAATTATAATTTTTTTGTTATGCAAATTAATTTATTGTTGTTTTATCATTAATTGGTAATTAAATAGTATTAAATATTATTTATTGATAAAGTTAATTAATATATTAATAAGTAATTATTAATTGGTAATTAATGTTTAGTAATTATTATTATTGGTATAAAAAAGCATTTAATTGTTCAATATTTGTTAATTGGTAATTACGTTTTAATAATTAATATGTTTTTTGTTATTAAAAATATTTTATTGTTCAATATTTATTATTTGGTAATTAATGATAATTAATTATTATTTATTGCTATTTATTATTAATTTATTGTTAATAAATTTTGCATTGGTAATTATGTTTTTAATAATTATTTATTGGTATTTGTAAATAGTTTAGTTATTTAATAATTAATTCATTAATTATTTTTAAAAAATTATTTTATTTATAAGTATGTTATTTTTAACTTCTACGCTATCCAACACTTTCCCTACTGTTGCACTCTCTGGAGTTGGAATAGTAATTTTTACCCCTACGCTATCCAACACTTTCCCTACTGTTGCACTCTCTGGAGTTGGAATAGTAATTTTTACCCCTACGCTATCCAACACTTTCCCTACTGTTGCACTCATTGGAGTGGGAATAGTAATTTTTACCCTCCCGCTATCCACCGCTTTCCCTACTGTTGCACTCCCTGGAGTGGGAATAGTAATTTTTACCCCTACGCTATCCAACACTTTCTCTACTGTTGCACTCTCTGGAGTGGGAATAGTAATTTTTACCCTCCCGCTATCCAACGCTTTCCCTACTGTTGCACTCCCTGGAGTGGGAATAGTAATTTTTACCCCTACGCTATCCAACACTTTCTCTACTGTTGCACTCTTTGGAGTGGGAATAGTAATTTTAAGCTCTACGCTATCCAATATTTTTCTTACTGTTGTTTTTTTTGGAGTTGGAATAGTGGTTTTATTCCCTCCGCTATTTAATATTTTTTGTATTATTTTAGTTAATGTAGTATATAATTAATTTTAAAAATATTAAAAGTAAATTTAATTTTTTTAATTTGTTATACATAATTATTTAATTTTTATTTATGTTATTGTTTTATGTGTATAGATGTATTTGTAATTTATAATATTTTTTAATAATTTACAATTTATTAAAATAATTATTAAAACTGATTATTAAGGGGCCCATTACGATACCCGGCGTAAATAAATCCGCCAGGCATGGAAGCGGGAAAAATCCGCCCGCACACACCGCCTGAACACCGACCACGCCATTACGATTACACAAACCGAAAACCGCCATCGGCGGAAAAATCACACAAAATACCGCCCGCCATCGTCCGAGTCGGAGTCAAACCGCCCGCCACGGACGGAAACACGCACGACAACACAAAACCGCCCGCCCACACGGCCGACACACCGCACGTGAAATTACGATCGCACCGCCATGAGCGCGGAAAAACCACAAATATACCGCCCGCCAGGGCAAACAACGCCGATGAGAATCGACACGGCAGAAGCCATGGCGCCAACGTACCTGCACAGAAACCATCCGCACACAAAACCAATAGCACACAACATGGCCAACAAGTCCACACAGCAAGGCACGCACAAATACACAAGCACAGTACACATCCCGAAAACACCCCCCGGACAAACAAAAAATACAAAGGCCAGAACCCCAGACACAACACACCTGAAAACAACAGACCATGAGGACACACCCACATAGGTGAGTACAAAAGCAGCACTCCCACAGACCACAACCCCTTGCTACATTGCAAACCAGAGAGGAGAGGAGAGGACACAGTGACACAGCAAGGACAGCAGCACACCACAGAAACGCACACATCACTACCACCACCACCACCACCACCACCACCACCACCACCACCACCAAACACCACCACCACCACCACCACCACCACCACCACCACACCCCGGCACCACAAACCCCCTGCACATTACACAACACACACCGCACCAGCACCACAAACACCATGGCACCACAAAGGATGCCCAAGTTCACGCCCATGGAGCTGACGGTCATGGTCGACGAGATCATCAAGGTGTACCCACAAATCTATGGGAACATGGTCCAGCACACACCACTAGCCACCAGAAACAGAATGTGGAACCGGATCGTAGACCAGGTCAATGCAGTCGGGACCCTGCCCAGGAACAGAGTCGAGATCAACAAACGTTGGAATGACGTAAAGAGCCTGGTCAAGAAGAAGGAGGGCAAAAACAGAGAGCTGGCTGCCGTCACTGGCGGAGGGAATCCCGCGCTCTTTAAGACCTTCAAAGCGTGGGAGGAGAAGGTGCGAGTCGTAATCCATCCGGAGATCCTCGCCAGATTAGCAGGGGGAGTGGAGGCTGGTAAGTACAAACTAATGTATACCAGCACACCGCTATGTACTCACATGCGCAACTACCATGCCACAGCTCCCAGGGACAAACACCCCCATGTCCAGCACACAATACACAACACATCACACACACATGCAACAGACACTACCACACACAGCCCAAACCGAACAACTGTAAGATGCGTGGGGACATGTGTACACTAAGCCAGCCACGTAACCACCAACAGGTCCCCAAATATGCCAGAAGCGCCACAACGAGCACCCACCACACCCATGTGTCCGCCACAGCTGCACTAACCGACAAGTAACAGGTAAGTGGCAGGAACACAAAGTGCAGTGGGTGGGAGGGTGGACAGCCCAAGTACAACACACACCAGGCCCCAGTCCCACAGCACAGCAAGGAGGAGCATCCCCCACACCCCACAGCCACGTGTCAGCCACCGCAGTGCACAACGACAGCCGAAAGGCAGACATCACGGTCCACAGCAATCGGTGTCAGTGGGTGTCCAGCCACCCCCACGACCCACAACACCCCCCACCCCCACAGACCTGCAACATGGAGCACCCCCGCTTAGAGCCATGTGGCATCCAGTACAGTGCACGCACGAACAACTTGCAGGTGGGAAACTGGACAGGGCTGGATTACTGGAGGCATGAGGACCATAACACGACCAACACATGGGACATGTCACGTAGCAGACGAACACGCAGCACCGCCCACCGTCACGAACAAGTGAACAATGTGCACACGGACATGAACAACAGACTCACACCCCACATGACCCATCACAGACATAGCAACACCCAAGGAGCCACGTCTGCATGCACAAGCCACACTGAATATAGTCCCACACGGCAGCCACTGTGCAACTCATCACACACAACCGAAACACCATTGAAGTCCTGTCCATGTAGCCCCTACTGCCTGTCAACCACACACCCCACAACTACGCCTATGTAAGACAAACAACACTAGACGCAACAGAGCGGAACAACATAAATGCACACGAACACCACTGAACCCATCAAACTCACAGACACACCATGCACATACAACATACCATCCATCCCATCCGTCAGCCCCAGTCTCATGAAAGGCATGTCATCCGCACAGCTGCCACACATACAGCAGTCACGCTAAGACACATGCCCATGACCAACCATGTGCCAGAAGTCAATTAAGCGCACGACACACTGTGAGCAACAACACACAACATGGGCCACACCCCCCGAGCACTGCAGTGATGCACATGGCACAGGGCAGCACGCACACCAAGGAGATGGGACAACTGCAATACGTTGGCTGGCACACAACTATCACTCACTCATAACGATGCGTCCAATGCCATGTCCAGTAATCACAACAGACAGCAAATATGCAGGCCATGTCAAGCATGCACACACCTCAAACCATGCACTGTCATGCTGCCACAACACATGTCACGTTCGGCACCCATGGCTCACAGCATGTACCCCAAAAGCATATCCACTCCCAAATGCGAATCTGGGGCATGGCCCCCATGTTGCCATATGCGTTCCTAAGCGTTCCATTTGAACCCCAAAAGCATATCCCCTCCCAAATGCGAATCTGGGGCATGGCCCCCATGTTGCCATATGCGTTCCTAAGCGTTCCATTTGAACCCCAAAAGCATATCCCCTCCCAAATGCGAATCTGGGGCATGGCCCCCATGTTGCCATATGCGTTCCTAAGCGTTCCATTTGAACCCCAAAAGCATATCCCCTCCCAAATGCGAATCTGGGGCATGGCCCCCATGTTGCCATATGCGTTCCTAAGCGTTCCATTTGAACCCCAAAAGCATATCCCCTCCCAAATGCGAATCTGGGGCATGGCCCCCATGTTGCCATATGCGTTCCTAAGCGTTCCATTTGAACCCCAAAAGCATATCCCCTCCCAAATGCGAATCTGGGGCATGGCCCCCATGTTGCCATATGCGTTCCTAAGCGTTCCATTTGAACCCCAAAAGCATATCCCCTCCCAAATGCGAATCTGGGGCATGGCCCCCATGTTGCCATATGCGTTCCTAAGCGTTCCATGTGAACCCCAAAAGCAAAGTACAAACCAGACCCAGGATGGGCCAGGAGCCCGCATACACCAGAGTCACAATGAGTAGGGGCACAGCAACACACCCATCGGCATGGCCAATCCGTCCCATGCCACATGTGCACAGCACACAGTCCCATTGCCTAGCACACACAACTACAGATGCCACAGCCACACACTCGCCTCCGGGAAACCCATGTACGAGATTGCACGAACTGCCAATGTCAGACGACAAATACATACTTCGCCAGGTGCAACACAATAACAAATCTCATTCTCTCCACAGGTGACGAACTGCCGGATGCTGGGGATGGAGACAGCAGCCAGCACAGCCAGCCCACAAGCCCCCAACGAGGACACACGGATCTGGAGGATCTGTCCTCCTCTTCGGACACGGACCACCAAGCAGGCCCATCTGGCGTGGCAGGGCCCAGCCGCTCCCCAGGACCCCTCCTACCCACCAACCCATCATCCAGGGATGCTGAACAGTCCCAGCCCCCTGCTGCCACTGTCGTTGCGGCCACACCCACGGTCATTGCGGCCACTACCACTGCCGCAACCGCCACCATCGCCGCACCGACCACCACCGCCACCACCACCACCACGTCTTCGCTGGCACCAGCCCCAGCGCAGGTGGTGGCCCGGCCGACTGGATCCACCCTGGGAGCCACAGCGAGGACCGTGGTGTGCAATGTGGCTAGTGGGCAGGCCGGTGGCAGCAGGACTGGTAGGAGGAGCAGGGTCAGGGAAACGCCAGCCTCCCTGGGAGCCATGCCCTGCCTCAAATGGCCAGAGTCCTTGGGGCCTATGAAGAGGCCCAAGGACAATGGGCCAGGTCTGCTACAGACACGCGGGAGGTGCTGGGGGTGCTGAGGTCCATGGACGCCCATATGGGCCAATTCGTGTCCCGTATGGACCAACTCGTGGACCTCATGGGCCAGCTGGTGGTGGCGGTGGGGTCACAGGCAAGGCCAGCAACACCACCTCCGCCACCACCTGCTAGGGCGCAGGGTCGGGCAGCAGTGTCCACTTCCCCTGCGTCCACAGCCAGTGAGCACACCTCACCCACCACCAGCAGGTCGCCACCACACACCCCCTCCCAAACGTGGAAGGGGCCGTCCGAAGAGGAAACAGATCTCCCGGGAGGACTTCGCACGCTCCAGTCGCAAGTGAGGCAGCCAGCCAGCCTTCCGCCAGCCTTCCTTGACCAGCCACTGCATTGACTTGCTCTACGATCCCACTCCACACAGCCAGCTGGATGGCATGTGTGTGTTGGACTATGGACATAGAACCAGTGGGTACACCCTGAGCTTCACGCAGCCATGACCGACAGCTCATTGTCACTGCACGCACCACTTTTGTCATCACCTTACACACAATCACATGTCACAGTTTGGAATAAATGCACCTTTTTCACTAACTGCTGTTTGTGCCCTGTGTTTTATTTGTACGGAATACAACGGCCACCTTGGGCGGAAAGGCACCTGATGCGTGGCATGGCAATGGAATCCGGAGGGCCTGTAGGGACCTAGGGGTGGGAGACAGAACAGGAGCACATTCAATGAGTGTGTCACACACCCATCACACAGTACATGTCAACAACTACAAGCAATGTACACACATCGCACAGAGCAATAGGGCACAATGCCACAGTCACCAACAGTGGCATACTACCCTGGCCATGGAGCGTTGACACACTGCACGCAGTGAACATACGGCCACCCTGACACAGCACACACACACCTGCACAGATACAGACACATCATCCGTCGTACATGGACACTCACCGTCAAGTGAAGTAGCGGGCGATGAGCTGCTGGCGCACATTCCCAGCTTCCTCCTCTCCGCTGTCCACCTCACTCGAGCTGTCCTGGTCTGCGGGCTGGGGCCCTGGTTGATCTCCGTCATCCACAATGAGGGGGATCTGCTTCCGAATGGCCAGATTGTGCAGCATGCAGCACGCCACCACTATCTGGCACACCTTCTGTGGGGAGTACGCCAGTGCACCCTCGGTGCGGTCCAGGCACCTGAACCTGGACTTGAGGAGGCCAAAGGTACGCTCGACCACACGTCTGGTCCTCCCATGTGCCTCATTGTATCGATCGTCTGCTGGGGTGCGAGGATTCCTCAATGGACTGAGCAGCCATGCCCCATTCGGATACGCAGAGTCACCTGGGTGTGAGGGACACAGAGAACCGTTGCTATTCCAACTGGACAGGGGACAGCATCGCACAACCAGCACGCTACACCACTCCACATACTCACCGACAATACAGCCACGATCCTGTTGCAGATTGGCCATCAGTCGTGGCAAGATGCTGTTGCGCATTATGTGTGCGTCATGTGCCGAGCCTGGAAACTTGGCACACACGTGGGTGATCACCATGTCCGCAAGGCACACCACTTGCACATTCAGGGAGTGCGTGTGCTTCCTGTTGCGGTACAGGTGCTCAGTGGCCTGTGGTGGAACAAGGCCAACATGTGTGCAGTCAATGGCTCCCACGACGTGTGGGATTCTGCCAAGGGCATAGAATGCACCCTTCACTGCCGCCAATTCACGAGCCCTGGGGAATCTGATGTACCTGTTCCGGTACAGCATCATGGCTGCCAGTACATCCCTCAGCACCTTGCTGAACATGGGCTGGGACATCCCTCCTCCACTGCCCACTGTGTGCTGGAATGACCCAGTGGCGAAGAAATGCATGGCGGCCATCACCTTAGCCGTGGGGGTGACAGCAGTCGGATACACCCTGCGGGGACGGAGATGGGGCTCTAACATGGCACACAGTCGATGCAGGGTTGGCCTGTCCAGCCGAAACTTCCTGATTACCTCTGTATCGTCCATGTCCGCCAGCAATTGGTATGGGCGGTCAATGTTCGGTCTCCGCCTGGGTTAAATGGCAGAGGACACATGTCAAAGCAACACGGCACATAGCAATTTCGCATACACATCACTGACATGACTGAGCAAGCACATGAGCCACAGCCCAGCTGTCAAGCTGGGACGGCACGGCCACAATACACTTACACAGGTCTCCCAACAATGGCAATGGCAAGTGAGACATACCACTGCCATGTGCATGCACATGGGGATCTAGGCCCCAATGACTTGCGGGGCGTGCTGATGGGGACTGACTGCATATTCGTCAAGCGGCAACGCCACGGCAACATGAGTGTCTGCTGAGCATGGAACTGCTTCCGAGGCTGGATGAGTATGGCACACGACGACGACGATGTGGGCACGGGCTGAGCGGCCAATACAAGTGGGACCTGTGGCACGAGGGGATATGAGACAGTAGTAGGTGTCAGCACTGCACCCTATGTACAGCACTGTACGGATCACAGCTCCCGAAACATTGACTGGTGTCCACATTGACAGCCCCATGCCAAGACGGCTGTGTGCTTGCAGTCACACGTCACAGGTGAGAGGTTACATTGCACGTGCCAGGTGGCAGACGTACATAGTGGGAGCTGGCATGTGTGTGCATGTGTCTCCTGTTCAGGATCCACCAGATGGGCGCTGACTCTGTACTGACCATTGGACACAGCATGTTCCGTGGAAGGCTTGTGTGTGTGGGATGGTGGCACTGGATGTGCCTCCGTTGGGTGGGGGGCCATGCACAGGGCGGGTACGTCGATGATTGCGCATTGTTGGTCACGGTGGGTGCACCAACTAAGATGTGTTGCCCTGTGTTCAATTCCTATGTCCGCATGATGATGGACTGTGGATGTGGGCAGACTACACATTGGTCGATGTGCTGTCTATATGCATGTGCCTTCACACCAGGCACAGCTGCCCCTGCACATGTGACCCCTGCCGGACTCGCTGCTGGGTCTGTGGAGCTGATGCACCTTCTGCGCGTGGGGCGGACAGCTCTCCTCACTTCCCTCATTGCGCATGTCATGTCTTTGCCGCAGGTGACATGGATCATGGAGGGCCCACATGTACGCGTGGGTAGGCTACACATGATTGTTCACTGGTCGCCACCTCCAGTCAGTGTTTCGAATGGGAAGGTTGTCGTGCTGGTGGTATGTTCGATGTGGCGGATGGGCGGGCCTAGGTGCGGGCTTACATTCCGGACATGGGGGGTAGTTGGATTGGCGACTAGTTGCAGTACACACGGGACACGTCTCTTCCTTTCCACATCTGGGTCATCCCTTGTACTAACTGACAGTGATACAGTCATCTTCGCCCCAGCCCTCATGTCCTCCCCTCGCCCCCCAATATGCATGCTCACCTGCGAGGCTAGCGCTTGCACAGGCAGCCCCAAGCTCGCACCAGAGAGGGCAAGGAGTGTATGTGTGGGTCCAGTTGCACGAGTGGGCTGTCTCAGGGTATGATGTGTGGCGGGACGCCGTCCACCTGCGTGGTGCCCCAAATGGAGACCCGGCCTGCATGGACTATGCATCACAGTCTTCGCCTTCCGGATCCGCCACCTGCGACACCCAGTGGCTGTGGCTGCCCTTGCGGCCAGGCCGCGTCCGTCTGTGGCTGATGGCCCACACATTCACTCTTTGGCCTCTCTGGGGAGGGCTCGGGGGTGGTGGCGCACGCGCTTGCACTTAGTCGCAATGGCATGTGGCGTGGTTGGTATGATGGGCAATGGATGGGATGGTGCGAGCCACCTCCCGTGACGTCAGTGCTGCTCGTGCTGTGGTGCGTCCCCTACACTTCCATCTGACTTGTGCCATGCTAGACGTTGAGGTTCTATTGCCTGCGTGATATGACCAGGAGGAGCGCGAGGAGACCTCTCACACACCATGCTCCACTGCCATCCCGTGCCCTGTATCGCCTGTGCGGATTGACTATGTTGGGGTTACACCTGGTCGACTGGGGCTGTGTGTGCCTTGTCAAGGGGCATGGCGGGCGCACAACAGGATCCAGCTTGTCCACAGAGGGTGGGCTGATGTGCGCCTGGTACCGCTTTGTACGTGTGCCCGGCTGCTGTGCACACACGTGTTCACTCCCCCGACAGGTGTCCTCTCACAATGCCCAGGGAAGCGGTGGTGTACTGTTCATGACCCCTCCCAACACGGCGTGCTCCAACTTGGCATGTGCGCATCTACCCGTCGCACCCACCCACCTGAGCACTGCGTCCATACGACTTCACACGACACATGTGTGTCTTCCACAGTAGTGCTACTCATTTGCGTTGACATCCAATACCAGTGGACTACATGGTCATGTCACGACTGCCGTGTACTTCACATACTCTCATCCTCTCTCATTCGTACTTGTGAAATGAGTCAGCGGAGACAGTTTTGGTTTCAAACATTATATTGAG
Organism: Calotriton arnoldi; assembly: GCA_963921515.1. Lineage (NCBI taxonomy): Eukaryota > Metazoa > Chordata > Amphibia > Caudata > Salamandridae > Calotriton > Calotriton arnoldi. Next base: position 2,805,378 of record CAWUFW010001032.1, read on the forward strand.
TCTTCTGTCCTCTGTGATGCAGTATAGTGGACACTACTGGCAGCGGAATACATGTTGAGGATATACTGAGCATGATTACAAATTGGATAGGGTGTGGGGTTACATGTGATTGGCTGTTGCATGTGGGATGTGGGCTTCAGAGTGACATCTGCTTGGCCAAGGCTGTGCTAATGTACATTTACGTATAGCTGCGGAGCTGCGGACTTTGACACAGACGGTATACATGTAGCCTACCAGACCGCTCGGCATCATGGGCACAGTCCATCTCAGTTCCATGTGACAGGTTTGCTGCGGTTGTTCCTCATGCACGCGTGCATGTGAGATGACATCAGGGCATGTGCTTGCGTGCATGCAGCGGCGTGCCACTTGTTGTTGCACTGTGGTGGTTACTGGACATGTCACAGTCACTGGGGTCGTGTTGTTGTTGTATGCACTTGTCGTCCATGCAAAGGTCCTGGTATGGGATTCCCGGGGCGGGGGTGGGAGGGGTGCAGCACCCACAGACTCCAGGCGACCTATTCATGTCCACTGAGCGGTGTGTGTGTCCATGTGCGCTGGATCCATGTCGTGTCCTGGTTGTTCGTGCAGTTCCGTCCATGTGGGTGCGATACACAGAGCCCATGCCACTGCCTCCCACGATGCATGCGGTGTTCCTGGATGTGATGGGGAACAGTGTGCATGTCCCGGTCATATCCGATGTCATGGCGATGTCGTTGATGGTGTGGTTACAGTTGCCGGTCGTTTGGTATGGCTGTTGTGGTGGTGACTGGCCAGTCCGTGCGGAAGCTGAGCATGGGTGCGGGGTTGGACTTCATAGGTCACTCGGGGAACCTGCGTTGTGGTCCGACGTATTTACAGGTTGTCAGGTATGCGATGCCGTCCAGCAGGGCTTCCATGTCATTGGTGGTGTACATGTTTGCCAGCCAATGAAGCGGATGGTGGCTCTCAAGGTGTTGTTCGTAAGTTGTCCCTTGGATGACCATGATGGGGCATGCTGGGTGACATTCGATGTAGCTGTTCTCGATGATCCGTCGTGTGGAGGCACAGTGGTCCCATTTCAGTGCGGGTGCGATGTTGGCCACATACGCCATGCCCCCATAGGCAGAGCAGGCCCTGTCGTGTGCGTCCAGAGGGAGGAGTAGTGGTAGCAGGTCCGCCTTCAGACATGCCGGGTTGGAGAGGCATATCTCGACGGGATGCTGGTAGGGACACCTCCGACAGTAGAAGACGGGCATGACGCAGCTGAACAATGTGATGCGGTAAGTCAGTCGGTAACTTACGTTCAGCAGGGACAGGAGATCGCATCCCAATGTATGTATCGTGTTGGTTTTGTACAGCTTAAGCTGTTCGGCGTAGTTGGGTAGGTGTGTTGCGGTTGCCATTTCGCAGCGGTTCGTTGAGGTGGCGTGCTCCGGCTGTGTGTGCAGTCTGCAATGTGCACGCTCCGGGGTTGCTGTGAGCTCTGTGTAGTCGTAGGGAGACAGGACTTGTGTTCTGTTGGCTTGTTTGGAGGACACGGGCCCTCTTCCCACATGCTTCTCAGACAGTTCAAGGTCAGTGCTGTGTGACTCCTTCCAATTAACTTGCATGTGGCCGACATGGGGAGTGTTTTCTTCTTTCTTCCCCGTCCGTTGTGTGCTTCTGTGATATGCGCTATCTGCCCTGTGGTCGGTCTCCTCGGCATGCCTGTGTTGGTCTATTCTTGGACAATGGCTGTATTCACCGGCTTCTGTCGTAGGGCTGTGGTTTCGGAGTTGGAATGGAAGGTCATTCAGTGCTGTCTGCTCTCCCTTGTGTGGGCGGCAGCCTGCCTTTCCGCTCTGCGTTGGGCCTTGTGTGTGGATGTTATTCTTGGGCCACCTGTTGTCGGTCCCCGGGCTCTTTGGTGTTCCGTTTCATGTGTCTTGTTCATATGTGCAGGGTGGTATGGGTTTTTCAGTGTGGTACTGGCGTTCCTCTTCCCGAAGGGGCCCTGCTTCTCCTAGTTGGTGTTGCCGCCGCTGTGTGCTTCGCCATGTTTGTTACACTGGGGTGTGTCCTGCTGTTGCGTGACTTCACTGACATGTGTGCGTCGGTTGTGTGGCGTTGGGTGTTGTCCGTGAATTGGGCGTTGGGGACATGTCTGTGGCAGGCCTGTCACGTGTCATGTGCGTTCGGGGTGGGGCTGATGTGTGTGCTGCTTGGTTGTGTCCCTGTGTCTGTGTGCGACGCATGCATGGCGCTGCGGTTGGCCTCTGCGTTGTGCGCATGTGTGGCGGCGTCATCGGCGCTTTGTGGCCGTGACGGGGTGGTTGGTTCCTAGTCCCAGGTGGTGTGTACACATGTGTTCCGCGATGTTAGGATTTGGCCTGTGTGTCATATGTGGATGCAATGGTGGATGTGTAGTGTACACGCGCTGGTGGGGGTTGTCCGCTTTTTCCGCCCTTGCACTGTGTGCGCTGTTTGCGTGCACTTGTTGTGTGTGTGCCTACCTGCGTCTCCGCGGTACGTTGCGTCCTTGGTGGTGCATCAGCAGAAGCATGGGAAGGGCCTGCAGTGCTGGATTCATGCCCGGGGTGCCGCTTCTTCGTTGTCCGTGCTCTGCGTCCGTGTTACCGCCTCTCTTTCACGTGCGGTGTCTCTTAGCCGTGGGAGCCGTTTGTTTGCGGCATCGTAATTTATGCGCCGGGCGGGACGTGTTTCGTCGGACGGTGTGTGTCAGTTAGGCTGCGCCGCTACGTGTACGGGCGCACTTTGATGGCGGACGGTGTTGCTGGCTTGCCGGCGGTGTTTGGCCTACTTTTCGCATCGTAATTGTGCGGGCGTGTGGACTGCTGCGTGCCGGCGGTAACTGGTGGTTTTTGCATCCGCCAGCACGGCGGTTGTGCTTCCGCCCGCCATCGTAATGGGCCCCTAAGTAAGTATATATATTATATATTAGATGTATGTTTAATTAATGTTTTATTAAATTATATATATTACTTATTAATTTTAAACATTATAAAATATTTTTAACTGTTTATTTTATTTATAAGTATTATTTAGTTTATTTTACATATTTTTTTTAACAAAAAAAAATGATATTTTTAATAACGATATTTTTGACATCGATATTTTTTTCTCGATATTTTTGTACTTACCATGTTGTAGATAGGATATCGATATTCTTGACATCAATATTGTTGCTCTGATATTTTTGTAGGTCGATTTTTTGACCTTCGATATTTTGTCAGTGATCCAAAAACAATTGGTCTGAAGTTCAGTCTTTGAGTGTGTGAATTCATTTGCTGACTGAGTGGGTACAACAAATGCTTAACACTGTCCTCTGATACTGCCTTACTGCTCGACCACACTACCACAAATAGAGAGTGAGGTGCTATCTAACTTTACCTCTGCCTCCCTTTGGGGATCCACTGGACTCTGTGCACACTATACCTCACTTTGGTATAGTATATACAGAGCCAGCTTCCTACAGCTGACAATAATTGCGCGCGACTGAGGGCGGTGTGGATTGGGGAGAAGCACATAGCAGGTTATTCCAATTATGCCAGGGGGGTGCAATACTTGTGAGGAAGGGACTACCTTGGCGCACGTGAAAAATCCTACGCAATCCGCAGGGGCGCTATGTCATGCCGGCGGGCATCCTAGGCGGTCACCCAATCAGATTGCTTTCGGTTTATGGGCCTAACATAGATGACCTGGAATTTTTCGTGGAGGTCTGGCGACTAGCGGACACATTAGGACCAGGCGCAATCTTTTGGGGTGGGGACATTAATTTCATCCTAGACCTGGCCAAAGATAGATCAGGAGGCGCTCGTAGACCCCACCCTGGGGTGGCTGCACAACTGCACAGTATCATGGAGGACCACGGGCTTGTGGTTGTGTGGCGCCATAGACATGCACACCTTAGGGAGGGCACCTGTGTCTCCTCGGCTGGTCCCACGTGGTCCAGAATTGACTATTGGCTAGTCTCGAAGGATATCTTGGCGGAGGTCTCTGAATCGGCTCACCTGGCAAGATCACTATCTGATCACTCCCCAGTGCTGTTTAAGCTCGCACTGCCTGGCGTCCTTAGCAGGACATTCAGCTGGCAACTTCCGGCGGGAGCGCTGCGCGACCAGGTATTTCGCGATCCATGCTGCGATAACAGACTATTTTGCACTGAATGAAGGCACAGTCCAGTCCCCTTACACACTCTGGGAGGCATTTGAATCCGTTATTAGGTGGTATAAGCAGGGATTTTATGGTCATTCCACGGTGACCTCCGCTGCCTTGAAAGAAAAATCCATGAGCTGGAACAGAAATTCTTTCTCTCATATCAGCGGGAGACTCTGGGCACAAATAGGGATAAGGTGGCCGAGTTTGAAGAGGCGGCCGTTAGGGAGACACTCTACCTGGGGAAGAAGACCCGTGCCCGGCGATATGGCGAAGGCAACCGGGCAGGAAAAACACTCGCCGGCCTTCACAAGAGGCTTTGGGCCAGCGATTATATTTGCGAGCTCTGTAAACCGAACGGGGATATGGCAGTGGGTCAGACCGCAGTTCAAGCTGAGATGGTGTGATTCTACTCTTCCTTATACACCGCTACACAGAACTCCATTCACCCCAACCTGATCACCTTTTTTGATTCCATTCAGCTGCTCTGGCTAGCTGATGACCACCGCAGCTACCTAGACAAACCTTTCTCTGCGGAGGAAGTAATCGGGGTAATCCGTCGCCCTCTCCGCAGACAAAGCCCCAGGTCTAGATGGCCTTACGGCTGTGTTCTACAAAGAATATGCTTCACTGCTCGCACCCCATCTCATCGACATGTATGCTGAGTCCCTGGAATTAGGGGAGCTTCCGCCTACACTCAGGGAGGTCCTAATCGTCACTATTCTGAAACTAGACAAGGACCCACTCGCATGTGGTTCCTACAGACCCCTGTCAATGATTAACCTGGACAATAAAATTCTGGCGTAACTCATTGCAGGGAGCTTGCTCCCTCTTATGCCATGACCCGATCAGTGCGGTTTCGTCCCCGGACGAGCCACTTCACACAATCTGCGCACCTTTTTGCAACTATGCAGGCGATCGACCCTGCGATGCCTGCGGCGGCGGTTTTCCTTGACGCCACTAAGGCTTTCAACACTCTAGAGTGGCCATATATGTACGCCCTTCTGAGCCGGCTAGGACTCAGTGCTAAATTTCAGAAACTGATCACCCTCCTATATTCCTCTCCGACAGCGGGCCTCCACTTCAACGGCATTGTGTCCTCCTCCTTCCCCATTTCTCGGGGCACCCGGCAGGGGTGCCCGTTGTCCCCCCTCCTTTTCGCTATCACGATGGAGCCGCTGGCCGCCTGGCTGCGGTAGCACCAAGAACATCGCGGCCTGGCGTTCGTGTCCAGGGTGATCCCTGTGTCCTTTTACGCTGACAACGTCACCCTGTACGTCAAGCATCCTGCAGTCAATTTAGACCCCTTAATTAGAGAAATTATACGATTCAGCGGTCTCTCCGGGGTAACTGTCAACTGGGGTAAATAGAACATTTTCCCGCTTACAGCAGCCATGGACAAGTTCCAGTCAGAATACCCCCTGAGCTGGGCTCTTAGTCCAGTGAAGTACCTCTAAGCCAGAGTACCGACGAACTGTGGCAGTGCAATTACGGGAGACTCATGGACTGGCTCGAGAGCCGGATTGGGCGCTGGATCTTGCTCCCATTATCCTTTGCCGTGCGCTTAGCTATCGCTAAGATGGTTGTACTCCCCAAGTTCTTGTACGTATTTGCTAATCTCGCGCTCCCTCTCACCTCGGCCTTTAAGCGACGATTGCGCTCCAACCTAATAAAGCTCGCTTGGGCGGGTAATCCGCCCAGGGTTTCGTGGCAGATCCTCACTCTGCCCTTTGAGCAGGGAGGGCTGGGAGCACCTTATATGGAGCTTTATTACAATTGCGCCCAGGCCCAGTTCGGCTACCACTGGATTTTCCCCACCCCGTACATGGCGCATGTTGCACCCGAACGCGACCGTGCTGCTCCCACACCTCTGAGCGTGGTATTGTATAAGCCGCAGCCCAGACCATGCGCGGTGGTGGACACTGTTGGTTGTACGCTTTGGGCTTGGAGAGAACTGCGCCGCAGGGCACACCTGGAGGAGATGTATGCTTCTTCGGTTCCCGTGCTGTGGCATCCAGATCTGCCATTCCTCGAGGACTCGGGAGCTTGCAGAAGACTCAATGCACAATGGGGGACGTGTTCCCTGGCTGGATTTTTGTTGGCATGGAAGATGCTCTCGCAGCAGAGGGCTGTGGCCTACTCGACCAAATGACGTACTTCCAGCTCCGTGTGAAGCTGAGGGCAAGATACGCCACATTCCCATCGGCACCCCCCACATTTCAGGTACTGGAGGAATTTTTAACCAACCCATCGTCGCGTAAATTAATCACTCGCTTGTATGCTGGCATGCAGAGCGCTGCGCCAATCTGTGTACCTGCTGCACGTAGCGGTTGGGAGGAGCTACTGGGGACCCCCATAGAGGATGAACAATGGGCCCACTGCTGCGCCCTAACTACAGACTGCGGCTAATTCATTTTAAGTTCCTACACCATCTTTACAGAATTCCCACATGGCTGCATAGGATAGGTGAGAGTGATGATGCGATGTGCGCGCGCTGCCGGGAGCCAGAGGCGGATTTCCTGCACCTGTCCTGGTCCTGCCTGGCGATTGCAGGCTTCTGGACAGGTATCTTTGATGCACTAGATAAAATACTTAAGTATAAGTTCAAGCGATCCCCTTTAACTGCGCTCTTAGGCTATGTGAGACATGTGCCGGCCCCCCGCCGGAGGCTGGCGGCTCTGCTCCTGCTTCTTGCCAAAAGACGGATAGCCATGTGTTGCGGCAGGAGGCACTACCCCCGCCTGACCGAGTGGTTAGGAGATGCAACATTCTACCAAGGACAGCTTACTAGCCATTGGGAGCTTATGCCCATGCATTCCCGACCTAGGGACATATGGGAACCATTGCAGTGTTATCTCAGGGCTCACCCACTGGCCCCTGTCGGCACGCCCCACGACAATGAACGAATGCATTGTACCGGACTTTCATAAGCTGTGCACTAACCAAACAACCAGTAACTGGTGCACAGTGCCGCCTCTACTGAGAGGCTAGCATCTCCTCCCCCCTCCTCTTTCTCGCTCTCACCTTTACGCTCTTGTCTCCTTTCCCCTTCCCTTCTCCTCTTACCTAACTCCTTTCAGGTTTTATTTTGGGGCTGCAGGGCTCAAATTGCTGGCACACATTATTGAAGTTCATAGCTGTATAAACGTGAGGTAAATGGACCAATAAGATGTACTGGACTGCTGTTCTCCTGTTCTGAGGAAACTCAATTTACTGTAATGTGCTGCTGATGCCCTGTATCCTCTTGTTATTATTTCAATAAAATCTATTTTTAAAAAAGGGTAAGTCAGGGTCGGCCCACAACAAGCAGGAGAGCCAGAAGGAATCGGTGGAGACCCCAGGAGGAGCCTCTGGGAGCAGGCATGGGTAGTCGCAGGGAGGCCTCGGCAGCACACAAAAGATGGGTGCCCACGTCGCTGGAGAAGCAGGGAGGACTTCACTCTTGGAACTGTGTGATGCTGGAGACTGGTGCTTCTTGGAGCTCGAAGATCTTCAGTCAGGAGAAACAACACGGAAATTGACGCGGTGTACAGCAATGCGGTTCCGGTTGGCTGAAGAGGGATTACAGTCTCCCAAGTTACAGGGAAGACCGGTCAGGCCTCTGGAGAGCCAATGAACCACCACCTGCGTTGTAGAGCCAGGAAGTGTCTGTGGGACAGCAGAATCCACAAGTTGGTTTTTGTCTCGCCTAGTTGCCTGCGGATGCAGAGGAGTGACTCCTTCACGCCAAGAGAGATTCCTCTTGCTATCTTGATGCATGCAGAGTTGTGGGGGACTCAGAAGGAGGAGGAGATGCACTGCCACAGAGGTTGCATAACTTGGAAGAGCACGGAGAGGAAGTTGCACTAAGAGCCTTCCTAACAGAAGCAGTCTTTGTTACTGGGGGGGTCAAGGATGCTATTCTGGTGGACACACAATTCAGATGCTCCCAGGGGCCCCTGCCCATCTAAGATTCAAGATGGCAGTATCAAGTAGCCACTTGGCAGACCTCTGGGCACCTCCCAAGGGAGGAGCTGGACAGGGGAGGTGGTCACTCCCCTGTCCTCTGGGTAGTTTTGTGCCAGAGCGGAAGCCAAGGGCTCCTGGACTGGGGCAAACCAGTTTATGCAAGGAGGGCACCAAATGTGCCCTTCAAAGCAGTCTGGAGGTGATCGGAAGCACCCCCATTCTAGCCCAAGGCACCTTTTTCTAAAGGAGAGGTGGTTACAGTTAAGCTCAGCAGCAGGGGGGCAGTACAGTGTCTGGGGTCGGCAGCAGCACTGGCTTGCACGAAGACCCTGCAAGGCTACACAGGTAGACATGGGGGGACCTCTAAGGAGCCCCCAGTGCACGGTATCATGCAACTAACACTGGAATCTGTGTAGTTGCATGATTCCAACATGTTTGATACCAAACAGGACCGGGTTCGTTGAAGCCATTATGTAGTCGTACATCTCAAGTTGGCCAGTGTCCACTACATACCTTAAAATGGCTTCCCCGTACTTACAAAGCCAGAGAATGGACTCCAGGGTTTGTAGGGATGTCTTTTCCCATGCAGGGGCACCCTCATACTTAGAACCATGCACCCTGCCTGTGGGCTGCAAGGCCTACCTTAGGGGTGACTTATAGGTTTTAAGTGCAGTGACCAGGATAAAAGGAAAACCTTTTATCTGAAGCGAAAGGTGCATGCACCATTTCACGCAGGCTGCAATGGCAGACCTGCAGACACAGTTTTCACGGGCTCCCATGGGTGGCACAATACATGCTGCAGCCCACCGGAGACTCCTGGTGTACCAATGCCCTAGATACATCAGTACCGTATACTAGGGACTGGAAGGGGTACACCAGTATACCAATTATCGGGTGTACAAAGTACTTATGACTAAATTGAGGAGAGAGAGCACAGACGCTGGGGTCCTGATTAGCAGGATCCCAGTATAGTACATTCAAAACACACTGACACCAGTCAAAAAGTGGGGATAACTATGCCAGAAAAATCCTACTTTCCTACATAACCCCCTACCAAACGAAAGACGATAAGACTAACCTTGCCTAGGTGAATCTTCATTTTCTAAGTGGAAATATCTGGAAAGTCCATCTGCGTTGGCATGGTTACTTCCATTCTGTAGGGAAATGGCCTACCTCAAAATTTTAGGATTTTCACCCTTTGTCTGTTTGAGCCATAGGAGGGGCTTGTGGTCTGTCTTGACAATGGAGTGAGTGCCAAACAGGTATTGCCTCAACTTCTTCAAAGCCCAGACCACCGCAAAGGACTCCCTCTCTATAGGTGACCAACGTTTCTCTCTGGGGGTCAACCTTCTGCTGATAAAAGCTACGTGTTGATCCTGGCCCTTTTCATTTAGCTTTAATAAGACTTCTCCTATTCCTATCTCAGAGGCATCTGTCTTACCAATGAATTGAGGAGAGAGAGCACAGACACTGGGGTCCTGATTAGCAGTATCCCAGTGTACTACAGTCAAAACACACTGACACCATGCAAAAAGTGGGGGTAACTATGCCAGAAAGATCCTACTTTCCTAGACTACGTTGAGAGAACCAGACCATTTAGGAAAACACAACAAATTTTTGTTGCTTTCTCCGAACCCCACAAAGGAAAGGCTCTATCCAAGTCAGGCATTGCCAGATGGATAGTTAAATGCATCTAGACATGCTATGCTAAAGACAAGATGACTCTACCAATTCCTCCTAGAGCACACACTGCTCTGAAGAAAGGAGTCTCTATGGTCTTCCTGGGGAGAATACCTATAGCTGATATATACAAAGCTACCTGGTTCACACCACACACTTTATCAAAACATTACTGTGTGGATGTCCTAGCATGCCAACAAGGTAATCTACGGCAACACCCACTGGCTAGCCACCTCTTTTTGGGAGGACTGCTTTACTGCCCATGCACAGCACGTGTAGCTACAGCCACACATGCTTCGAACTGAAAATGTTACTTACCCTGTAAGCATCGGTTCGTGGCATGTAGTGCTGTAGATTCACATGAGTCCGCCCTCCTCCCCAGACACCTGTGGCTGTTGTAGTCTCTCTTACTTTCTCTTTTTACTCATGTGCCTGGACATCTCTTTATATATCAGTTAGCTTCACATTCCATCATCAGCTGCCGTATGGCAAAACAATCTAACAATGGATTCAATGACCATGCACATTATTGCCAAGAGGTCGAGTCACAGTACCCCGTGACTTGAAAACAAATTGCATACATTCAAGTCCAACACTAGATGGCAAGAGCATGCACAGCTTGTGAATGTACAGCACTATATGCCACCAACAAATGCTTATATGAAAGTAACATTTTCCTTCTTTGCCATGAAAGGAATACATTTAGCTCTTTCTGCATGTTCCACACTGCAGAGTTGCACCTCTCAACAATTTCCATACCTGGAGATAGCCACATGATCAGCAGACAGGTGACTAGCTGAAATAGCCGATCTAAAAGGACTTACCAACCTGTAAGCTCGCCTTTCCTCTGCCATTTCCAAGAGGAAATTTAGAACGTGGACAAGCTTGGATTCCACAGGGTCCAAATTCCATCTTAAACACCAACCAGCCCATCATCACCAAGCTTACTTGTACCTCTTGATGGTACCCTGCGACCAGGCTCATCTGATAAAATCTGAAGCCCCTTGAGGAACCCCGGGATTTCCCACAGTCCCCACTAATCCTCCAGGCCATCAGTCGAAAGGTACCCTCTTCCACTGAGCGGAATCCCAGAGGATCCATAAGAATGTTTTGATGGAGGAGACAGACCGGTAAATCTCAAGAAAGTATCATCAGAACTCGGAAACACACTTGAACTAACCAGATCAGGATTATAACTGTTAGGTCTGTTTCCTGCATTCTTACCTCAGCCAAAACCCTCGAGATCATGGTGAACGGTGGAAACACATACCCTGTTCCCTTCCTCCGGACTTGAAGGAATCCATTGGTGGCAGTTGCTTCTGGGTCTGGCCTCCAGCTGAAATAACGGTTGTAAACAGTCCCCAGCTTCTCATCAATAATTGAAAGATGTCCAACCTCAGGTTCCACATGCTGGAGTCCTGAAAGTGTCTGATGATGTGGGAAATGCTTGGCTATTACTGCGACCTGGTTGTTTGTAGGCAGATATGCCAGAAGCTCTTGGCCAGCTCCGTGAGTGCTTTCAACCTTGTTCCCCCAAATGGTTTATTTGTCCATCTTCAGCAGTTTGCAGCATCTCTTTGTTTGCTTTTTCCATCATCTTACAGCGAAGTAACCTGTTAGAGGCTCCTAGCAGTTGATGTGCATGCTAAGTTCTTCCTCTGACTATCTTCCATCAGTAGGTAAATCACCACACCTGGTACCCCAACCAAGTCTGCTGGTACTGGACTGTGTCACCAAAACCAGGCTGGAACCGAAAATTACTCTGCCCTTCCATGCCTTCATATCGTCCAGCCACCAATGAATCTTCTCCATGGCATCATCTGACAAGAAGAACTATTCCCAATATGTGAGACCTCACCTCAGAAAAAAAGGCCTTTAAGTGTTAAAGGGCCCTGTAATGGCAGGGTCCTGAGAATATTACTTGGATGTAAAATGACATCAGGCCAACCAGATGGGTGGTTTTTTTTTTTAGAAATAAATTTGGTCTCAGCGGAGCTGTTTTAAGGTTTTCTTTTTTATCCTTGCCACCTTTTTGATTAGGAGTATCAGTGTCATCTGAACCGAGTCTATAATTAATCCATGTGGTGCATCGGCCAGGGCGTCTGACTCCGGAACACGGGAGCTCACGGTTCGATCCCGGGCGGCAGGTTAGCCCAGCACCTTGTGACTTTGGGCAATAGCTCGCTTAATCTTCCCTACGGCCCCCAGCGCCGGGACACCTTGCCTGAGGTAGCTGCGTACTTTACAAATGCTGGTATTATTATTATTATAATGTCATCCATTGATTCAAGTTGAGTCCTATTTCTCCTCATTATGGTTCAAATCTGGTTTATTGTATTTCAGTAGTGCAATACAACATGATGCAACTCCTTCGTAGGCGGTTAATTCCCAGTGGAGGTACTGCACAATAATAACAAAAATAACCAAACCATTCCCCAACTATCCGCCCCACCGCACCCTCCTCCCGGGTACTCACTCCAGAAGAATGTGCCTAGGTATAATAAGTGTCCCGCTTGTTGTGCTCAGTTAATCCGCTCCCTCAGCCCGTGCCGCAGTGTCAGGCACCGTTAAGCACAGTAGCTGAAGGTACTGGGGACAAGTAAATTCATTAAATTCAGCAGAGAGGAGTGCTATATATGATTTCCACAATTCTCTGTAGGAGTCCATCTGATGAGTCAATGTAAGGGACAGTCGTTCCATACCGAGAATACGCCACAGCCTATGGAGCCATGCCATGTGTGTTGGGAGCCTCTCTGTATCCTAATAGGTGAGAATAGTCCAGAGTGCTGCTCCCAGCGCTAAACCAATATGGGCCCGGGTCAATTGAAGACCCCTCGTAGTGTCAGGGTGTGGAAGAGTTACAGCCACTGCTCCTATAAAAAGGGAGGGGCAAGGTGAGCCCATCCAGTTACACGCTGGTGGCATCATGAGGCTCAGCAAAGCTGTTGTGTTGAGGAGTTCACCCCAAGCCAGCACTGACTGCCGTCGCAGCCTGTAGGCCTCTGCAATTCCAGGATCGCGGGGGACATCTCCGCTTCCCACTGTACCCACCTAAGTCGCCATCCCTCCTTCTGTGGATGCCCTGAGGGGGCCTGCGTGTAATGTGGGGCCCCTCAGCAATGTGGTCACTCTAGATTCCTGCTGGATAGCCCTCAGCATTGTCCAGATGTGGGTGGGGTGCGGTCCAGCATATCGGCATGCAACCCTGCCCTTAGGTTATAGCCTATGCATAATGCTCTAGAGCACGCTGCTCACCTCCTGCTCGCAGTGATCATGCCCCCACCCGCAGTTCCCTGGGCCGCTCTTTTTCTACCACAGCAGTCCCAGATGCGGTCTCCCCTCATGACCTCCGTACACACGCGGGGCGGGCCTGCGTTCTTTTACCGCATGGCGCCTGCCATTTAGAAGGGATCAACCAGCAGCCGCATCTGTAGTTATGGCACGTCCGCAGTTCCTGAGCAACTCGCGGAGGTCTCAGTAGCGCTGGCCTCGTCTTCTACTAAGACCCGTTCGCTGTCAGTCGGGAGCAGCTCTCCCTAAAGTGGCGTCATTGTGTTCACAGCTGTATCCGCTCACTCTAGACCCCATTCCAGGTCTTGGGTTTCCATTTTGAAGGCATCCTGCAGCTGCGGGCAGCGGAGAAGCAGGATAGTATGTCCCACCCATCTGCCATCTTGGCTACGCCCCCTTTCTCCTCATTTATAATGAAACCCTGATTATGTAACATTGTTACTGTTGCTTTTAGATAGAGCCGAAAACGATCTTCACACTGGTCCATGAGCAGGGTATCATCTAGGTAGACTATTTGTCTGATCCCTCTAGGCCGAAGATTCTCCATTACTGTTGTAAAACCTTCGTAAAGCACCATGGTGCTGAAGAAAGTCTGAAAGGCACAGCTCTGAATTCGTAGATAGTTTGTTTCCCCAAAATATTGGTGGAATCTCCAGTGGGGAGGGAAAATAGAAATTTCCAGTTAAGTGTCCTTCAGGTTGAGGCATACCATCCAATCCCCCAGACAAACAATATCCTTGAGGAGGCGAATTCCCTCCATCTTGAAATGGTGGAAAGTTCACAACCTTGATATTTATCATAGGGCGCACCAGAAAAATGTTGATCAGGAATCCAGTGGGGTATTTCACCGAAGGGATAATTGCACCTTTCTTCAGTAGTGCCTGAACCTCCTAATCTACTAAGTCTAAGTCTGCTCTTGAGAAGATGATCGGCCTCAGTCTCTACCACTGCCTGGGTGAACAGTAGAATTCCAGTGAAAGCCTGTATTGTCTGTAGGACAAGTGCTGTTGGTTAGTTTCCTCCATTTGTGGGTGAACCCTGCCAACCTCCCTCCCATTTTGACCTGGGAAGAAGGGGTTAGCCTTACCAGAGATGAAACCGGCTGAGTTGGCGGTTCCTCTGCTGGATCCTCTTGTTCCACGACCTGTATTGGTTGCTCTTTTTGCGGAAAAAAAGGCCAAAGCGATTCTGTTCTTACCACGTTGTGATTGGAATCCTCACTGAGGGCCTTCATGGAGAAGACATCTGGCAGAGCGCCCCCTGCCTCTCATGGCCTATCCAGAAACCTTTTGTATGAAAATTGAAGCCTGGGCATTATCTAGGGAGGACAAGGTCGAAACGCATTTACCCAATTCCTCGAGGAAAGGCTCACCAAACAGGCCCCCTAGAGCCATTGGACTGGCCTCTGAGGTGGCAATATTATTAGGAAGGATCTGTGTTGTTCTGTAGATATTGCATAGTTCGCATTGCCAAGAAATATAATGGCCCTTTGCATCTAGCCCAGAGGGTTTCTCTGAAAATAAAGGTACCTGGTCCCTGGTCTTCTTGCCATGTCCAGAATGTTTGTGTGAAGCCCAGCAATATCCAAGAGTTTGCCTTGGCATGTGTGCAAAGACCTGTCAGTACCCTTCTTCGAGTTCTTGACAAATTTTGCCAGAAAGGTGGCATTCTGGCCATTGATACGTAGCATTGTTGCCACCTTGTCTTCAAACGTTGGCCAGGGAGTGGACATTCCCCTGACCTCCTTATCCAGGAGTTCTCGCAGGCAGATTGTGACATACTGAGCTACCTTCTCCACTGGGGTCCTTTCTGAAGACCATGGGTGATAGATGTGCTCTGGATCAAGCATATTGGAAAATGTCTTGTCAACCTGGCTCTCCACTTCCTTGTGACGTTTTCTGTTACAGACTGCCATCAGAGTCCCCTTGAGAGTCACCATCACCCATCCCATCCTATCATCTGAGTGGAAATGGTATCTGAGCCAGGCTCAGGGATAGGTATGATAGCACCGCAGGAATGGCCAGACGGCTGACCATCATAGCGAGGTATAGGGTTGCTCAATGTGGACCAAGCCATAAAGTCTTGTCTGAGGAATTTTCCCTCTTCCTTTTGATCTTAGCTGTAGTCTCGCCCTGAGACCCCCTGGGTTCAAGAATTCCACTAAGGGAACCTTGACCTTCTCTCCCATGGTGGGGGCTTGGTTTGTCAGTAAACCATCAATAGATGCTGCTTCCTAATGGCTGTAGAGCAGCTCTCACAGCCCTCTCTATTGAGGTGTTTAATGCCTCCCAAAAAAGTTATCCCTCTATGTGTACGCTTCCCCCTCCACACCAGAGAACCTTGACCCTTTCTCTGCATACCATGCAAAAAGTAAAAGGCCCTGGAGCTTACTGGCTCAACTATATGAACTGCTATCTGGGAGGTGTCAACCCTGACGGACAAGGGCACTGATTGTCTTATATTTTTTATGCCACTTAATCTGGCTTGTTGAATGATCAGGAGTAAATAAGCTTGGAAATATTATAATAAATGACATTGACTTATACCCTGCCTCAAACCCATATTACACTCTCAGACAATTATTATGTTCCCTGATTTTAAATGTAATGGTTCTCATATGTTTTTGTGTGCTGATGGTAACCATCTTTCTGAATGGGAAAATAAATTAAACATTGGCACTGTCCGTACTTCCCATTTTTGTCATTAACAAACGTCACCCACTGCCAGGGTACAGCCTACTCCAAAAAAATATTTGTATTATGTCTGGCTCTAGCCAATTATAGAATGCCTGTTTTTTTGGGTCACCCTTTGAGGTGATTCCAAGTTCCTCACCAGAAAACTACTGTCCAGCCTTTTAGTTATAGCTACAAATCCACGCTCACTTACTATTTTTGTTAGGGCATACTTTATTTACTTCTAGATTTCCCACTGTGATATAAAAGGGAGGAATCCCTGGCTAGCTGCATCTATCATCGACTTACGACAGCAGGGATTTTAAATGAGAGAACTCAACCTATCTTCTACTTCTCTCTGTTTTAGCCAGATAAGTTTTATTTGTATTTGAGTTGGCGAGATGTGTCATCCTGCACACAACTAATGGCCCATCACTATCCACGGCCAATGCAAGTTGCCAGCACACACACCTGCCCATAAGATTTTGGCCACGTAATCAGGTGGTGATTTCCCTACATGGTTGATTTTTGGTGTGAAGTAAGAGTTAGCACAAATGTGCTATTTTCTGGTTGTTTATGTTTTATGGTAGACCTATGCAAAAATATTTGTCTGTTAGTCACCTTCTATTTCCTCTGAACTTTCCTCAAATGACCACCATCACACACTCTTTTACTGATAGACAAGATTTTACAAAGAAAGATTTTTGATGAGAAAAGTTAGATCACTTTGGTTCTTTTTCTGCAGTTTTGGTATTTTTCATGCACCCATAAATTATAGAAGTTCAGTGGATATTTAATTTTTATTACTGTGAAATGTTTAAACTGAGGTCCATTTAGAGAAATTATTCATACAATAAAAAGTTACAGCTTATTTCAATGTATTTATTTTGTTTGTTTGTTTCCAGGCCGTTTCAAGGACTCATTCCAAAACCAGGTAAAGCATCTTATTCCTTGTATTTCCTGCCTTCTATAGCAATATATCACCATGTATATTTCTCGGGCAACAAAAAATGGGTGCTGCAATTTCTGTTTCATGCTAAAGCAACAGTTATTTCCGTCCTCTGTCAATAATTTGATCAGAAAGCCATTTGATTCATATTACAATTTCACTAATCATGACAATAAGTGCTTTAGTTAACTATTTTAGGGACATTAGTCATACAATTTAGGGCCTAAATATTTGGAAGACATTCCATGCTTTAAAAGTTTAAATGAACTTACGTGTTAAAAAAGATCTTGTCATAGGAAATATAGTGAGGACTTAAGGAGACATACAAGGGAATAGATGTCAGTCACCAGTTTTTAAATACTACTAAAGCTCCAACTCTGGAAGTGACTTGAACAGAATGTAAATGATAGAAGTATATTCCTTCTTGGCTCCTGTTTTTGGAAAGAGGTCAATTATTCACAAAAGGATCTATGTGTTGCATGGCTGCTGTCTGGACTTTCATGAATAAGGACGTTTCGGGCTATGTGCCAGATACTAATTTATGCAAAAACAACAATTGATGGACAGAATGCAGAACAAAGTCATATATTCACCCCAGTACAGAGATCTGGGGCTAAATCCATCGTTTTTTTGCTCACCATGCCATTCCAGTTTGGACCCAGCCATATGCAAATCAGTCCTGACCTTGCGCCCCATGGGAACAGTCCAGCCCGAACTGCCAGTCCAGGTCCTCCCTGGACTGGAAACAAGCATCCTAGGACCGGTTTCGGGGTTTCACTCCTCATCAGCCAGGATAGCTTGACTCCAGTGGCATTGAGTGCACGGGACCCACGTCTGGGCATACCCGTCCCACTCGGGGTGACAAATGCAAAACCAACAATTGATGGACAGAATGTGTCTGAAAAGTTTCAGCGCTCCGTCCATCATCTCCTTGTGTTTGCTTTGTTCGCCCTAAGTTGGCAGGGTATGCCCAGACGTGGGTCCCTTGCTCACTTTGCCACTGGATTCAAGCTAGCCTGGCAGATGAGGGCTGTTAGCCCGAAACCCGTCCCAGGATGCTTGTTTCCGGTCCAGGGAAGACATAGCTTGGCAGTTCGGGCTGGACTGTTCCCATGAGGCACAGGATCAAGACTGATTTGCATATAGCTCTGTCTGAACTGGGGTGGCGAAGTGAGCTAAAGAACGATGATGGATTCAACCCAGATCTGTGAAGGGGGGGAGTGTCTGAAAAGTTTCAGCGCTCCGTCCATCATCTCCTTGTGTTTGCTTTGTTCACCCTAAGTTGGCAGGGTATGCCCAGACGTGGGTCCCTTGCTCACTTTGCCACTGTATTCAAGCTAGCCAGGCTGATGAGGGCTGTTAGCCCGACACCGGTCCCAGGATGCTTGTTTCCGGTCCAGGGAAGACATCGCTTGACTGTTCCCATGAGGCACAGGGTCAAGACTGATTTGCATATAGCTCTGTCTGAACTGGGGTGGCGAAGTGAGCTAAAGAACGAGGATGGATTCAACCCAGATCTGTGACTGGGGGTGAGTGTCTGAAAAGTTGTGTTTAATTTATTCACTTTTTCCCCATAACCTACCTTGGTGGGGGTTCAGGGCTCGAACCCTGACAGGCAGGGGAGATTGTTGGTCCCCATTCCGGGTACTTTGGGACAGAGCGGCCTGGAGAATGGAGCCCAGGAATGGGAACTTGCACTCCCGGGCCACCCAGAGCTCTTCATACATTGGCATTCCTTGTAAGGGTCTTGTAAATTCTTCCTTGTTTAGCCAGCAGACTTTATCATCATCACACAGTTTCTGCATAAACATTTATTGGAATGCAATTTCTGTCTGGATTTATCAGTTCAGTTATAAACCATTAGTTGGCCAAATATTTTGCTTTACATTTAATTGTGCTTTGAGCACTGAGGTCATCATGTTGCAGAGTGCATCAAGTGTGATTTAAGTGGACTTAGAAATATTGGACAAGCTTGTTGTATCGCCCCAAAAGTTAAATGCTTTGTACGTATTCCTGAAGGCCTATGCAGACAAAACAGCACTACTTTCCTAGGCTATGACAGGTCTTCAGTGAGTGCCTTAACCTCCTATATAAAAAATAACGATTTAATGTCTTGTGTTCCAAAACAAAAGTAATACAAACTCACATTTGATTGACATCGTCTAGATCAGGTCTCAAACTTTTCTTATTTGTTGGTGGTTTTCAATGAATGATTGTGGTGGAAAAACTATCTGTCTTTGTCAGGGTTAAGGTACAAAGGAAACCCTTTTATGGTTATAGTAGTATCCTATTAAACTAGTGAGTTCCAGCTTGGGTTTCTGATATATTACAAAATTCCTATTTGATTGTATGTACTGTGTTAAAAATGCTGACCTTAATAAAAAGGACAATCTTAGTACCGCTAACCATACAATAATTTAGTATCACTGGCTTGCAGTATTATTTAAAACATGACTGGCTTCAGATTTAAAACACCCCAGAATGTGTTTCTTGAAAGTTACACTTCTGATTTGGGTTTTGACTTGGGGGCAATATCCCAATATATTAACAAACACATTTTAAAAATGTTGCCTAAACATTAGTACTGAAATATCATTCTTGCACTTTAAATTGCAGCTTTGGGTTGGAAGCACATTTACTTTCTTATTTTCATATGTATCACACATTCCTATCCAGGGTAGAAGAGAGGGTTCTTAATATTTGTTTTTCCCTCAATGTCCAATCTGACAAAACAATGACTTCTGATAAGGTTCCCTGGAGAAGAAATTAAGGAGAGGATTTTGGTTATGGAATATCAAAACGTTTATGGATGTGTTGTTTTATGAAAATAATTAATAAACTATAAAATAATGAAAATGAATGTGTTGTTTTAGGAAAATAATTTGTGAACTATTCAGACAACATACATTACTGTGAGAACTCAATCTCGCAAACAATTATATAGAACATCTTATAATTTGGTGCAGTGCTGCACTTTGCTGTTGTCTGTCTTTTTTAATGTGTTTGCAATATTTGCCTTGGCCAATCTTTGTATTGATATGTAGTTTGAGCACTGATTTTATATTTTTGCATACATGATCATTGAGGGTATTATTTTACGACTGATTTTATATTGATGTTTCAAACCTATAAAAATCCTGAAACTGTGTTTCCCTGATGTTGTACCTCACCTCTGTTTAGTATGTATTTTCTTGCTAGAGGATCCATTTGACCTTCTTAATTCTTGTCTGTAGCTTTTACCTGACAGCAGTTTCTTCAGCTAGATTAGAGGGAAGCCATCTCGATTTTTGTGTCAAACCTTCCTGCACAGTTTTTCTGCCTCTTGATGTGTGTTGAGGGTTTTTTATTCTTTTTACCTAAGGTAATTTCAGAATTTCATCTCACAAATGATATCCTTACTGGGATTAATTTTCTCTCCAAATGCAGGAGCAGCTATATAAGCTTGACTAACCCAAAAAGAAGACTCCACTTAGATTTTATGTGTATCACACCGAAAAATCAATATTGATGATCAGCTGTTGTTTTTTTTTTAACACAAACTTTATTGTTGCATCGGCTATAGAATTGACAGTGTTACAAATACATCCAAAGCATTTTCGATTTTCTTACATGTAGAGTATTATCCTGAGCATATTCTACTTTTAATCAAGTACAATCGCATCTGCGTGTTACTGCCAACAGCATGTACATATTATCGTTTGGAGGGACAAAAAGAAATAGGGGATGTCTGGCTCCCGTCCCAACAGATATCAATGAATCTACATGTTTCCAACATAGCCGTGCACCCGTTGAACTTTCCCAACCCCCTCCCTCCCCCTCCCCATTCCTGGTCCCGGTTTCATTTATTTAAGCTGCCAATATTTCGGTCTAGTGCTTTCTGGCTTTCCTGTCCTACCCATTGGCGTGCATTATTTTGTGGCTTGTGGGGCAATCGGTCCATTGCTGTCAACGTGTGTCAGGGTGTGTGTATGTTCACACAGTCTGATTAGTGAAGGTGTGGGGGATCTCCAGTTGTTTGAAGTTCTCCAGCATAGTATCCCAGGCCATAGAAATGGGATGTTTACGCAAAGCGTGCGCTTCTTCCCTCCTGAGGGCCGCGCTCTCTGCGCCCCCCCATCGTATTACCTCCTCCCTCCATGTGTATACCAGGGGGCCTCTCGGTGATGGCTCTAATCGCCAGTATCGTGGCCAGGTCCAGGAAGCGCAGGTGTACCCTCTGGGCCTTAGTGCGTTTGCGGAGACCCAATAAGCATTCCGAAATGTCGTTCGTCAGTGTGAGGTTTGTGATGTCCGCAAGTATCGCACCGGTTTGACTCCAGTAATCTCGGAAGTGCGGACAGTCCCACAGCATGTGGACAAAGCCCGCCTCCTCCGCTCCACATCTCGGGCAACAGTGTTGAGCCTCCGGGAACATGCGGTGTATTCTTTTCGGTGTTAAGTATGCCCTGTGCAGAACCATAGTTTGTATGTATTTGAGCTTGGCATTACGGGAAACCCTTTTCGGGTGCTCTAGGATACTTGACCAAGCATCGTCTGTAATCTCTTTGCCCACGGACCCTGCCCACTGCTCCCGGAGACCTATACGTTGTACTGAGGCCTGCGCTCTAATACCCATATATAACCATTTGATGAGATGTCCTCCCCTCCCCATATGGTAAAGTAGGTGTACCATCTCATGTTGTGGGGGCTCACTACGCTGTGGTGCCCATGTCCTCCGAATGTAATTTGCTATTGCTGCGTGTATGAGATACAGGTGATCTGGGGCGCCTGTGGTTTATATAAATGCGGCATGGTCCAGAAGCACGCCATCCCCAAAGAAGGAACCCACTTCTGCCACTCCAGCCTCTATCCAGTCATGCAGTCTGGCTATGGTAAGTCGATCGCCCGCAACGGGTAGCCCCAGTAGTGGAATGTTGTTGGCATAGGGAACCGTGGCTGAATTGTACTGCACTGCTTTTTTCCAGCACCTTAGTGCCGTTAATAACAACGGAGGTGCGCCCGTCGGTATTTTCTCTTTGGGGAGCAGCAGGGTATGTAACGTACCACGCTCCATTTTCCGCGTGTCGTAGCCAATTTCAACTAGGTTCCTGCCCGCCGTCCAATAGGACAGCCATTGCAGTTGTGCAGCATAATAATAAGCCCGGAAATCGGGGACACCCAGACCTCCCCTGTCCGTTGCCAGCTGTAGTTTCTTAAGACTCAGTCTGCGCCTACCCGCGCCCCAGATAAGTTCTAGTAGTAGCTTGTCCAACGTGTGGAAGATGGGTAGAGGCAGTGTCATGGGTAAATTGGCAAAGTAGTACAGCAGGCGAGGTAACATCACCATCTTGGAGATGGCTATCCTCCCCATCACTGACAATGGCAGGGATATCCAAAAGGCAATGCTGGAGCGGAGGGATGCAATTGCTTTCATTAAGTTACCCTCCAGTAGGTCTGTGGGGTCTCTGTAAATTTGGACTCCCAGATATTTAAAGGTGTCCTGCGCTACGATGATCAGCTGTTTGCTGTCATCTCAAGCTTCAACTATGGTAAACAAGTGACAAAGCAGATCTCTCTATATGGATTATGACATGTAGCAAATTGTACTAGGAGCGACCAAAAGCAACCTCCTGATGTTATAAGCGCGCATTCAACAAAGGATAGAGCAGCCGTGTCTTTCCTCTTATGAGGGGTGCCAACTCTTGAAATTTGAAGTAAACAAAAAAGTGATGGGTGGAATGCTTGAATTAATCTCTGCCACTGCTAATTACTTGCGCCAAAACCCAGTCAATCGTTACTTTTTGCCTACCATGCCTCCTCAGATTACCTTTTAGCTGTCTAAATACGTAGCATCCTAGAACAGCTTAGAGATTAACTGTTCATCACTCCTTGACATGGCACCTCCATTGTTAACGTGACAAAAGTGCTTAACGGGTGAGCATGTTAGGGATCTGTCTGCAGGATTATCAACACATTTATTATATTGCATAGAGGAGTGCCAATTCAGAGTGCAGGGGTCCTGGAGTAAAGCAAGCCAGTGTTTTCTGAGGGGACTGGGCATATACGGTATAGCTTATTCATGAAACCAGAACTGCTCTGTCTCTAACCTGTAAAACATGTGCCGGCCATAAAAGACCTTCCCTTATGCTGGCGGCTATTAGCAGGCAAAAATGAAATGTACTGAATTGGGAGTTAGCAGGGAAATATTTTCTTGGGCTCTATCGTACTTCTATGCTGTATTTTCTTCTTTCTTTCTTCCTTCTTCTTCTCAGTTTACTTGCTTACATCCAGGTACTCCAAAGACCTTGCTGATAAAAAGTACTCCATCCACAGACAGGAGAGTAAATGGAAAAATCTGAGTTCTGATTATCTTGTGCTACTGAAGTTCCTACTGAAGTCATCACATTAGTCACGATAAGTACTATACCAACATCGTTAAGGAAGCTGTTGCTGTTCAAGATAATCATGCACTGCATCACCCCTCCACAGACAAGTGCAATGATGCCAACCTCTTCTTCAACAGCAAATAGATAAGAGCAGGCATGATACTCTTATGACACCAGGCCTTCTGTCCTACATCCCTCAGTGGTTATACTTCAAGACCCAGTTGCTTGCAGACCTCGTTGACATCCTCAACTCCCTCACCCACCTATGACAATGAGAACTAAACCTCTTCATTCATCAAAACCCTCTACAGAGAAATTCTCTCACCTCTAATCACTATTGGCAACACCTCCCTAACTGTAGGAATCTTGGGGGGCGTGGCCACGCAAGCGACTAAGATGGCTGCTTGCTGTTGAAGGTCCATCAGACGCCCCGGCTATTTTGCATTATCCCCGGCATATGCGGCGGCTACTTCCAAATAAAGTACAGCACTGGAGCGCTGAACACCCCCCATCACGGCGAGCTCACTGTTGGCCGGCGAGACAACTCCGTCTTCGAGAAACACAGTGTGACACAGGAGTCAGCGGGGCCCACGCGACCGAGGTAGACGGCCCTTTCCAGCGCTGTGAGGCGAGGGGAGGACTGCAGGCCATCATCGACCCGAGGTGAGAGGGATCCCGCGGTAGTGGTGGCTGGGTCGGGCGCTGGGCGGCGGAGGCGAGGCCCCCCCTGATCGCCGAACAATTCGGCTAGGGTGCGGCTGGTACTCGCTGCTCCCGACCCCCAACGTACGCGCCTGCCGTTTTCCTGAAGCCAGGCGGGGACAGGGCCCGTGCTGAGCCAGGGCGCGCCCATCCGGACGCAGGCGGGTACGGGGAACGTAGGGGGGGGCCGAGCCGGTGTCTGACCTGTGCGCCAAGCCCTTCTGCCTTGCGGCGTGGCTCCCTCTCCCTCGGACCCCGACTTCGGGGAAACAGTGAGCCTGCTGCCTGTCTTGTGGCCCCTGATGTTCCGTGGGGCCTAATATCGCCTGCGCTGTCTATCCTTGCAACGCGACAGAGGCACAGGGTGCGTCTTCCCACGGACCTGAGGCCCGCCTTGACCGCCTGGCCTGTAAGCTACTGCCGACCGGCTCCGCATTTCCTCTCTCCTCAGCATAAAGCCCTGGGCTGCCGCGCTCCCAGTCTTGCAGTCACGGGGCCCGCTCATCGGCCTCTAAGGGGTAGGGGGCCTAAGCCCTAGACCTTATCGCCATCCAGCTCCCCCACTGACCTACGGCACAGACACTAAGACATGTGGGGTAGACTGAACTTTCCAGCTGTATCGGACCCCCACCTGAGCCACTCGTCGTGCATTTCCTGGGGCCCAACACCCGCCAATCTTTGCTGCTGTGGGCCTACTGCGAGGAGCGTTCCTTTGGATTTCCAACCAATCCATTGCACCCAGGGCTGCTAGATGACTACGCTGGGTAGATTTGAAATCCCTGTGCATCTTAGCCGCTCACAGCTGTCCCACGATTGCACTTGCAAGGCGGCCCCGCGGTATGGGCCGTAAAGATCCTAGACAAAAGACCCTATCCTTTGAGAAGCTTACAGACAGGGCCCCTGAGGAAGGCTCTAACATGATGGAGAGTGCGCAGGGCGCAGAACATGCGGATGGCCTCCCAGCCCTATCCACGGCAGTGCTGCAGGAGATGAGAGCTGGTTTCAAAGCCCTTGACGGGCGTTTCGACGCACTGGACAAAAACCTGGTGGATTTGGGTTCTAAAATCCAAGCACATGACAGGCGCCTGGATGTGGCAGAGGCCCGCATCTCTGATATCGAAGACGGCACTGCACAGTCCCGCAAAAGATTAGAGCGCGTCGAACGCATCCTCAAAGAGGTGGCACTCAAAAACGAAGACCTTGAGGCGCGCAGTAGGCGCCACAACATTCGCATTTTGGGAGTCCCGGAGACCACTGCCACCGGACGCATGGACCTCTTTGTTGAGAATCTCATGGGTGATTTGTTCGGAAGGGAGTCATTGACACCTGGGTTTGTGATAGAGCGTACTCATCGATCCTTGGGGCCCAGACCTAATCCGGGTTGCCCCCCTAGACCCATCATTGCACGCATCATGAACTTCTGAGACCGCGACTCTGCCCTGCGCCTTGCAAGGGATTATGGGGACATTACATGGCAGAACTCTAAACTTTCCTTTTACCCAGACTTCACAGTCATGGTGCAGGATGCTCGCCGGAAATACAATGGAGTCAAAGCCACCCTAAGAAATCTGGGCTTGAAATATGGCATGTTGTATCCCGCCAGACTGCGGGTGGATGTTGGGGGCAGGGCTCGCATTTTCGAAAACCCTACTGAAGTGCAAGAATTCTGCAGCAGGACTGGGGCGATTGGAGGGGGCCCATCGCCCCCCCACAGCGGCTCCGACACAAGCGTCAAACTCTTCTCTAGTTCCGGCACTGGTTAATTTTGCTGCATTGGTCCTTATCTGTTAATACATGCCTATTCGGGGATAATATCATACCTACATCTGTAATGGGACATATAGCTGGTTGTCTGACGTGGCGTTGCCACCCCCAACGGTGTATACCTTTGGGTTTGTTCTGGTTATTACGAATGTATCGTTCTTGGGCACTTTTAGTTCAGTGTAAAGTCTATTGGTGCTTCATGTTCTACTTATTGCTATGGTTCTGCCTCACTTGGAAGGGAGTGAGGTTGGGTGGGGAGAGGTGGGGGGGGGGCGTTTCTCATTGTTTCATTGTTTATATTTGCTTACAGCATTGGTTACTGTCACAGCTCTCTCTATTTGCAGCTACTTGATTACATTGGGCACAGACAATCACACAGCCGATGGCTAGGTTAGGTAACGTTGAAGGCCCATCTGGCCTCTCCTTATTGTATTGGAATGTTAGAGGCCTTAATGATAATCGGAAAAGAAGGCAGGTTGTTCACCATTTACTGAGACACAATGTGGATATTGCCTATTTGCAGGAAACGCATCTACCCAAATCAGACTCGGCCCGTTTTGCGGCTAGCTGGGGAGCTCACAGGTATTTTGCTAATTATAGTAGCTATGCCAGAGGCACAACCATCCTTATTCACAAACGGGTTCCATTCAGTCCCAAGTCCGTGGTGGGAGATAGTGAGGGCAGATACATAATTGTCACGGGTTCGCTCATGGGGCACAATACGGCGCTGGTGTGTGTATATGGCCCAAATACTGATTCCCCCGATTTTTTCCATGCATTACACGCCCAATTAGCAAGGATCGTGCCCTGCCTCCTGTTACTAGGGGGAGATTTCAACCTACTACTTAATCCCAGCTTAGACAGCACCGCCATGTCCACAGACACCAAACCTAGGGCGCGGCGTGCCCTACTGGAGCTTTGTGAGCAATTATCGCTGCTCGACATCTGGCGCCAGCGTAATCCCACCCACATGAATTATACCCACTACTCCGGCCAACATAATACCTGGACTAGAATAGATTATTGGCTGATCTCCCCGGGCCTCGCAAGCTGGTTCAGGTCACTCACGACCTTGCCGAGGACATACTTGGACCACTCACCAGTACAACTTTCTTTGCAAGTCCCTCGTCCCGAGGGGTTCGAGCGGAAATGGCGATTCCCGGGTCGAGCCCTCCAGGATGATCTTTTTAACAAAGAGGTACGCGAAGCCATAGAAGACTATTTTTCCTTAAATACCGGCTCAGTTGACACATGGGCGGTTTTGTGGGAGGGCTTCAAAGCATATATCAGGGGAGTCTGTATAGCAAAGCACGCCGGAGTTCTTAAGGATCTGCGAAATACACTTACATGTATTGAACGCGACCTGGCAGATCTGGATACCGCAACGCTTCACTCCCCTAGTATGGAGGCAACAGGTCGGCGACTGGCCCTGCTAGTTGAATTCCGGGAGGCCGCTGAACGCGAGCTCTTATATATGGGCAAGTATCATAACGCTAGACATTATGGAGAGGGAGAACGTCCCAGCAGGGTACTGGCACAGATGCTCCTCCCCCAATACAGTAGAGCGTACATCACTGCGCTTCGCTCCCCCACGGATCAGACTCTTACTTCTACCTCGGAGATTCGGGATGAGTTCCTGGCCTACTTCACAGCCCTATACACTACTAGAGTGGAGAATGATCCATCGGCCCAGGAAGCATATCTGTCCGAAATTGCAATGGTATATCTCGAAAAAAACATGCAGGACTTCCTGGCGGAGCCTATCTCTGAGGCGGATGTCCTCGGTGCCATTGACGCCCTACGCGGCTCGTCTGTTCCTGGGCTGGATGGATTCACAGGGGATTTCTATAAGGCTTATAAGGACCTCCTAGCGCCACAATTAATAGAAGTATATGCCGAAGGCCTTGAAAAACAGATACTTCCTCCCACGCTCCGTGAGGCTGTCATTGTTCTCCTCCCCAAACCCGGCAAAGACCCGTCCTTATGCAGCTCCTATAGACCTCTATCCTTATTAAACCTAGATTATAAAATCTTAGCTAAAATCATCGCCAACCGTCTCTCTCAGCTAATGGAGTTTATCATATCACCGGCCCAATCGGGCTTTGTCCCGCACCGCTCTACCTCTTTAAATCTCAGGACACTCTTCTCTATACTTCACAGAATTAACCCAGAGGTTCCCGCCGCCGCAATTCTATTAGATGCCGAAAAGGCCTTCGATTCCTTAGAATGGCCCTTCTTCATCTCGGTGATGCGCCGAATGGGCATGCCCATGGGTTTTATTGCTATCACTGCACTATTATACAGCCGGCCCACGGCGAGGCTTCGCCTGAACGACACGCTATCCCGACCCTTTTCTCTATCTAGAGGCACCAGGCAGGGCTGCCCATTGTCTCCCCTTTTGTTTATTTTGGCTATGGATCCCATCCGCCATTTTCAAGAAAGACATTTGCAGAGAGGCTTGCAATTTAACATCGGCCCCCTACTGGTTTCGCTCTATGCCGATGACACCATTCTATATGTTAGAGACCCCCAAGTAAATTTGGAGCCGCTCATTAGGGAAATCCTCAGATTCTGCCGTTTTTCGGGCCTAGGTATCATCTGGCACAAGTCGGTGATCTTTCCTCTAACACCCTGCACGGCCCAATGGGACTGTGAATTTCCTCTGGAATGGTGCAGAGACTCAGTTAAATATTTGGGCATACATATCCATTTGGACACGGCCCAGATCATTCGCTTGAATTATGGACAAGCACTTTGTGCGCTAGAGGCACCGGTTGATCGGTGGCTGCGTTTACCGCTGTCAATTGCTGGAAGAGTCGCGATACTTAAGATGGTAGTGCTCCCTAAATTTTTATATATTTTTAACAATATTCCAACTCCCCTTATGAATGTTTTTTTTTTTAACATTGCGCGCGTACCTCTTCAGGCTGATATGGGGAGGCAGGGGGGCAAGGGTCCGCTGGCAGGTGCTTACTCTCCCATATGAAAGGGGAGGATATGGCGTCCCTGATCTACAATTATATTATCTGGTGGCTCAATGCTGCTATGCATACGCGTGGTTTCACCCAGATGCGAGGATCCCGTTTCTTCGCCCTGAGGCAGATTTTGTCTTACCGGTGCGGCTCTCGACAGTCCTGCCCATGGGGATTCCCAGAGATCCTAATGACATACAGACAGTCTCCACCACCAGCTGGGCATGTCATAAGCTCAAACGATACACAGACGCTACTGCATTATACTCCTCTGCGCTACCCCTTCCAAATGCCTCTTGGCTGCCTATAACAGGTGAAAAACTGGTTCAACGCACCTTAACCAAATTCGATCTCACCAAAATAGGAGATTTCTACCCGGAGGGACACATCTTTTCGGTGTCAGATGACACCCGTTTCCAAGATGTCACCTTCATGGACAGTTTTGTGCTGAGCCGTCTGCGTTCGGCGCTACGCTCTTCCCTGCCTAATTATCCCGTGGAACCTGAATCCATCACGCCCCTTACACTGGTCATTGAAAAGGATACAGGTACCCATTTAATATCTAAACTATACAAAGCATGTACTAGCCTGAAACCGGTAAACGATGACAAGGTCCGCAAGGCTTTGGAGAACGATCTAGGTCACTCCATTACGGATGAGCAATGGGCGAAATGCTGCGAGGTCACCAAGAGTGTCTCTCTTAATAGTAGGCACAAGCTTCTCCATTTCAAATTCCTACGCCGTATCTATTTTACACCCGCAAAAGCACACAGACTGGACCCGTCCAGGCCACACACTTGCCAGAAATGCGCTGCGCCGTACGCAGACTTTGCACACCTAGCATGGACGTGTCCTAAATTACAGGTATATTGGGAGCAGGTACACACTACGCTAGGTGCCATGATTAACTTATCTCTCATTCCTACACCAGAAATGGCCTTACTGGGCTATACAGTTAACTTTCCCCAAAAATACAGACGGTTTGCATCTATCGGACTTCTGCTGGCTAAAAGAGAAATAGCTATAATGTGGGGCCGCAAGTCAGTCCCTACGCTACAGAGTTGGTTACGCAGCATGGCGTACTGTAATACTAACTGCGAGGTATATGCAAGCATTGTGCCTAGTTCATCTCGTCCTAAAGACATATGGGAGCCCTATAGATCGTATGTTGAGACTTTGCGGCAATCCACAGACACGCAGTTGGAGCGGTGCATCGTCCCGGAGGGGGTGGGGTGAGGGTCATATTCCATGAGCAAAGTGAATGTAATTTCTTTATAGTATATTTCGCTGCAGATGTTTGTTGTATTCGGAGATCAAGGGCGGCAGGGAGCGCCCCTAGGTGGCCACGGGACTGACAGTGAGCTGACGAAACATTGGTAAAATAAATGTACGCAGGGTCCGCTATACTGTTACCGATAGCCATATTAACCATATATTGTTAACAATGTTGTAGCTGTTCTGAACCACATGCTGATGTACTTGACAGTAACCCTTCGTTTTTGCTTATTGTGATATATGGAAAACGGAAAATAAAGTTTAAAAAAAAAAAAAAAACTGTAGGAATCTTCCCAGAAGCCCTTAACACAGGCCATATCTTTCCTTCTGAAAAAACCCACACTATACTCTGACCTTGATGATTACTGGCCATCATTCACCTACTATTCATCAGGAAGTTTATTGAAAAAGCAGTCCATGCATAACTCCAAGATCATTTAAAGGCCAAAGATCTTCTGCATGACTGCCAGGCTGGCCTCAAATAGCGCTGCAGCACTGAGACCTTACAAATCCTAGACGGTGTCCTCCGGACCATGATTAAGATGCTCCTCCCTCCTATTGCTAGATCTCTCAGCCATTTTGACACTGCTGACTATCCCACTCTCATCCACATCCTAAATTCTTGAAATTGATTCCTTGAAAATGTCATTCATAGGTTCTCCCATCCATCCAATTGACGCCACTTCATTCACATGGGCACCTGCATGTCTCAGAAAATATCTACCCCATCAAAATTCCCAGAGCTCCAGCTGCTCCTGTCATTTTCATCTTCTACACGGAGCCCCTTGGGACTCTAATCACTGACAACAGCATCAAAAGGCACCAATTAACTGACAACACACCTGTAGTTGAACGCCTCCTCCACTTAGTGCCGCAAACACTTTAATCATCTCATTTAGAGGTGAGTGTCTTATACATACCTGAAGCTCAAACCCATAAAAACAGATTACTCCTATTCACCAAAAACAACTAGCAGCAGCTAGTCCAAATCTGGCTTGACAACATGAACCTGGGCAGATTCGATCCTTAACTTTCACCCAGTGCCAAGTGACTCAGATTCACAATGGACACCAGCCTCACTATGAAGGAACATATCAGCAAGATAACCAAGACAGCCTAGTAAACGCTCTCACTTACCAAACAGTTTGAATCTGTTCCTCCCAGAAAGCAATTTTGAAATCTGAATGATGGAAAGTCCCTGCTTCACAGCCTTCTAGACTCCACACTTTACCCCCTTAAGACCGTCCTCAATACTGCAGGATGCCTCACCATGGGCCGTAAAACATATGGCCATATTACCCCCAACTCTGATGGAACTCCACTACACCATCTTCAAAACCAGCTAAATGAGCTATAAAGCTATCACGCTCAACCCTTCTGCCTATCTTGCTGACCATCTCCAATGGCTACCAGTACACACACAGCCAGGAAACCATCAGACTGGAGATAAAGAAGTTCAAAAAACCAACAGAAGGCATCAGGCATTTTCATTTAGGCATTCAGGATCTGGCACAACTTCTGTGTATTCCTTACAATCACCCCAACGCTGGTCCAGTTTAGAAAAGCACTGAAGAAATACATCCATTAAGAAGTCTACTTCACAACACAGTAACAGTCCTTTTACACTCTCAGAACCCAGCTGCCCATCCAATCACTCGTTGACTGTATCTTTGCCTTTGACCCTGTACAGCGGTCTGCTGCCCTTCAGCTAAGTTTGTGCCGTACAAAATAACTTATACATACATACACACACATACATACATACATACATACAAAGACAAAATGTTTTTGTGGAAAAAGTTCCCCATTTTGGGGTGATAGATGCTTATAATCTGTGGTACTTCTCAGTAAATGTAATTATTTCATATTGAATTGCATTCAGCGGCATCATGTATAAGAGCCCAAGAGACTCAGCTAAAGGAAGGAGCTGAGGGTTACTTCAGTTCCTCAATGTACAGTGTCGAGGTTAAGGCAGTGGTACTGGCACAACTTAAAATGAATGTCAGTTGTTATAGATATTCATATATCCTCCACCCAAACTAAATTTCTGTCTTTATCCAGTCAACTGTTACCATCCCTTGATCATCTTTTCACCACACAATCACAATTCACTATATATCCACGTCAGTCCACTTTCCTTCCTCCATCCATTCCAGATCCACCCACTCTTTACTATCCATTTCCCTTTTGTTATCATTCATCTAGTCATGATTGATCGATTATTCACCATTATGCACCATTATTCTTCTCCACAAATCTAAAAAATAACAAAGATGGCCTGGTACAAGCTCTGTCTTCTTAAGCAAGTGAAAGTTTCTTCCATGAAGCGACCTTAGAACTGCTGATCAAGTCCTGGTATTCTTACATTTATGTGGTGGTAATACCCTGATGCATGGCTTCCCAGACTCTGCATTGGCATCTCTTAAGGGCACCATGCACACTGCAGCATGTCTCACCCAGGACCTGAGGTAATATGATAACATCACACCCATCTTGATGGAACTCATTGGCTTCCCTTTTCGGCCCGCACCATGTTGAAAACTAGCTGTATTGTTTTATTAAGCCATCACTACAATCACCCCGCTTATCTTGCAGACAAGTTCAACATCTCTGGTGGTTCTCTGCACAGCCAGGACCATCAAATTGGAGTCTAAAACGTGTATAAAAAAAAATGAAACAGTAGATCTTTTCCATCGATGCATCCAGGATCTGTAACAACATCCACAAATTCTTCAGCACCGTGCCTACGCTGTTCCAATGTGTTGCTCCAATTTCAAACTGTTGACAACTCACCTACCTCTCCTATCACTTAATGACTTTATGCTTCTCAATCGCCCTGTACAGCTCTCCAGTATCTTTTGGCTTGGTGTCTCCTGTAGAAATACCATATGCATAAATACATACATACAAGCACTCACACACGTATCAGCCTATCCAGTTTTCCTTCACCTCTCTTTGCTCCGCTCTATGCTTACGCGTTGC
Source organism: Calotriton arnoldi (assembly GCA_963921515.1). Classification (NCBI taxonomy): domain Eukaryota; kingdom Metazoa; phylum Chordata; class Amphibia; order Caudata; family Salamandridae; genus Calotriton; species Calotriton arnoldi. Next base: position 2,838,112 of record CAWUFW010001032.1, read on the forward strand.
TACAAGATCACCTCAATACTATTGGAGCACATCTCTGATCATCACATACAACACCAAAATACTTCCCTCATTGACCGCACTATAAACTCATACTTATTCCTTTTTCATCAAATGACAGCAAAAGGACTTGTGTACTACCCATCACCCGAAATGCGCTTCAGGACCTCATATGGGGTATGAAAGGCTACAAAAATGTAACTACAATAAACTTCCAATTCACCATTTGTTCATCAACCACCATCCACCACTCACAACCTGTTCTCCATTCACCTTACATTTACCAGCAGTTATTCCTCTACTCTTCATCTGCTTGTAGGGACTAAATTAATTTACAAAATGTGGTATGTGCATACATAGACTATGCACATTTTACAAATTATGTTGGTGTTCCTGTCCTTTTGCACATGTTTAGTCTCATGCTTTCCATCCATTCCCTGTTAATTCTCTATTCACCAATAACTTATCATTAGCTATCTATTCACCACCCATTCTGACCCCTCTACACCTGGGCATAGTAGGACAATGGTGGCCTTCAGAATGGAATGCAAATCACCAGATATGGTACCCTTTATTGGACACAAAAACCTAGAGTCGCTAAGAACTGCTCACAACAGTGCAGATGAGTGTACCAAGACCAGACACAGTATGCTGAGCTGGTCTCCGGACTGGAACACAATATGCATGAGGTGGCCTATACATGTAGGATCACATTAATATTTTCGTACAGTAATTCTGATCTGTATACAGTACTCTAGATGATGCCTTTCTAGTGACATGTTCACTGTTCAGTTGTAGTATAGTTTACTGTAAATCACCCTGAAAAGCAATTGTAGTCCTGAGTGTGATGGGCAGAAATATTTCTAGTTTTCCAGTGCAAACAGGAAAGCTACTGACTTCATTGTCTCATATCTAGTAGCTGGATTTTCAGAGACAATATTTAGATGAGATGAAAGGTAGACATTACATTCATGGTTTATGTAGCAGCTGTAATTCTGCTCATTTTTTTACACAGTCTGTTTTCCCTAGCAGCTGGCATTGGGGCAACTGTAATATTTTGTTACATTAGAGTAGCTGTGTTATTTCTTATAACAGCGGAGTGATGATTTCTTTACTACAGTGTAATAAGAAAGCTAGAGGGAGGTTTTCACACTGTTGCTACAGGCTTCCATAGATTATATAGTAAGAACATTATGCACAGTTGTTAATATTGTTATGATAATACTTCTTGAATTTTGACAAGTATAAAGTCATATGTTGCCTTTCTGTGAAAGTGTTTTAACAAATAAATTGGACACAACACAAAATGTTGAAACATAGAGCGCTCAGTTGTTCAGTAAAAGGGTTTATGAAACGGATGACATGTCCGTGATACAGTGCATGCACCATCCAGCTACTGGAACTAAGCAGTGTAGTATCTTGCATTATGCGTTTTGTGGTGATAGCTGTTATATTGTTAAGCCATCCAAATTGCGCTCACAGCTGTCTTTCTTCTCTTTTAACTTGTGCTGTAGCACCTAGGCGGATAGCAACCCTGGAAAAAGCCTATGATACTTTAAATGGTACGTAGCTTAGATTATCCAGTATTGGGGTATCTTTTATAGATTCACATGCCTGAATCCTTTCCCGTCGTCGAGATAGGAGTCCCACGGTAACATAATCAAGCAGTATTTAAATAATGCCATAGGCTATATTAGCCTTGAGCCATGTTTTACATAGCCTATCTATGTCCTTTTTAAAAAAGGACCAAATGTTGAATGCAGCCAATCAGCTGCTAGCACCCTCTAGAACCTTCCCAGCAGAGGCAGTTTCCCTCAGATTTTCACTGCATGTCAGGTGTGAAGGGAGTCTCCCTGAGTTCTACTCAGTTTGTTTCTGGATTTTTCCTGAAGATTGATCTTCTCAACATGTCGGATAGGAAAGGCCTCTTCCGCTCATGTAAGACCTGTGGCAGGAAGAGAGTCCATGTGGATGATCCACATAAAGACTGTATTTACTGCCTCCATCCCTCTCATGAGGTAAGACAGTGCAAGATTTGTCAGACCTTTTCTTCTAAGACTCTGAGGGACAGAGAGGGGAAGCTGCTTCTGTGGTTCCAGTCCACCAAGCAACAGAAGTCTTCTGAAGAAGACAGTGACAGCTCATCCAGACCACACAAAAGATCCAGGTCACAGGATGATGTCCCTGGTGAGGGCAGGAAACCTCTCAGGAAAGCAAAGGCTATAGGAAGGAGAAACACCCTAAAGTCTCCCCAGAGCCTACAACTTCCGTCCCCACTTCTCCAGTGGGTAAGGAAAAGGAGGGTCCTAGAGCCTCATCTACCGATTCTAGAAGGAGAAAAGACAAAAAACCATTGTCGACGATGACAACTCCTAGACCGTCGACGACGACAAGTACCACAGTTACATCGTAAGCTCCGTCGACGGTAGGAACAGTGACGACGATGGCCATTTCTGGACCCATACCGTCGACGAGAGCATAATCGTCGATGTCTATTCCATCAACGTACCACTCGACGAAGATTTCGTCAATGTAAAAGGCGCCGTCGACGAGCGCCCCATCGACAAGCGCCCCGTCGACGAGCATTCCGGCGATGAGCGCCCCGTCCACGAGCATCCCATCCACGAGCATCCCATTGACGCTACCAATGATGACACCATCAACGGTAACACCAGTGACGACAGCACCGTCGACGACAAATATTCCCTCTTTATGCTTCTTGGTACCGTCAACGCCACCGTCGACGACGGTCAGTGTTACCAGGGTAAAGAAGACCTTTCTCCACCCGGATGTTTCATCTTTCACAAAGATCTCCCCGTTGCCTCCCTCGCACTTATTAGACTTCCAACAGTCAGGCGATGAGGAGGAGGATGACGATGGTATATATGGGGTGGCACATAGCTCGTCCGAGTTGCATGTTAAATGCCAGGATGAGGAGGATGATTATGAGGATGAGCAGCAGCAGCAATATTAGCAGCCATATCTGGTACCTCCGCGCCATTTTCAGCCTTATAGCTATTCCCCCGAACCTCGTCCTAGGGAAATGGTTCATTTACCACCTTTAATAAACTTTATTAATAAATAATAAACTTTAATAAACGATCTTCAAGCCATGTTGGCTGACTATAGCCAGAGATTTCCTCCCCAGGATGTTCAGAGTGACCCACCGTCACATCAACCACAGCCCCAAGCAACGCCAGCCTTATCCCAACCAGCAACACCTATGGTACCGCGCCCTCCAGCACAGGCACCCACTGAAGACAACCCTTCTTCTTCAGAGGCCGAGAGAGAAGAAGGAGAGATCCCGGAACCGCATCCACCGGCGGATCCCTGAGATGACTATATCATCCCTACACCCTCTCCTCCGGCACATCATCCAGCGGACTCACCTCCAGAAGACATCGGAGGGTTCCACAACTTGATGGAGAGATCATCCAACAGGTTTCATCTCCCTATGGCTGTACAGCATACAGATTCCTTTTTGTATGATTTTAAAGAAGAAGCCAGGAAATCTATTCGTAAGATCCCTATAATAGATTATATCTGACAGGAGGGAGTAGAGATAATGAAAACACCGGCTACAGTAACACCTGTGTTCCCTCGAATAGACAAGAAGTACAGGGCCCCTGAAGATACACCTTCTTGCCTGATGGGTCACATTAAGCCAGATTCCGCCATTTCGCAGGCGGCGCAAAGGAGATCGAAAAATCCGGCTACCCCAATCTCGACTCCTCCGGACAAGGAGGGACACAAATTGGACATCATCGGCAAGCGTTTTTTTAGCCATGGCTGCTGTTACCATTAGGGCAACTAACCCTTTAGCTATTATCGGCCGCTACGACCGACAGATGTGGTCGGATATGGCAGCCTTATTGGACCTCATCCCTGAAGACAGGAAACAAGAGGCCAGGAAGATCCTGGTAGAGTGTGAAAGAGCAGCCTCTGAGACCATTGACTGTGCTTTGGACATAGCGAACACAGGTTTCCGACAGCTAGCTAACGCAGCAGTGTTGAGATGCCAGAGGTGGTTGAAGGCCACCACTTTCAGGCCAGAAGTTCAAACAAAGATCTTGGACATGGCGTTCGATGGAGAGTCGTTATTTGGCAAGCATATTGATGATGCGCTGCTCTCCATAAAGAAGGACACTGACAGAGCAAAGTCGTTAACCACCCTACAATACAGGAAAATGCCTTTCAGGGGAGCGAAAGGACGCAGGTTTCCTGCAAACAGAGAACGTTTTCAGAGTCAACAGCAATACCAGCCCTATCAGGCTCAATGTAAGCAGACTTATCAACCTTCCACCTACCCCCAGTCTGCGACAGCTGGTTTCTACCCATCAAGGCGCCCGCAAGAGAACACCGTCTCAAGGGCGGGACAACGGAAGGAAGCAATGAGTAACGCCGGATACCAGCTTCCCCCTCCTCCATCCTTCCTGTGGGTGCGAAGATTTGCAATTTTTACCAGCAATGGAAAAGTATAACATCAGACCAATGGGTGTTGGATCTAATTGCCTTTGGTCATACGCTGGAGTTCACAACCAAACCTCCAACTCTCCACCGAAGGGAGCCCCTCCCCCTCGTCTTCACTTATTGCACAAGGAAGTAAAGACTATGCTCTCAAAAGGTGCAATTGAGGAAGTTCAAACTCTGCAAAGGGGTCAGGGTTTTTATTCCAGTTTTTTCTTAATAAAGAAGAAATCAGGGGAGTGGAGAGCAATACTGGATCTCAGGAGCTTCAACAAGTACCTGAAAAAAACAAACGTTCAGGATGGTAACTTTAGCTGAGATCCTGCAGTGCCTCAACAAAGGGGACTCAATCGATCTAGAAGACGCATACTTCCACATACCCATCCATCGAAAACACCGAAAATTCCTCAGGTTTAAGGTAGCTGGTACACACTACCGATTCAAGGTTCTTCCTTTCGGCCTCAAGTCCGCACCCAGAATATTTACAAAGTGCCTCGCACCGGTGGCCATGGCCCTACGTTCTCAAGTTCACCAAGTATTCCCCTACTTGGACGATTGGCTTCTGAAAGCACCAACAGCAGATCTAGCGGCCAGAACCACAGATACTTGTCTCCAGCTATTCAACAGACTAGGACTGACAGTGAACATTAAAAAGTCCTCTTTTCTTCCCAGTCAAATAACACCATTTCTAGGAGCCAGGTTGGACACGATCCAATGCAAGGCCTTCCTGTCAGATGAGCGACAGGCACGTCTATAGCAGCTTGCTATGATGATCTCAAGAAGAAAGTCCATTTCGGTGAGAGGGTACAAGTCGCTCCTAGGGATGTGTTCCTCAGCAATCGACTTAGTACCTTTAGCCAGGCTCAAAATGAGATCTCTGCAAGAAGAGCTTCAAAAACAGTGGCTACAAACGTCGGGATCCTTGGAAGACACCATTCTTATAACCCCAACAATGAAAGTGGCAATGCGATGGTGGTATCACAGTCCACATCTTTCAAAGGGTCTCACTTTCTTACAAGAAATATCGGACTACATACTGACAACGGATACCTCCATGGGCGGCTGGGAAGGTCATTTTCAGGTTCTCCGAATCCTGGACAAATGGTCCAATTCTCAAAAGCAATTACATATCAACAGTCTGGCGCTGAAAGCTATATTCCTCTCCTTATAGGCCTTTCTACCAAGAATAGCAGGCGCCTCCATACTGGTCCGTATGGACAATACGACCAGTATGTTCTACATAAACAAACAAGGAGAAACCAAATCTCTCACACTTTCTCTGGAAGCGCAAGAGCTATGGAATTGGGCAACACAGCATGGGATTTCTCTCAAGGCCGAGCATGTTCCAGGCCTTCACAGCACACTAGCAGACGCTCCCAGCAGAACTACAGACAATTGCCAAGAATGGGAACTCAACCAATTCCAGCTGGACTGAGTTTTTGCACTATGGGGAAACCAACGCAGGACCTGTTTGCAACAGACATCCAAGCCAAATGCCGATCTTTGCCAGAAGGTTCCCGCTCCCGGGGTCTCAGGGCAATGCCCTTTTGATGCGATGGTCAGGGATATATGCCTACGCCTTTCCCTCCTTCCCATTTATTCCCAGAGTGCTGACCAAAATGAAGCTGGAGAGATGTTGTCTAATTCTCATTGCGCCCAGGTAGCCCATGCAACATTGGTTCCTGGAACTTCTTCATCTTTCAGAAGCCTGACCCATATGTCTGCAAATATCCCCTTCACTTCTGACCAGGGACAACGGACAGGTGTGCCATCCGAATCCGGAGTCTCTAAACTTGCATGCCTGGTTCCTGAGTTCCTGGAATTTAGGAGCATGAATATTCCGCAGGAATGTAGTGACATCCTCTCGAAATCCAGAGCGGAAAGTACCAATAAAACGTACAAGATTACATGGAGAAGATTCTGTTTTTGGTGCCAACGAAATGGTCTGCATCCATTTAAAGTATCCCCACAACAGGTTTTACCATATCTCCTTTCCTTGGCAAAATCTGGTTTCGCTTTCGCTTCAGTTAAGGTGCATCTGGCTTCCATCTCTCGTTAAAGAAGAGCTTCCAGCGCGACTTCTCTTTGTGCCTCAATCCTGATCAAACAATTTATGAAGGGGGACTGTTCCGTACTTTTCCTCCAGTGCGAGCACCTCCGCCGGAATGGAACCTCAATGTGGTCCTTGCACAACTCATGAGAAGACCATTTGAACCCATTCATAAAGCTGAACTGAAATTCCTAACATGGAAAGTTGCTCTTTTGCTGGCCCTTACCTCAGCCAGAAGGGTAAACGAAATCCAAGCTTTCACCATTAGGAAAACCTTTTTAATATTTGAAGAAGACGCTGTGATTCTAAGGACTAATCCTACATTTATTCCTAAAGTGCCGTCACAATTCCGCCTCAATGAGCCGGTCATACTACGGTCCTTCTTTCCCCAACCATCAACGCCTGCAGAACAAACACTACATACTGGATGTCAAACGTTGCCTGAAATTCTAACTTCAGAGAACGAAGGACATTCGGAAAACTGATCAATTGTTAGTTGCCTATGGCTAAGGCAAAGAAGGGACTGCAATGACAAAGGCCACTATCGCAAGATGGATATCGGCTGCGATACAGTTTTGTCATATCAAAGCTAACAAACCTTTGGAAAGGACAGCAAAAGCTCACTCCACCGGAGCAGTTGCCACATCAGCTGCCCTCTTCACGGGAGTGACTCTGGAAATATCTGTCGTGCTGCAACCTGGAGGACCACACACACCTTCACGCAGCACTATTGCTTGGAGTCCGCACAGGATGCAGATGTGGCAGTGGGCCAGGCGGTATTTGTGTAGTGTGTGTGTGTGCGTGTGTGCATGTGTGTGCACGTGCATGTGTGTGTGTATACATGCGATTCTTGTGGTTTTGGGATGAAGTTATATTATCACTAATTTTAGCTGGTCGTGATTGGTATTTTTGCCTTACACCCAGAATTATCTTTCCTACCTAATATTTCCTTTATTGCTAATTATGCTCCAGGGTCATTATTGCTATTCTCGCTCAATAGTTGTCATTGCTAATTCTTCCTAATGCGTATTGTGGCTTAACTAGTCTTTGTCCTATCCTAGATCTGCGCCCTCTCAATTTCAACCTCAAACAGTAGAAATTTAAAATGTTCAAGCTCATTCAAGTCCTCTCTGGCCTTGACCCGGGAGATTTGACGGTCGCGTTGGACTTGCTGGACGCATATTTAAGTGATGGCAGTGGTTGCAATTCATCTGTGGAGATCTTTCCCTATCCTGATGACTGGCTGTTGAAGGCGGGCTCGCCCCAGGCAGTTGTCTCTCACCTCCAGACTACGGCAGACCTGCTGCACCCACTAGGGGTTCACTATCAACGTGCCGAAGTCGCACCTGACTTCCTCTAAGATGCTTCCTTTTTGCATGCCAGGGAGGTGTCACCTTCCTCCTGCAGGAAGCCATTCAGGTGTTATCCCCAAAATGCAGGAGTCAAAGGTGAAGCCGCCTTTGAAGCGCAGATGCGGGACACCAGGGGGAGTGCTGCCCCATTGTTGAGGTAGACAGGCTGGCATGGGAGCAGAGAGGGGAAACCAGTTGCCAAACTGGTTTTCCCTGGGGCGTGTAGCCCTGAGGTAGCCACACCCTGGGGGTGGGGTAGGAAGATCTGTACACAAGGAGAGGGGTCTCACTATCCTGGGAGTGAGCAGAATGGTGCAACCTGGGATAGCCAGGTGCCACACTCCACAAGAAGTGGTCACTAGGTGGGAGGGGATCTGGTAGCCCATCCTACCCGGAGGGCACTTTCCGAGCATAAAGGGTCCCCCTTGGAACCCAGACCTCAGATCTTGACCATCTCAGAAGAATGACTGCCCTGCTGCACCGAGCGACCAGCAAGGAGATGCTGCACTGACGAGGACTGCACCTGCTGCACCTGACAGCTAGCAAAGAGAGGGACTGTGCCTGCTGTGTCCTGCTCAAGGAGAAGTCATCTCCAGAACCCAGTCAAACCAAGAGAACTCAAAGGGCCAGCTGATGGCCTCCTGTTCGCAGCACAGGGACACAGCAGCTGAAGAAGCATGCTGGGGCAAGTTGGTAACCCAGAGTCTTCAAACCGCTACCACCGCTTCCATGCAGCATGAAGGAGCAAGACCCGATGCACAGAGTTGGACCTGAGTTCACTGAGCCCAGGAACGCTGTTGGAGAGTTGCTAGGACCCTCAGAAGGAACGGTAACGACCCAGGAAGGATTAGCCTGTGACTGCGACAATGGGCAATTGGGCGCTAGGGACTGCGGGGAGAGCCCAAAGGCACCCGCGGTCCAAGCCGGCTCCCCGCATACAGCCGGAGCTGGCATTGCGCCAGTGGCATGGAGCAGCTCCTAATGCTGCTCCCTCTGGGCGGGAGCAACATTTTGATCAGTTTCCCTGCCCCCTTTAGTGCAGGCAGGGGAACAGATCAAAAGTCCCCTCCCAGCGGGGGGAAGCAATTTCAAAATTACCGTCCGCTGGACGCGGACTAGGTGTTTGCTCCTGCAAGGCCGGAAATTCAAAGCTCCCACTTTGAGCAGGGGAACTGCTACGTCCAGGGGTGGGCTCTCCCGGACATAGCTACTGAGCTGGCCACAGGAGATAGGGTTCCTGATGCCATTATTGGTTCAGGGAGCTGGGCCACGCGGCCCCCTCCTTTAAAGTAGTCAGCCCCTTGTGTGGCACCTCGGCTCTTTAATGTCTCTGGGAGGGTAGGCCGCACAGTCCCCCTCCTCATTTTGTCATATTTCGGCCCCAAGGGTGGGCTCCCAGGGTCCTTTTGAGGCTCAGGGAGGTGGGTTGCACAGCACCCATCCCCATATAAACACATTTCGGCCCTGGGGTGGGTTCTTTGGCGGCAGCCACCTTCTTGTTTACAAATTCAGCCCAGGGGCGGGCTCCTTACTTCATAAGCTATAGAAATGTGTCCCGCCACCTTTTTTGTTTCTTTCGATCCCGCAGAAGTCCCGTGGGATTACGGCATTTTTTGCAGATTTCTTTTTTCTTATTGGCCCCAGGGTGGTCTTGCATTGCGCCTAAGGGGGCATGGTATCCCTAACCTGCCCCCTCATATTATTATTTTTTAGGTCTCGCCTATGCAGCGCTTGCGCTGTCTCTTCAAGACATGCTGTATTGAGGTATGGACTTGAAGCTCTGCCCACTCTCTACCCATATTTTTCATTGGCTTGTGACATTGTCCTTTGTAAATGTTGGCTTCTGATTTGTTAATAAGCTTATTAGTCCCTCCTTAGTACCTCCCTCTCTTCTGTTGTTACCTCCCATGAGGACTGGCCCTTTTACATGTGTCCTAACTCGGGAGCTTTCATTAGCAGTTCGGAGAACTATTTACTTAATGTACACAACTCACGAGACGCGGCTGCTTGCACTTAGCATTTCTTGGTTTCCTACTCATCAGCATAACCAGGGCTTCTGTTCTGTGCATTTCCCCCTCCCCTGTTATGTTTACTTTGTGGCTGGCTTGTTTACATAGAATTGCTCCGCCACGATTCTCTGCACCATTTGTTTCAGTTGGTCTCAGATGCTACACTTGCCCGTCGCAACAGTGTTTTTTTTAAATAAATTGTCTCGTTCCTCCCACGTGTGTTGTTTTTATTTATTTGTCTCTCCCCACCCCCCTCCCAAATCGCTGTTTATTTATTTCTTTATTTTTAATTAAGAGATCCGGGCAGGAGATTAAGTGATACAGCCCACGCCGAGGCTCGAACCCTGTTCCCCAGCTCCAAAGTCGCAGCTTTAGATGGTAAGCCACCTCCTCATTTGAAGACAAGCCCCTTAAAGGGGTTTATTTTTGTTTCCCTCACCGAATCACCCTCCCACCATGCACCCACCCTTAACCCCTTCCTCCCTTTTGCTTCCCTTAGCTCCCCCGTGAGCTCATAGGAAGTGCTTTTTCTTCATTACACAGAAGTGTACAGCAAGCGCTTTCACTTTAAATTCAAACAGCCTCAGATCCTGACTCTCTCTTTCAGAACTCCTCCCTGCCAGCACTCACAACATCCACACACCATGCATTAGACAAGGTACATTTTTGTTGTTTTCTGCCCAGCCCGTGTTTTGAGACTGATTGCTATTGTTCTGTTTTAACTGGGCCACACCCTGTGAACAAAACCACTTTAGGGGACTTTAATATATTTTGTAATCGCAAAATGCAAGCTAGCAATCATGACCCACAAGTTCTGTGAGTCTGGGCTTGCTTCCTGCCCCATGTGCCTGGTTCCTGCTCATTCTCCTACAGGTGAATTTAAAATACGGATTTAAAGGCCACCAAAGGCCCCACTGTGAGAGCACCGGAAGATGAAATACCCTGCAGCAGAACATGTTTCTTTAACTTCACATAGGGTGTGAGTGGGTGTGTGAGCGGTTCTGTGGATGATATCATCAGTGATGTCATTTGAGATGTCATCAGTGATGTCACTGATCATGGCGTGAGTGATGTAATATGTGAGGTCATAAGCAGTGCATTGCAGGGGCGTTAGTTATAGTTAACTCGGGTAACTATAACTGCTGAATTTCTATGGTTTTGTACAAGTGAACTCTGAGCCTAACTATAACGTCCCTGTAACCTTTGTTTTTTTCAGTGAATTTCAAAGGTTTTTTTAAATTCTATTTCCTAACTATAACGTCTCTGTAACCTTTGTTTCTTTAAGTGAATTTCTATGTTTTTTTTTTACATAGTCAAAGGGCTTCTGGGTCCCCAAGAACCCTCAGCATCCAAGACGACTTCATTTCCCAACCAGCAGTGCGCCAGGCGGCGCGTTTGCTGAGTGGTGGAGAAAGGGTTGCTGGTCTCCGAAGACCTCTCAGCAATTCCACTGTGTGGGACTTACTGCAGCTAACAGGAAGGCCTGTTGGCCCCCAAGGACACTCTAGAGCCAAGGGGACTTCATCCCCCAACCAGCAGTGTGCCAGGAGGCACGTTTGGGGAGTGTTGGAGAAAGGTGGCGAGGCCTCCGAAGACCTCTCAGCAAATTTCGCTGTGTGGGACTTAATGGAGGTAACAGAAGGGCTTGTTGGCCCTCAAGGACACTCTAGATCCAAGGGGACTTCATTCCCCAACCAGTAGTGAACCAGGAGGTGCGTTTGCAGAGTAGTGGAAAAAAGGGGCATGGCCTCCAAAGTCCTCTCAGCAATCACGCTGTGTGAGACTTACTGGAGGTAACAGGAGGGCTTGTTGGCCCCCAAGGACCCTCACCAGTCAAGGGGACTACATCCCCCAATCAGCAGTGCAGCAGGAGGTGCGTTTGCAGAGTGGGGGAAAAAGGGGGCGTGGTCTCCAAAGTCCTCTCAGCAATCACGCTGTGTGAGACTTACTGGAGGTAACAGGAGGGATTGTTGGCCCCCAAGGACCCTCACCAGCCAGGGGGACTTTATCCCTCCAATCAGGAGGCGCATGTGCAGAGTGATGGAGAAAGGGGGCGTGGCCTCCGAAGCAGCAATCAGGCTGTGTGGGACTTACTGGAGGTAAAGGGAGAGCATTTTGGCCCCCAAGCACCCTCAGCATCCAAGGGGACTTCATCCCCTAACCAGCAGTGCGCCAGGAGGCATGTTTGCAGAGTGGTGATGAAAGGGGGCATGTCCTCCGAAGACCTCTCAGCAATCCCGCTGTTTGATACTTACTGGAAGTAACAAGAGGGCTTGTTTGCCCTAAAGTACCCTCTGCAGCCAAGGGGACTTAATCCCTTAAAGAGTTGTGCGCCAGGAGGCGCATTTGCAGAGTAGTGGTGAAAGGGGGCAGGGCCTCCTGGAAATTGCCACTCTTTTAAAAAAATGTTTACTTATTGAGGGAGTGGGGCTGCGTGGCCCCCCTTCCCTGGGCCAATTTCGTACCCGAGGACCCCATACCCTGGGGCCAGGCCTATTTTGAATGGGAGAGGGGGTTCTTGCGGCTACACTCCCTGGGCTGATTTTGGTCCTGGGGACCCGATCCCCCGGGACCCAGCATCAGTTGTGGGTGCCAACCACCCATTCTGTTTGTGAATGCGTGGGAAGCCTCATGGCCCCCGCGGTCCCCGCCGGCTCCCCGCCTACTGCTGGAGATGGCACTGCTTTAACAGAGAGGGAGCTACTGACATGCAGAGCCCTCTCTGTCAATGCAATTGTGCAAAGCATTTTTTGTGCTCTCAATTGCTAGAAGCGGAGCACAGTTTGCTATGGATTGGTGGAGTAATAAAGCACTACGCCCAGAGACAGTTTTTTAAAATCATTTATACAGCCGCTCTGGTCGTGAAGTGCACCATCGTAAAGGAGATAACGAGTCTGTGGCGTTCAGAGGGAGAGCAGCCACACATGGAACAACAAGTTTGGCATTACATTTGGATAACAATTTCTAAACTTAAAACCTTGGCAAGAAAAGAACTGTGCATGTGTAGTATTGGCAACCCACGAGGGTGATATTGCGACTTCCAATCCCAGGATACAACTCACTGCGAGGCCTACATGAGGGCAATTTACTTTAATTGAGAACAAGCTGGAAGAACTGCTGCCTGGCTATGCATACTGCCTTTGAGAAAAGTCGTAAGGTCAGAGACGCGTTAGGCATTGCACTGCCGATATATGTGTAAATTACCGGAGTTGTTTTTCTGCCAAAATAAACATGAGCTTGTTGAAAGTGCACATCGCCCGGAGACAGTTTTTTGATTGATATATATATATATACACACGAATGTATGACAGTACAACGCGATCATTTTGATCGCTGTACTTTACATCGCGGTTTTTACAACGCAAGTCGTTACAACGACTTGCGTTGGAGGGCGCTGGATTGAGGATTAATATGATTTTCTATTCCAACTCCAGCCCACGTAACAGTAGGGAAGGTGTTGGAATAGAAAATCACATTATTCCTTAACCTAGAGCGCCATCCAGCGCAAGTCATTGTAATGACTTGCGTTGTAATGGCTGCGTGGTAAAGGTCGTGCGGTGTAAACACCGCGTTGTAAACGACGTTTCCCATACACACACACACACACACACACACATGGAAGAAGTTCAAATTGATAGTTTTGCCTTCTTACCATGAATATCCTGTGTTTCTTTATTTTTGGGATATGGAAATAAGCAAACTGCAAATCTATTGCACACATCCAGTTTCCTTGGTGTAACTGAGGCTATATTTGGTGTAATGCCAATATCTTCAACCTTTCTTTCCATATCCATTTGTTTGTTAATTTTAGGTTGAGAATGGGTCTTAACTCTCTTTTCGGACCTTTTTTCTGCACCAGAAAGTACCAAGAATAAATTCCCATTGCTCTCTGTAAAGAAGGCACTTTATCCACTGCATCCTTTTGCAACACAAAGTTTTTACCTCCTCACAAAGCAAGTTTTGATGTAATTGAAATATTTCTTCAGTTGTATGGAAGGAGGAGGAGATGTGAATTTTGAGCAAAGGCTCTTCCGACACTCAGAAACATAAAAAATCAAAATATTCTGAAATAAAGACACTTTGGAGACTTCTGGGTGGTGTGATTTGCATGGATCCAATTACATTTTCTTACCCATACGTCCTCGCAAACCTCATACTTTGGCTAATGGTTAAAACTACAAATTTTCTTTACATTTCAGTGAGAGAAAGTTCCAGAATCTTTGGAAATCCACAACTTTCCTAACACCCACTGTTCCCACACTTGTCCCAATAAAAAGAGTATCCCACTTGTATGGGTGGGCTGAGCTCCCGTGATAGGAAAGGCCCCAAAACACAACATGGACAGATCAATTTTTTCCACTCAAAACCAACCCTTTTTTTGCATTGTGGGTATCTGTGGATTTTGGACTAAGACTCCACTGCCACTCAGAGAAATCTACCAAACCCAAACATTTCTGAAGACTAGACGCCCAGGAAAGTCCAGGACAGTGTGACTTATATGGTTTTTATGATTTATCTTACTTATAAGGCCTCGTAAACCTCAAACTTTGACTAGAAACACACAACTGTGAAAGAAAGTTTGAGAATCTGTCAGAATCCACAAATTTCCTCGCACACAACTTTCCCACAATTATCTCGATTAAAATGGTACCTCGCTTGGGTGGGTAGGCCCAGCTCCCACGTCAGGAAAAGCCCCAAAACCCAACATGGACATATCTAATTTTTCCACTGAAAATCCAATCCTTTTTTAGGTCTCGCCTAGCGCAGCACGCATGCGTTGCTCTAGGAGGGCCTCTTGGAATCACTCCAGCTTCCAAGAGACTTCTCCGTGTGGGTCGGCCTCCTCCCACACATTCCATTGGCCTTTGCGTGTGGCTTTCAAAAATTGAAAGCCCGCAATTGGCCAAAGGCGGGTGCATGTCCTGCCTTCTCTCTAAACGTTGACTCCCTTGGCCTAGGGGTCTCGGGAGCGAGCAGCGTTGAGCAGCGGCGGGCAGTGTGGCAGCTGCATTCTTTACGTTCTAGCAGTGCGCGCGCACCACTCGTCTTGTTTACTTTTCCATCTTATCATTACGCTCGGCAGGCTGGGCGGTTGCTATGTATGTTCACTGCCGGAATGTATGCCCTGTTAATTGCGCCCTCGTTCCCTGAAACAGGCTAGTGTTGTACATTGAAATTTCCAGCGAGCACGGCCGGCCTCCGCGTGTCCCGGCGCCGGGCGGGGGATCCATCGCTCGCCGTTTGATCGGCCGCGCCTGAAAGGCTCCAGGATTCAAATGATTTACTGTTATAATTGCACTTTGTTACTAAACACGTGCATATAATTTTAGCGTTCTGCATCCAGTCTAGTAAACTATTCTTTCTGGTGTCTTATTTGCCTTTGTTTCTAATAATGGCCGGTCTGTCAATGCGCATGTCTTTTTATTTCATTTCACTAACAAAAAAAATCCAATTTACACTGGCCCTTTTCGGAAGGGGAGGGGTTGACCATGGGATGCACGTGCGGATTCATTGGCCTGACAGCAGTGCACACTGCAGTGCAGTGCCAGGGTCCCTTGCAGTGCCATCTCCTCGGCTCCCGCATCCGTCTCCTCGCCCGGTGCTTCTCCCCGTCTCCAGCGCCCTCGCACGCCTTCCCAGCTCTCTGCCGCGGTCGCCGGCCCGGGGGCGCGCTGGGCGCTGTAAAGAAAGGCGCGCCCACTCCCGCCCCCTGCACCTGACCAAGGGTGCCCGAGATCCGGAGGGGCTGAGGAGGAGGCAGGGGGCCGAGGGGCGCGGGACAGCAGAGCTAGCAGTCCGTGTCTGGGACTGCGACACCCTCCGACTCTCCCTGACTCCCTCTCCTCCGTTCTATCTCATCCCCCCACTCTCCTCTTCACCTCACTCCATTCCTATCTCTCCTTTCACACCCTCTTCTCCATCGCACATTTCCATTCTTCCTCTCCCCTAAACTCTTCACCCCTTTCCCTTCCCCCTCCCACTTCCTATCTCTGCTCTAATCTTTTTATCCCCTCTCTCTCCTTCCCCTCCTGTGTTTCTATAGCCCTCTGCTCCCATTCTTCTACATCTCCCAAGTCACCCTCTCAGTTACTCCCTCCTCCAGTACCCACCTTTGCCCCCCCACCCCCGCCTCCTTCCGGCTGGTGCGGCAACCATGGTGCTGGTGTTGGCGGCGGGGGGAGTCTTCTTCCCAGGGCTATTCCTTGTCTCCCTGCGGGGGCTCCGGAAGCTGCCAGGGCTACGATGGGATGAGCCGGACGCGGTCATTGTGTCAGCCAGGTACGGACCTTCCTTCCCCCAGCCTTGAAGCCATCAGACTTCCCTTGCAATGCACCCTGACCCTTGCTGACTCCCCGCATCCCTCAGACCAACCCAGCCTACCACTAAAGCACCACGCCTCCGAGCAACCCACCCGTGACCCCATGTCCAGCAACCACGCACCCCACTGACAGCCTATCCGAAACCACAGCCTCTGCCCCGTATCCCCTTAAGAACCAGGGGCGTGGCTTCCATTGGTGCAGAAGGTGCAGTGGTGCCGGGGCTCAGAGTCCCGTCGGGCCCACTGTGCCTGATAATTGCTGTATTTTACTGCCCTAACAATTGTCTCATTACAAACGGCGAAGGCCTCAACTGCGTTCTCTTACATTCTCTTACAGATACTCCAGTCCTCCAACCTATTGCAATCTTTCCACTCTTCTGGTTGATCCTGCTTAACCCTGCAATCTAACAAACACTGAACTGCTCCTTCAATCTACTTCCTCTAATTTCGCAAAATGTCCTTAGATTCCCCCAGCTGTCCTTATGTTCTATGGTGCTTCTTCACTGTTTAATCCAGTCATTTGTCCCACTGCCGCTCTTACACTTACTCCATATCAGTTATAAGGTCCCGAAGGCGAGACCTATTGGCTATGCCAATGCTTGTTTCCATTGTGGGTATCTGTGGATTTTGGGCCTATACTCTGCCACCACTCAGGGAAATCTAGCAAACACAAACATTTCTGAAAATTAGACTCCCAGGAGAGTCCATGGGAGTTTGACTTGCAAGAGTCCCATGATGGTTTCCTACCCATAAGGTTTTGCAAATCTCAAACTGCTGCTAAACGCACACGTTTTCTTCACATTTGTTTGAGAGAAAGTTCCCGAATCTACAGGGATCCATAAACTTCCTATCACCCAACATTCCCTCACTTGTCTCGATAAGAATGGTACATACCTCCTTTCGGAGAATTTGACTGCAAGCAGTTCGTTAGAATGCAAAGCAGTACTCTGAGCTTTTTGGAGCTTCTTACAAACAAGCACCTTTGAAAATCCTTTGTGGCGACATCGAACTCTACTGCAGTGCCAGTCTTAAACAGCTCTACTTCTATATATGTGCACATAAAAGTTATAACTTTTAGGTAGGAGTGATTGAAACAAGCTGCTATACAGTCATTTGACTGTTCCTTGAGTGGAAGGACAAGGCTGTAAGCATAACCAGTAGAGCTCTTGCACATCTTGATGCCGTAACAAACTCTTTTTCTTGGTATGTACTGCTTGAACAGCAGTCGCCCTTTATACAGGATCAAGTGTTCGTCAACCACTATATTCTGGTAGAGTCTGGGTAACAGTCATCTACCGAGACACCATCTCTGTTAACTGTCTAAAACCTTCATTCTGAAATGCTGTGTTTTGTGTAAATGGCAGAAGTATGATTAGAAATCAGTGGGTGGATGTGTGCGTGTGTGACATGTCAAAGAAGTGGAAAAGCAAAAAAGCACGTATCTCTCGATGCTGTGATTCAAAGACCATCTCCAAAGATGCCAAAAGAGACAAAAAAGAACAAACTATTACTTCAACTTGCCACATATGCAATACCATAGCATACTTCATGAGATGAGGGTGGTGGATAAAAAACGCATGTAAAATTGTCAGGATTTTAAAAAACTACTGTTTTCTGTAAGAGCACAAGATTAATCCCAAATAACCAACAATAACTCTGGGTACTGTAGCTGCATGCTGTTTGTAATAAAATGATTCAATGCTATGCCAGGAGTAGCGCTATATAAATGAAATTATAACACAATACCATGAATGCCAACATTTTGAAACCGGAAAGAGGGAGATTTTGGGAAAGAAAAATCAGGGAAATCTTTTTTACCATTGACCTACATTACAGCTGAGACAGTTTTAGGAAGGTAAAAGCTAATATAAAGCCATATCAGAGTTAAACAGGGACAGAAACTGGGCCAAGGCACCAAAATTAAAGTTTCCCCTAAAGTAAATCAGATAACCTAAAATGTAGCCCACATTTGCACATTGGGCCACCAGACCATAAGACAGTCCCACAATTAGGGAAAACCATTGGCTAAATTTGCGGCCCTCTGGGCCAATCCTCACGAAAACCGAAATTTCCTTCTAGTCCATTGGAATTAGGACATTTTGTTTTCGCCTTGGAGAGGCTATCTCACCTCCGTGGGGATCCAATTGATCCCACGTACCCACAGAGAAAGCAAAATGTCTTTAAAAAATATGCCACCAAGGGGAATCGGCCCATATGTCACATGGGCTGACCCCCTGCAAAATTTGATTGCCATTGTTTTCCCTTGGAGGGCCTATGGTACCCTCCTTGATGGCCTGATCACACATCCCAAGAGAAAATTTGGCTGCCATTTTGTTCCCCTTGGGGGCTAATCACACCCTCCTTGGGGGTCCAGTTGTGGTCCTCAGGGGAAACAATACTTTCTCCCAAAAATCATGCTACCCTGACGGGTCAACTGGTATGCTAGAGGGTCTGTCACTCCCTCCCAAAAAAAACACTACATGCAGTAGCTTTGATTCCTGCTACTGGATCCCAGACGTCCTTTGAGACCCCCCAACTAGGAATTTGTTTAAGGAAGTCATTGCTGGAAATGGGAGACTCTTCCTTTTATAGCGATGTCTCCTTCAAACGTCGGGGCTGCATGGGATACAATATCCTCATAATATGTGTTTCGGAGCAACTCACTGCCCCTTCCTCAACGCTCCGGTGGGGTTTGAGAGGTTAGCACCTTATGTCGCTCCAAGGTCACAGATGGGCAAAGGGAGGGGGATTCTGCTTCAGCCCCAACTTTGGTGGGAAAAAAGGAAGCCAAAGGTGCAAGAGCCAGATATTCCTTTTAAACTGTCCCCAGTGTCTACCATAGGCCAGAGAGGCTGTAAATGGGAGGGACCCAAGCATGAAGATGGAAGACGTTGAGGCTTTCCGGAGCAAGCATTAGATTCTGGGGGAAAACTAGATTCTGGAAGTTAAACATATTAACCAGGACCAAAGAAAGGTAGATGAAGGAGGTGGACATTTGACATGGTTGAGGTGTCACTAGGGTAGCGTCATGGGTAGCATGGCCAGAGAGGTAGATCTGAACCTGACCATGTTTGAATGTGCGATCAGTATCTTAGCATATTTCAACAAGAGCGCTGTCAAAAGGGCGGAAGAAAAATGGGGTTAATTAATGTAAACATATTCGAAGGAGGGTAAAGATGATCAGAGCCAAGATAAGTGCTGCCATGATGTGATGGGAAGTTACTCAGCCAAGGTAGTTAGCATATCTCAGCCTGACTGGTCAAGCACTGGTGTGACCTTGGAGATCTAGAAATGAGAAGAACACAAGGCAGAGGAGAGAAATTTGGAATTAAACAACATATCAAATCTGTCTGCATAACAAAGGCACAAAGGTGCAGTTTCAGTAGAAAGGTATCCTCGTCAAAACCATTTTCCCTGATATAGAACTCAGGGGGACCATCATACAATTATCCTCTCTGATGTAAGCCTCAGGTGTTGGCCTCTGACACTCGTTGAGATGCCTCACCGGGCATTTTTGAACAACATAACAGAAGCAAGTGCGCCTTAGATCCGATGAAAGGCTCTTGTCATCGCTTGTGGTTATAAGCATCTTTTTCAGATCTGCTGGTCTCCTGGGAGATAGAAGGAGAAGAGAAAGGTATCTGAGAAGAAGGTATGCCAAGAGGAGGTAAGGGCTAGATATGTATTTTGCAACCAGTACGGTAATTTGCGAAGCAACCTATGTACTAATAGATTGTTTTGCAAATTACTGATTCGTGGGGGGGTTGTAATTCGACCTGCCTCATGAATATTAATGAGGTTGGTCGCAGTTTGTGACCCACTTAGATTCGTTGCCATCACAGGGATGGTGGCCTGCTGGGGTCAGCAGACCACCATAACTGTGATTGCTTTTAAATTTTAAATAAAGCAATCTGTTTTTTAAATCCAGCCAGTTTTCCTTAAAAGAAAGCGGATGCAATAAAAATAGAAAATTAAATGTTTCATTTTTATTTTTCAAGAGTAGGCAATGGGACCACTGGTTGCTCGTAAAAATATTTTTTTAAACAGTTTGAAAGGGGCCCCAAGGGGACCCGTTCCCATTTGCGAATGGGTTAACACCATCTTTGAGTTACAGCTGATCTGGGTACAGTACCATCATCTGATATCACATGGCGTAAATTTACTCAACTCTATTGTACAAAAATTCACATATTTCGCGTTTGAGCACCATCTCCTTTCCCCACAAGACAGATAAAACTTGACTCAAAATGTGGTTATGTTCTTTTCTACTAGCTGCATATATTAACACATTGTCCTGTAGTACTGCCACACCCTTAACTCCTATGAACATATGAAACATAATCCGCTGGCCTGGAAAGCTGATGCTGCTGAGCTAAGCAGCGATACTGAAAAGTACCTGATGGCGAGATAAAAGCTGTGTTATGCCTGGTTCACAAAGTTTTACTTTGTGAAATGCCCCGGTCAGATCCAACAGGGTAAACCATTTTGAAACACCTAACATTTCTCTAATCTTGGGTAGCTGGTGCACATCTACCCAAATCTCGTTATTAAGACTGCATAAGTCCCTGAGTTCTCCACATTTCTTACACATCACAACTAATGATGACAACCACAATGACGATCCAATGACCCTCTGCTCACAAAGCCCAAGATTTCTTTCTTGAGATCATCTCTGATACAGAAAGAAACATTCCTCTGCTTATGGTTCATTGGAATGGCACCGCATTTAATCATCGATTAAACAAAATCTTCACTCTTAACAACTGAAACTTGTTCAATACCATAAGAAATATTCCTCCGTGAAACCATCCAAATATATCCGAACCTTTGATAGCAACATATATTTTTCCTAAAATCCTCTTCCCTCTGAATTTTAAACTAGCTTTATAAATCCTCGCAACTCAGTTCTTCGACCCTCATGTGATACTGGTGCACCGTCAGAAGATTCAAGTTGTCAGTTTATTCAAGTATTGTGAAGCAGTTCTTGAGTAATCATCGTCATCCTAGCTCCAGAGGCATGTATGATGTGGTCTTAGTTGTGCATAAAACTGTGGTGCACCCACAGTTCATATGTTAAAACACAAACAAATCTGTTTAGATTGAAGCACCTGCAGTGATGTTCAGGTGTTAGTAATTTCAGATTAAACACAAAAGAACCAATATCGGCGTGTGCTTCGCCATTGTGAACTAATCAACTCTTTAAAATAGATTATATTTAAAAAAAAATCTCTGTACCTAAAGGTTGTATACAGGTGTGCACGTTGTCGTGGTGTGCTAATCAATTCTTGGTAATATTGCAAATGTTGCAACTTTGCGTGTCCTACTCCGTGTTTGTCTGGGATCTTTCTTGACACAGCTCCTGAGGGACTTTATTGATTCCTCCCCAGTACTGACAGAAAACCTGTAGCTCCTTTCAGGGCTGTCACCGAATTCTGTTGCTGTGGTGATGTGTTCTTGCTTCTAATTACGTGTGACATTTGGAAACTTTGTCATTTTCCAATGCTGTTTGATAATGAGGCTTGCCGCACAAACATGCGTTCCAGCCGATTATGAAAATTCTCTGCCCCAACAGAATAATGCATCATTTTGAATGGTTTTCATGGTGAAAGTTGGAATATCGCTGGTCAGCTGTGTGAAGAAAATTCAAAAACCCCTCAAAAGCCACAGGCAAGATAGATCGCTTGGGGGCACATGCAGGTGGGCAGCTATGAAGGAGGCGGTAGTCTGAGGCAATCGTGGCTAGGTAGCCATAACCCACAGGGCTCGATCCAAAAGAGAGGTGACTTGCCTGAAGAATCTTCCTCAATATTATCCTGTAATGATGCCACTGGATGCAGTATTGTAACGTTTCTTTACATCTTTTATTAGCGACCAAAGTCACAAGCCACCTAGTGTGACCAAGTAGCTTCAGATCCTACCCGATTTTCCCATGAACTTTGAGACAGACACTCACAGGCAAAACATTCCACACTTTGAAGGCTAACATTCTCCTCATATACGCGTAACTTAATAACAGTATAAAAAAGTGACTACATATCTGAACAGAATGGCAGAGTAATTTCTTTAACTCACTCCACAGTTTAAAAATGATGTGTGGAGAAGTTTAATATAGAACAGCGCCAATGTTGGCAAATTCAATGAACATAGAACTGTAGTCTCATCATTTACATACTGAAAATTCAGTGGCTTAAGTATATTGTTGTCACAAATGAGCTTCTGTCAGTAATGAATGAAACCCGGATATGTTTTGCCAGCAATATGTGTTCATTCATGCTCATTAGCTCTGCAAATATGTGAACTAGAGCCATTCCTATAGTGCCACTCAAATAACCATGGCAATGTGCAGATGCAACATTAGCACTTCAAAAGCTGCATAGACAAGCTGAATTGATATACAGTGGAGAGGTGTGGTGCAGCGGCCAGGGCAGCTGACTTCGGAGCACAGGGTTCACAGTTCGATCCCCGGCTCCGGCAGCAGCTCAGCTCAGCACCATGTGACTCTGGGCAATAGCTCACTTAATTTCCACTACGGCCCCCAGCGCCTTGAGACCCGTAAGGGTGAGTAGCTGCGCTATATAAAAACTGACTTACTTACTTTATCCTTATTGACTCTGATAAATGTATAATTTAACAGAATTATTGCTGCAAAGCATTCAGAGTTTCCACAGCAATGGGCAAGAATGGCAACAGATTGAGTCAGAAAGGCACAAAGACAGGGCAGGCAAAAGAGAAAGAATAGGACACTTACCAGTACAAATAAATCAGGTCAATAAATATAGGAGGGGAATGTAGAGCATACCTTACCTTGTATGGAGAGGAAGGCCATTCTGAGTGAAGGATGCATCTTACAGATGCTTCCAGAGGGAAGAAAAAACATTCACAAAGTGAGCTTCTTGGGGAGAGGGGAGCCAATCCCAGTGTTTGGTGCCCCAACTCAGAAGGGTCAAACATGAGTTCACACATCAAATCCAGGATGGAAGATTTGAAAGTGATGGATATGGCATGGAGTATGGCATGGAAGTGGAGACGCCCATTGAGTCTTGGTGAGGAAAAGCAACTGCACCTGGTACATCATCTTCATCATCGCTTGAAAGAGAGATGAATAAGGAGAGGTTGTCCTCCCAGTCACTTGTCAGTCACATTGTCTTCCACCTCCCTGATAAGAGAATTGAAGAAAAGAGGGGCTTTGGGCATCATGTCTGATACAGCACCGTCATATTTTCTAGAGGGGCTAGTGGTGGACAAGCAGTCCATTAGCCCTGGAAGGCATTGTGTAGAAGCCCGATTAGGCAGTCATTTACAGATTACTGCCTAATCAAGATTTTTCCACTTTTTTTCTTTAGTCATGCTGCACATCATCGACAATGCTGTACAAAAATGCCAAGAACCATTAGCAAAGCCAATAGATCCCAAGGGCGAGAAGCATTGGCTATGCCAATCATTGTTTTTATTGGCACTGAAGATTCCCTCTTTTTTGGGGGGAGTGGGGTTCGTAGAGGTGAAGTAATTGGCTTGGAAGTGCTGTTAATGCCCTTGCTCACTCCTAAAAATAAGCAAAATGCAGCATGAAGCGGTAGACTCGATGAGAGGTAGACTGTGGGTGAAGAAACAGAGTAAAGCTACTGGAGGTTGTCCAGGTAGATGTTGAAGAACACAAGGGAATAAGGTCCAGACAGTAGTGAGGATAAAATTTAAAGGGCACTGCAGTACAGATGCCCCAGGGACTGATTAAAGCACGATAAGCGCTTAATGTTAGTGAAATAAAATAAGGCCTCTAACATTTGGGGCTTGCCATTGTTTGAAAAGGAGTAAGAAAGGAAGGTTGGTGAAAAAAGCAGGATAAGCTATGTAGAGAAAATAAATTTCATAAAGTAGGCTATAGATAATAAGCTTAGTTTAGATATATGAAGGATAAAGTATGACCAAAAGAAGTATAAAACAGAGGAAGAGGCCTCGAGGAAGGGAGCTAAAGTAAGCACTGATCTGTTGCCAAGGGCAGCAATAAGAGACTCCTATATATAGGACCCATGACAGTATTTGCCTTTATTTTATCACCTATGATTGCTGCTGCTAGTACAGTGATTAAATAGAGATTGTATTTTGTTTCACCTTATTGTCTTGTGATAAAATCTGCTTGGTCACCCAAAATTTTAATTATTGATTTCTTTATTTCAGATGATGATGATGCCAACAGACTTGGTGAGAAGGTCATTCTCAGAGAGCAAGTAAAAGAACTTTTTAATGAAAAATATGGTAAGATTTCCAGATTTCTTTCCGGTTTTATCTTCTATGCGAAAAACTGTTCTTTTTGGCAGAACTCTTGTTATTCCCATAGTTAAAAAAGGAAATCAGTCTGTAGTTGAAAATTACAAAACATTTTAATCCATTATTGAGATTATGAGAATTGTTTGGGAATTATTGGAAAAACAACTGGATATGGAGTAAATGGTTACTTATAGGAAATTTGCAGGTATTTGGCAGGTGTTGAAAAGGAACTTAAGGAGGCACCCATTCCCCACAGCTGTAAGATGGCAAAAGGTAAGAAAGCAGTACAAGGTGGACACAAGGTTGGGAGTTTTGGAGAGAAAATGTACAAGTCGGAGGTGGAGGAGGGGGAATGAAACACGGTAATGGTGTTAGCTCCTTTTAAAGTGAACTGTACAAAATAATGTAAAGTTTAATTAATTTGAACAATTTACAAACTGTACAAATACAAATTTGGATCTAATTGAGATTATATTAACAAAAAAAATTATGATTTACATTGTTAATCTGGAGCTATCCACAACTCAGTTGTTTTTCTCCTGGTTTTCTCTATACAAATACTGATACATGCATTGGTTTTACAGAAATAATCATTGTGGACCTTTCTTTTAATGACTTATGCAGTCTCTTGTAATGTCCTGTTTGTATAACATTAAAAGTCATTATTCTACTAACTCTGACGTAAACACATTTGATAATACCTCATGCAGTTGCAGGGATGCATGTCAGTTCCTCAACGGCACCTTATTTATGGTGAGTTGAAATGATTTTAGTCAAGTGAGTAAATCCCTTCTAAAATGTATAAGTGAGTGAGTTCCTGTATATCTGATAGAGACTTCTAGCTGCAGATTCGGTGCCTTAGAATTATCCCCAGGTTTCAGACTAGATCTGGAAATTTATTGTGAGCAGTACCCCTGCACGCTGGTAGGTGGCATGGTTCAGCTCCGCATGGCATTGTGCGAGCCGGAGGTGACGTATGCGGTGTCTATATAGGCGCAACCCTAGTGTGCTGGAGTCAGTTCTTTTCTTTCCGTGCCTGTCAGCGCAGATCCAGAGAGAGCAACCCCCAGTCACTATTTGACTGACCTTTTCTCAACCCTTTTGTCGAAGATTTCTTCTGGTATATTAGGGGTGTCCGCGGGGAAGGCTGATTTCAAGCCCTATGGCACCCGTCACCAGCAAATGTCGGTGACGGATTTACACCTCGTCTGCCTTTGGTGCCTCAAGCGCGACCATGACGCCAAGACCTGCCTCGATTGTCGCGCCGTGCACCCAATAGCCTTGAGGGAGTGGACCCTCGAGCCCCTTGCCGCTCTCTGTCGACACCGTGACGTCTCGAACCCGGTCAAGAGGAAGGTCCCGGGAACTGTTGCGGAGCCACTCCAATCACTCATCGTATGGGCGTTCGGGTAAGTCGCACAAGCACAAGAAGAAGAGCAAAAAGTTGACGAAGCCTTTGACTTCGCCTCGTGCATTGAAGTAATCCGACAAGACATGAGAGAGACCTGGCTCCTTGATGGAGCCTGCACCTGGGCCGTCTACTCACCTCTTTGAGTTTCCAGGAGCCGGACTGACCCTCGCCCAACTCCCTGAATTTTATGAGACCATGCACCTCATTTTTGGGTGCCCCGTTCCCGCTGGAGTGCTTTCGGGCTCCGCAGGCTCAGGAGAGGCCTCTACTGGTCTTCCGCCGGCAGATTCGCCCACGCCACCAGTCGGACCCCTTGAATCCATGGATGGATCCAGACGGATTTTGCCTTATCTGTTGAAGCCACTTCAACCTTCCCCGGCTCCACTACCAACATCTCAGGCGCCGCCGCCACCCACTAGTGGCTCAGTCTTCATACACATTCCCGACTCCAATACGGATCTGGATGGGCGTCATGCGACGCAGACTGGGGGCAGAACACCCAGGTCGGAGCCTGTACCCAATTCCTATGGGCTAGGAATTGGGTATAACTGGGAGGGGCCAATGAACCCTAATGAATACCAGTCCCTAAGTGTCACCGAGGGCACCTGGAGGAGGATTTGGCAAGTGCCAGTTGGCTGGAAATCTCCCCAGATACTGGCTTGTTCTCTCCTCCTACCATGGCTACAGAGAAGGGAGCTTCCATTTCTGTGGTGGTGAGGAGGGCAGGCGAGGTTCTGGACCTTTCAGCTGCCCTCCATGACTGCAAGACGATCGTCCTTCTGGGAGTCGCCCCTTCTTAACCGCTTCTTCTGTTTAACCCAGCCTTCACGGACGTCCTACTCGGGGACTGGTCCAAGCCCTGCACAGGGGCTCCTGTGAATAGGACAATTGCCCGTCATTACCCTTGCCCAGGGGTCCCCAATTTCATCGCCCAACACCCCACCCCGGAGGGCTTAGTGGTCCACGCCTCCACTTCCAGAGTAAATCCTGGCACATTCCCTAGCACTCCAGGTGCTGCCTGTGGTCTCGAAGAAGGCCCGGACCATACTCTCCCAAGCTATTGCTGATGGGAGAGACGCAGCTAAGTCTGCCATACGCTGTGGGCTGGATAGGATCGACTCACTAGGCAGAGTAGTTTCATCGTTGGTGGCCATTAGGCACCACTCCTGGATGAGAACCACTGGCTTTTCTGGGGATTGTCCAGTCCTCGCTCATGGACATGGCTTTTGATGGCTCCAGTCTCTTTAAAGACAATTGGGACTCCGTGCTGGATCGCTTCAAGGACAGCAGAGCTACAGCCCCTTGCCAACCCCAGTCTGCCTTTCGCTCCTTTCAAGGCCACGGAAGGGGCTTCCAGCCGCATCTCTACCTGCCTAGCCTGCCAGCTTCCCAGCCCTTGGATGGTCGAGGACACAGTACTCACAGACCTCGTGGGTGAAGTAGTCAGATGTTGGGCCAGTCCACCCCCCTCCAGCAGCCACAGCTACCAAAGCTCTTAAGTTTGCCCTCCATCCACTGGAAGGCAGGATACGTCATCACCTGTACCACTGGTGGTCAATAACATCTGGCCACTGGGTTCTCCAGGTTATCCAAAGGGGCTACTCCCTCCCCATTGTGACTAACCCTCCACCCATGGCACCCACTTGCGACAGGCTGATGGAGAACCACATCTCTTTACTCCTCGAGGAAGTGATGGCTCTCTTGGCCAAGGGAGCCACAGAGAGTGTACCGGCATCGGAGGTATGTTGTGGTTGTTATTCCTACTACTTGCTGTTGCCCAAGAAAGAAGGAGGCCTTTGTCCTATTCTATACCTGTGCCCTCTCAATTTCTTCCTGAAAAAGGAGAACTTCAAAATGCTTATCTTTCTCAAGTCCTGTCTGCCCTAGACCTGGGAGACTGAATGGTAGAATTGGACTTGCATGACGCTTATTTCCATATTCCCATCCTGTCTGCCCACATGTGTTACCTGCAGTTCATGGAAGGCTATGAGCACTTTCAGTTTGCTGTGCTCCCCTTTGGCCTTACCAGCGCCCCTCGGGTGTTCACCAAGGTGATGGCGGTGGTTGCAGCTCATCTGCAAAGATGAGGGGTTCCAGTCTTCCCCTACCTCGACGACTGGCTGGTGAAGGTGAGCTCGCTCTAGGCAGTCGTCTCCCACCTCCAGACTATAGCGGACCTCCTGCACTTGCTGAGATTCACTAGAAACATGCCAAAGTCACACCTGATCCCCTCTCAGATTCTCCCCTTCATTGGAACTGTTCTAGACACTGCAGTTTCAGGCTTAGCCTCCAGAGCAGTCAGTCACGGATATTCAGGCTATAAAATCGATATTTCAACCTCTATCCTGGGTTTCAGTGACTGACTCTGAGGCTGCTGGGCCTCCTGGCCTCCTGCATCCTGCTAGTGACGCATGCCTGTTGGCATATGCGGGCTCTGCAGTTGGACCTGAAATTCCAGTGGGCACAGCATCAGGGGAATCTCTCTAACGTTGTCCAGATCTTGGAGGGCACTGCAAAAGATCTGCAGTGCTGGCTGACTGACCGTAATTGGGTCAGTGGCAGACTCCTCTCCCTTCCCCAACCATATCTGACATAGTGATAGATGCGTCACTCCTGGGATGGGGCAGCCATCTAGGAGAGGTGGAGATCAGAGGACTCTGGTCTCCGGTGGAATATAGACTCCACATCAACTTGGTGGAGCTGCGTACAAGCCAATTGGCATTGAAAGCCTTTCTACCCTCTGTCGAGGGAAGGGTAGTGAAGGTGTTCATGGACAACACCACTGCCATGTGGTACTGCAACAAACAGAGTGGGATGGGGTGGGGTCGTGAACCAGGTTTCAAGAGGCCCTGTGCCTCTGGACATGGCTGGAACATCAGGGCATTTTCCTGGTGGTTCAACACACTCTCTGAATGCCATAGTGAATGAACTCAGCCGAAGCTGTCTAGCGGATCACGAGTGGTGTCTACAACCGGAGGTGGTGCAAGGTTTCTTTCAGTAGTGGAGAGAGCCTTGGTTAGATCTGTTCGCCATGGTCAAGAATGCACAATGTCAGCAGTTCTGCATGCTGGAGTTTCCACGGCGGTTCTCGCTCGGAGACGCTTTTCGTCTCATGTGGAGCTTCGGCCTCCTGTATGCCTTTCTGCCAATACCACTCCTCAATAAGATCAGGAACTACCAGGCCAAAGTAATCTTTGTGGCTCCAGGCTGGGGTCAGAGAGTCTGGTATCCCGAGCTGTTGAGGATGTCCATAGGGCCTCAAATCAGACTGCCCCTTCGGGAGGATCACCTGTTGCAGATGCAGGGGAGGGTTCTCCACCCGAACCTGTCAACGCTCTGCCTTCCTGCATGGAGATTGAGTGGCGACAGTTGACAGCTTTCAACGTTCCGCCCAAAGTCTGTAATGCAATTTTGGCATCTTGCCGTCTCTCCACCAAGACGGTATATGCCAGCTGTAGGAGCAAATCTGTGGCATGGTGTACAGCCAAATAAGGTTGACCCTTTTTTCTGCATCCCTTTCCAAAGTTTCGTTGTTTTTCCGTACCCTGGCCCGGCAGGGCTCTGCATTTTTTGCATGTCGAAGGGTTATTTATCTGCTTTCTCCACCTTTCTGCGGATGTTAGGTCAACCTTCCCTCTTCAAGTCCCCTGTTGTAAATAGATTTCTTAAAGGTCTACAACACGTTTCCTCCGGCTCCCTTTATTATGCCTCAATGGGGCCTTAACTTGGTTCTTACCGCTTCATACCTGCCCTCTTAGGCTCTTCACCATCAAGACGGCCTTTCTGGTGGCGATTACATCTGCCAGTAGGGTCAGTGAACTTCAGGCGCTGTCATCTCAGCCTCCTTACATCTAATTTTTCCCCAGATAAACTGGTCCTTCGGACCCAAGCATCTTTCTTGCGGACGGTAGTCACCCCGTTCCACGTAGGCCAGTCCATCACTTTCCCTACCTTTTGCGCTCTGTCTCATCCCTCTAAGGAAGATCCACTAGCCGGATCCAAAAAGAGCATTGTCTTTCTACCTTGACCTCACAAAACCGGTCCGATCAACTCTTTGTGAGGTACGTCAGAGCTAAGAAAGGGAAGGCTTTGCAGAAACAAACCATCTCCCAATGGATTGTGATCTGCATTAAGATCTGCTACGCATTGGCCAAGAAGCAAGCCCTTGAGGGTTTGCATGCTCACTCCACCAGAGCAAAGACTGTGACCAGTGCGTTAGCATGCGGAGTACTGGTCCTGGACTTCTGCCAAGCACTACCTCATGGACAGTGAGGTCCATTGGGATGGGCACTTTGCCCGCTCAGTCCTGCAGGACTTTCTGGTCTAAATTGTGTTCACAGACCCTCCTTGGGGAAGGTTTTTCTTGGTATCTATTCTAAGGTAAGGAATCTGCGGCTCTATCAGATGAACAAGTTACTTACCTTTGGTTATACCTTATCTGGTAGAGACTCTATGTAACCACAAATTCCTCACCAACCTACCCATACTCCCCGCTCTGCAAACGGGATTTTTCTGCAATCGGATTTCTAGGTACAGGGCTATTCTTTTTTCAGGGTACTGGTTCCACATACCAGTGGTCAATGTTTTTTGTGGCACCGCACACCTGGTGTGGAAAGTCGCAAAATGAAAATGACAGCGCGTTGGAGTGGGGTCTATATAGGCACCACGCATGTCACTTTCAGATGCCACACGGAGCCGAACAACGCCATCTTCTGGCGTGCAGGAGTACTTCTCACAACAAATGTCTGGATCTAGTCTGACGCCTGGGGATAATTCTAAATCTTTTGATCAGAAAGCAGTCCAACTCTACCAGAGGCCAAGCCCCCTGGTATACAGACGATTTGCATCTGGATAAATCAAAATACAAACGTCTGGGACAAAGGTGGCTCTCAAACAAATTCCGTCTGGACAAAGAAGCCTATAAGTCGCCTCTGTGCAGCTATCAAAAAAAGATTAAAGCAGCCTGTAAGCACCATATAACTTTAAAAATCAACCACACAGGAAACTCTACAAAGGAACTTTTCAAATCCCTGAATAATTTCATAAAGCCTCAAGCTTACAACCTTACCATCCCGGCCTCGCAAATATTATGCAACTCACTAGCTGACTTTTTTGAAGGAAAGATTAACACCATCTACGAGAGCTTTTTTATTAACCATGGAAATCCGGAGGTGGAAATGAATTTCAGTCTGTCATCCGTGATTGTCACCGCTGTCCTGGATACATTTGAGCTATGTTCTATGGAGCAGGTGCAGGAGATATTGGCCCTTGCAAAATTTTACTCTCCTTTGGAATTATGCCCCCCCGCCCCTCCCAGGGTCACCACCTACCTAGCCATTGCGCCATCAGTAATGGCTCGCTCTAATCTCTCTAGTTTCAGCCAAACTTCTGACTGAGTGGAAGTGTGCCCTAGTGTCTCCTATCCTAAAAAAGCCCTCTGCCATTCCAGATCTCCTTTCCAACTACTGACCAGTCTCCCTACTTCCTTTGCTAGGAAAAACTTTAGAAAGCTACATAAATAAACAACTCACAGCCTTCCTAGAAAAGCACAAGATTTTGGAGCCCTCACGATCAGGCTTCAGAGTGTTGCATAGAACGGAGACCGCACTCGTGGCAGTCACCGACACTATCAGACTGTCACTGGACACGGGCATGCCAGTCATGCTGGTATTCCTGGACCTATCAGCGGCCTTTGATATGGTCTGACATTTAATCTTAATCCTCAGACTACATGATGCAGGAATATATGGCAGAGCGCTACATTGGCTCATGGACTTTCTTGATAATCAAACCCAAACCTGTCTTGACTCCTTCAAGTCTCGAATAATGTTGGTCAACAAAGGAGTCCCACAGTGTTCTTGCCTGAGCCCAACACAATTTAATATTTATGTAGCACCCATGGCGCAAATTGTAAGATCATGCGGATTTGAGATCGTATCATATGCTGACGATGCTCAACTACTCATCTCCTTTGAGCAGGATCCGGTAAAATTTAAATCTCAGTTTGCAAACTGCATGAGAGAAATCACTGTTTGGATGACTAATAACTGCCTCCAGCTTCAAGAAAGACCCTAGTCGGGCACTAATCACGAGTCGCCTGGACTATAGGAATGTACTGCTAGTGGCAGCTAATGACACACTACTGTCCAAACTGCAAGCAGTGCAGAACACTGCAGCTCGGCTGATCTTCAACCTTTCCTCACGTTCTCTCCTCACCCATTCTGAATGCCTTGTACTGGCCGCCACATTAGGAAACAGGCTATTTTTAAGTTAAGTTGTCCCACCCACAAGGCACTAAATAAGTCTTTACCTGCGTACTTGCAATCTAGACTCATCCACTGCAATCCCACCAGACTGCTTAGGTCTGCAAATAAAGCTTTACTATGGATCCCTCGCATACGCACCCTCGGAGGCAGATCCTTCTCTTACCTAGCCCCACTTCACTGGAACAAACTCCCTTTGCATATTCTTACTTGTTCAGATCTTCCCAAGTTCAAAAAACTTTTAAAGACGTGGATGTTTTAACTACAATATTCCGACCTTGAGTAGCAAGCGCCGAGACACTCCTTTGGGAGTGAGGTGCTGCTTTACAACAAGTGCCTATAACATAAGGTAAGGAATCTGCAGCTAGATAGAGTACCAGATAAGGCATTACAGAAGGTAATTAACTTGTTCTTATTGAAGTAAGAACTTCCAGTCTTTCAGCACTGTGGTCTTTCCATTGAACTTATTACTTGCAAACTCGATATGGCAGCCTCAAATGCTTGAAAACGTCTAGGGCTATACTGTACTGTTTCTATGTAAGATCCAACTGTTTGTACGCCCAATCCAAGCCCGTCATACAAATTCCTCATCTGCTCAGAAAAATAAATGTGTTGGTAATTGGTCTTCTTCGGGTTTCCAGGAATTTTTCCACATTTTGGTTACTTCAGTGGCACCAAGTCTTCTTGCTGTTGATCTGAAAATACTGACAAATTGACCCTCTGTTACCTAGTTGCTCAGGAGGCATTTTATGTGAGCTGATCCGAACCAGGAACCTTACAACTCCTTAGTGACATTGCCAGATTCTGAGCATCCATATTCAGTATACTGTAAGTAAATTTGACCTCTTCTAAACACACTCAATCAGTATTTGTAAAGAGCGACACTATCTCCTCTATGCGTATCTGGGTGCTGAAGGTGCCATGTCTCTGTTGAAAAGCCAGGTCTTGAGCTTCTTTTCTGAAGTCCGCCAGGAAGGCTGCTAATCAGAGGTTAAGGAGCAGATTGTTCCAGGTCTTGGCAGCGATGTAAAAGGAGCGCCCCCTGCTGCGGTTGTGTCAGTGTGGGGAGCGGTGTGCGAGGGCGAGTGAGGCGGGGTGCAGGTGCATTGAGGGGAGATGGAAGTTTAGTCGGTGGTTGATGTAGGGTGGTCCTTGGTTGTGAAGAGCTTTGTAGGCGTGTGTGAGGATCTTGAAGTGGCAACTCTTCTGGATAGGGAGCCAGTGGAGACTTCTGAGGTATGTGGAGTGATGTGGGTCTGTTTGGGGAGGTCTAGGATGAGTCTGGCAGCAGCGTTCTGTATGGTCTGGAGTTTTTGAGGAGCTAGGTGGAGATTCCGACATAGAGAGCTTTGCCGTAGTCAAGGCGGCTGGTGACGAGGGCCTGTGTGAAGATCTTTCTGTTGTTGATTGGGATCCATCTGAAGATTCGGCAAAGCATGCGAAGGGTGTGGAAGCAGAAGGAGGTGACTGCGTTGATGTGTCATTTCATGGCCAGTTGGCTGTTGAGGATGATGCAGAGGTTACATTCGTGGTTGGTCGGTGTGGGTGTGGGTCTGAGTTCTGCTGGCCACCAGTTGTGGTCCCAAGCAGAGGTTTTCTTCCCAAAGATCAGAACTTCAGTTTTGTTGGAGTTAAGTTTGAGGCAGTTGTCTCTAATCCATTGGGATATGTCGGTCATTGCGTTGAAGAAGTTGGTTTTGACGTAGGAGGGGTCCTCTGTGAGTAAGAGGATTAGTTAAGTGTCGTCTGCAAAGGAGATTATGTTGAGTCCGTGGGATCTGACGACGTCTGCGAGGGGGGTCATATAGATGTTGAACAGGGTGGGGCTGAGGAATGATTCTTGTGGTACACCACATATGACGTCCTTGGGTGAGAAGGTGGAGGGAGGTAGTTTGGTGCCCTGTGTGCATCCTGTGAGAAAAGAGGAGATCCATTTGTAGACGTTTTGTTGTATGCCGATGTTGTCGAGTCTCTCGATAAGGGCACAACGGAGAGGTCAAGGAGGATCAGGGCCACCGTTTCTCCATGGTCGAGATGTCATCTGTGTCGGTGATTAGCGCGGTTTCGTTACTGTGGCTGGCGCAGAGTGGATGGACAACATGATGGCTGTGGTGGTCTGAGTGGTGAGTGGAGACCAGGTGGTCATTGCTCTTTTGGTGTTCGCTGGGAGGTTGAGGATGTCTAGGCTGAGTGAGGTGGCTCGGGGGTCGAAGTTGTTGTAGATGGGGGCGATTTGTGGTAGTGGTCCGAGAGTGTGTCGCAGAGTTCTTGGGAGGGGTGGACGGTGTCTCAGAGGCTGTTGGTTGGAAAATTCTTTGACTAGTCTGAAAAGCTACTTCTTGAGGTTGGCAGCTGTGCCGATGCGGATATCCTGGTTTGTAGAAATACTGAAGGATAATTCTGCACTTTTGACGGTCTACTAACTGTCTTTAATTACTGGTCTCCCATTCCCAACATGTAGGTACCAGCAGTACCTAATGCTGTGTGATCCCAGTACCTTGCATAAAAAGGAAGGTCATGTTCAGGCAGTGCCCCAAGTCCTGCATCCCTCACACTGGCTAAGACCAGTGTCATTATGGTAAGCCACAGTCTACATCTATGAATTCATACATTATACCTCCTTCTCCTCAGGCTATGCTTAGCTGTAGTGCTTAACCTGGGCAAAGAATTAATTGATCAGAAACACCTGATGTCCCCGGGACTAACTCCGGGTTATGAACAATGGTATTTATATACATAGAGGTCATCAGATTTTAGGTCTGTTACCAAGGACAAAGGAATCAACCACACTTTCAATGGGAATAACTTATTTGACTCTTCCATCAATGAGGTCATCTGGCACTAAAAGAGTGGCACAGCCATGCCTATATAGCTGAAAGCCATCCATACAACCATGGCTAGACCATAGTCTTTTTTTCTAGCCAATGAAAGAAGGGCACATCATACTTTGGCTGCAATCATTTGGTAGTTGACTACTTTTCCTCAGGCTTGTTATCCAGTCTATGAGAAGCAGCATCAGGGGAATGGCCATGGGGATCCTGCAGATCTCGGCAGAGGTGAAGAGATTCACAGTAAATTACCTAGGCTTCTCCAACCTCTTCAGCTCAATATCAGTAGGCTCACTGCACTGCTCCAGGGGAAGAGGTGCCTTACTCTATCACTGCTGGACCGCTTTTACCAAACATGCATAGTTAGGCCCATTTCATCACAAATGCATGGTTCATCCAATTGGTACATAATGCCACCTCTAACCAGGCTACATCTGCCTAGTAAGCATTAATCACCAGGCTCCTTTAGGAGCAACAGAGCCAGTGCAAACCTCAGAAAAGTGATTGAAGGGCAAGGAATAGAGGATTCCATCCCCATCCTAGCTCTTTAAAGTCTCTACCAGTTTCCTCACTCACATGCCGAAGTTCATTATACTGTCATTGGGGCCATATCTAGACCAATATCCAGACCAGGGTGGCTGCCTTTCTGTGGCTGTAGATCAAATGATACCCCTACCTTGACAATTCCCAAATCAGTGCTTTATTGAGAGGAGTAGTAGAGTTCTCCCTGGATCTCACCCTTAGGACAATATTTCATCTTGGGTTCTCGGTGGACTTTCTGACATGATTAATTTCATTGAGGTCATTCTGGACAAACAGAAACCTCCACTTTCTCAGAAGAGTTTTGGCCATCAGTTAAACTGTTCCCCATGCCCTAGAAAACAGTGCAGTGTTGATTTTGCCATTTCAGAAGCTTCCAAGAATATTGGAACTTTGTGTCAGGGTAGTTCTCTATGCCAACTCCAGTGGCACTCCCTGCAGCTTCACATGGCATATCACTGAGATGTGTTGCTGGTAAGCTTATTCATTACTAGTGTCAACCCAGTGAGCGTAGGCCCCTGCTCCCAACCTTTTAGTTAGATTCCCTACCAGCAAGTCACATACTACAGTAGCAACCAAGTTGTTAGTCTTTTTTGGTCATAAACATTTTCCATCCAGTACTGAAATCCAAAGTGTCATTTGCCTACACAATCGACATATTCACCCTTTTCTGTATTAAAGAAAGCAATAGGCCACTGATCCCCCGAAACTCGGATTATTGGCAGTAGAAATGTCAGAGTAGGCCTCCACTCATGGTATGTTCCTACTGCTCTCCGAATTGGAGCAGTTGAAAACCAGAGAGAGAAGTCAGCTTGAACAGATGTTCCCTTCTCACACATCCCACTCTGAGTAGGAAATCCGTAGACAATCCCTCATCTCCATCTGCGAGGCCTGATGTGCAGTGCTGCCATTGTTTTCACTACATGTGCAAACGATTCACATAGGGGGCCTTGGTCATGGGATGGCATATCGATCAGTTGAAGAGGAAAGTTCCTGCGTACCATTCCTCCAGTGCCTCTAATTCCAAATAATCAGCTCGGATGCACTGTCATTCTAGTGGTCAAACATAGCTTTGCCAGTTTGATTCTCAGACTTCCTACATCTCTTTTAGAAGGACATACTGAACCTCTCCCCAGAGAAGAAACCTTATGTTCATGGAGAGACAAACTCTACATTCAAGCAACTTGCATGCATGAAGGAGGCTATCCTTTGTTCACATATGCCAGCACCCCCTTTGCCTCTCTTCAGGAAACTTGGACATCCAAGCATCTTTCAAGAAGGCTTCTCCCAGAGCTCAGTTCACATACAAGTAGGTAGGATCCTGTTATTTGGCCTTCCAGATATTCTATCCCTGCATTTTTCTGTAGACGCAGCCGCCTTTGCTGAGGAAATGCTGCACCACCTCAGTGTTAAGCTTTCCTTGTGTTTTTCCTGGATATGACCAAAACTATGCACTCTACAGACAATCTCTTCATGACCTTTAGAAGACGTGGTTCCTTCTGAAGATCTGTAGGTTGTTACTTCACCTACTTTTATATCAGTGGTAATTACACTGTAGTAAGAATATTGGGAGTACCTTTGTATTGTGTTTCTTTTTTACATTGTGAGTGCCTTTAGTTTGCAGGTAACGTTATAGTTAGGTGAATTTGTCAGTGACAACATAACATTTTTTAACTAAAAAAATACAGAAATTCCCCAGTTATAGTTAGCAGAGCCCCTGCCATACACTTCTTATGACCTCATATTTTTCATCACTCTTAACATACTCTGATACTCACTGATACCATCTCAAATGACCTCAAAAGTAGCACTTTTGGAAAGTTTTGCGAAGATTCGCAAAACGTGCCAAAATTATTAGCAACACAAAAAACGCTTTTCCTATGGAACAGCTGACCTAACTATAACTACCTAGTGGCGACCGCCACTAGGTAACAAATATATTTTACATATATATATATATGTGTGTGTGTGTGTGATCAAGGACACAGTTGGTGTCCGAAACGCGTCTGAGGCTGCACCTTTTCTTGTGGAAATAAAGCACGCATTCTGGCAACAGCTATACCTGGAGTCCGTGGTC
Organism: Calotriton arnoldi; assembly: GCA_963921515.1. NCBI lineage: Eukaryota > Metazoa > Chordata > Amphibia > Caudata > Salamandridae > Calotriton > Calotriton arnoldi. The sequence goes on from CAWUFW010001032.1 coordinate 2,875,690, forward strand.
CCATTTGTGCGCGCTCGCACGGGGATACTGTTAGTTGCTATATATATATATATATATATATGTGTATAGGGTTTGGTCTCCCCTTGGAGACCACTGTATTTTGTGCTACTTACCTTATTGCAACTGAAGTATTGTGTATTTGTGTTGATATCTCCGGGTAGGAGATATAGCAATGTGTTAGTAAGTGTTGCATAATAAATAGTCATATTTTTATATATACATTGTGTGGTTCTTTTTCATTTAACCTACACTACATGATTAATCTGGTAAAACAAGCTGCTTAACACTCCTTCAAGATAAGCCTAAGGGCTGCTCTCCACAGCTACCACTTTGAGAGGTTTCAAAAGGTTATCAAGAAACAAGTAAAATCACCGTAAGGGTTGCTTGGATTAATGCAAGGTGATTCACTTAAATAAGTGTGCACCCTATACTAAGCCAGCCTCCTACACGTTTCTCTAGCTTCGGGATGACCTCAGATGCCGATGTTGCTACGATTTCAACCTTGGGATAGCGTGAGTAGTCGTCTATCACAACTACCTTGTGTTCTCCGTTTGGGAGGCTGCCGAAATCCACACTAACTCTCTGCCATGGGGCACTAGGACCCGCCTCTGTGATGATGGGTGCAGGTTGGCCGGGCTGGCTCGTTGCAAGGTAGACCGGGCAATCTTGTACTACTGCTTCCACTTTCTGGTCCAACCCTGGAAACTAAACCTTGCTCCTGAGCCTGGTCTTGGACTTCACTATGCCTTGATGCGCTCCGTGTGTGAGGAGGGCTGCCTTCTGTGCCAGCTTTCTGGTAGGAATCGTCTTCGGGGTCCCCTCCGGCTGGGAATTCTCTTGACTTTCCAGGCCGCCTGAGCGTCTTTTAAGGAAGGCCTGGCGCAGCCTCTCAAAGGCATCGGACGAGGCGGTACTCCTAGTAGCCTTGGCCGGGGCTTTGGCCTTGCCCTTGGAGGATTCTTTTGCGTTTGGGAGCATGGACTCCCTCCAATCACCCTCAGTAGAGGAGACCATCCTGCACCGGACAGTAAGTTCAATGATACGGCGGCTCAAGGGTTCAAGGGCCGAGGAAACCGCCCTCTCTAGTGATGCGTCTATTGCATCCACCAACCCCAAGTGAATGGGGAGAAGTGAATGATCCTCCTCTTCGGGTTCCCAAGAGTTAAACTCATCCGCAATCACAAAGAGGAGTAGAAAAAGCCCAGAGTGTGTTGGCAAAAAATGGCCCAGAAAACAAATAGGTGCCTTAGAACTGCACCAGCACAGGCCCAGGGAGGCGATTGGATGTGCCAAGGTTTGTTGCCCAACAAATACAGTCAGCTGATGCTCTGCGGATGCTATGCTGGAGCCACTAAACTTAGAATATGAGCACTGCCCGTCCGATTTCTCCAGGCGCGGGAAGAAACTGACAGCCCGCTCGACGGGAAGCTCTCAGAAGCGCCGACGGGAGCCGAGGAATGACAAAACATGCAGAGGAATGCCCCCTCCCTCCTTCTACCCGCCCGCTTGCACCGCGCCCTCTATCAGGGCCGATGGTGCGCTGCGGTGCGAGGAGAAGGGAGCGGCACCGCAGGGGGAAGCCCTGCCCCACAGCCGGAGTGACCGTCAGGCCGGAGCGCGAATAAGGCACTCCCAACACGCTATTGCACCGTGTGAAGGCAGAAGTTGTTAAGGGCTCGCAACACAAACCGCGCAGTCCCGACCTCCTGGGGATCCCCCCAGGCAGAAGATCTCTACAGCGGCTGACAGGGACGCTCGTCAAGAGAAAGGTTAGCGCCGGCACACTGTCAATGAGCACAATCACGTCTAGAATGCCCCCAATGTTCTCGCAGTAAATATAGTACGATGTTCCCACAGACATAAACAAGATCAAGGAAAAGCACTTATCTGGCTGCTGAGCAGCGAAGAAAGAGGAAGTGTTGTTCCTTGATGTTGTTTATATGGGACTGCCTCTATGGTTGTTTTGAACTGTGCAAAGACTCATCGATTTGTAGTCTATTGTTGTTTGTTTAAGGCTGCTGAGCACTAAAATAAGAGAGAGTTAAGCATAATCCGAGCCTCCGGTTCTGACATATAATCTGCAGGTGAATAGAATATCCACCACAAACATTGTTACCGCAGGTGAGTAACTTTGTCTTCCGCGCTGTGCATAGCCTTTGGCTAGGCTCCAACCCATTCCCCCTTCAGCTGTGCACAGCAGGGGTTGGTTGCAGGGCTTGTCTGTCCTTTCACCGGACTTAATATTCTAGCTACCAAATTACGTTTGACTAATTGTACAGCACCAACGTTGTTAGTTAATGAAACTCTAATTGCACTCCCATTTACCTTTGCCCCTGCCAATGGTTCTGCTCAGAATTTGGCATAACCAAAAGTAAGCTAAACATGCAAAAGGTCTGTCAAATTTTGTGTTGATTCATCAAACTGTTCAGTTTATTAGCAGGCGAGCACTTCTTTTACCTTCTTAGCTTAACATCCCCCAACAACCTGATCGGCCAGCATGAAGTTGAGAAAACCAAGAGTTGGCTGGACATGCTAAGTCTCGGACAAACTTTGTGAAGATCCATCAATCGTTTCTATAGTTATTAGCCAATCAAAATATGTTGACCCTCTCCTTGAGTTTTGCCCCATCTCCCCCCTCCCCTCACAAAACCTATTAAACCTGTCCTGGGTATCACTTGCTAACTACAATCAGCGCCAACGTTATAAGCAATTGAAAATGTTTATGATCCCTCCTTCCCCCTGCCCCTTCAGCTATCCCACCCCTCTATGGATTGGCACAAGACTTGCACACCAATAGAAAACTAATCCTTCTTAGCTTCTGCCAAATTTTGTGCAGATTCTTCACACAGTGCCAAACGTATTATCAAATGAACGCTTTTTGTCCCCCGCCTTTCCACTTCATTATAGATATTCACAATTCAAAAATACCAGTAGTAATCTGAATGTACTTGGTGTGTGCCACATTTCAGGCCTATTCATCGACGGTGCCATGGTTATAATCAAATTAACAAACTTTTCAACTGACAAGATACACACAAGTGTTAATCCTTAAAATCCCACCCGGCACCATTTTTAACTGCGACTATCTCATAAACTACTGACCGGATTTACACCAAATCAAAAAAGAACGCTTTCTAAATAATCTCCTGCTGCTGTGCCAAGTTTGATGTGTAAATACATTCAGCTGTTTTTGCTATATCTTTCAGCAAGATTACCTAAGGGAGACAAATTCAGAAATGATACACTTTTTCACATTGCCCCATTTAACTTTTGTTCCAATGGACGGACCTTCACGAATCTTGGCATGCATAAACTTAACTAACAGAGTTAGTAGATTGGCGTGTTGCCTGAAAATCTGTCCATGGGGCCAAACGTTATCAGAAAATCATAAAGTGCCTTTTCAATGGAAAGTCCAGCTGAACCATAATAACATAGTGATGGCTGCCACTGTGTAATATTTATCTATCTATCTGTCTGTCTGTCTGTCTGTCTATCTATCTATCTCTACCTATCATGCCCTTACTCTCTTCATAACAAATACATTTAACCAAAAACAGGACGCAGGGCATTAAATGTGTTCAGCAAGGTTAAATTATGCTCAAAAGATATCATGACCATTAAAATAGTTGGATCCCGTATAAAGAAATTGCTGCATGCAAGGTATGAGGCAGTTAAACGTGGTTTTTCTCAAGTCACTTTAGCTGTACTATAGATAAAATGTCTACATTTAATAATACTATTTATATTACACTACAATATTATTTTAAATGTTTTTCAATATTACTTTTGCTTTGATTTAATTTAATTTCTTTTATTTAATCAAATAATTTTAAGTTACCCATGCCTGAACCCTTAAACCCCTGTTAAGACTATCAATCTCTGAACCCTAAAATCCTCTTACTGACCCTGGACGCTACCATTCCTGAACTCTTTACTACCCCTAAACACTACCTATCCCTGAACCTTAAAAACTCCTTGCCACCCCTAAACACAACCCACCCCGGAACCTTAAAACCATCATACTATCCCTAAGCAATACAATTCTCCGAACCCTAACCCTTAGACTCTCTCAACAATAGCAATCCTAGAACCATAAAAACTACTTACTATACTAAAACTCTACCAATCCTTGAACCCTAAACCCTAAAAACGTATTACGACCCGTAAACACTACGTATACCTGACCCTCAAAAATCCCTTGCTACTCCTAGATTCTAACCATTCACGAACCCTAAAAACACTTTACTACCTCAAACACGGCCAATTCTTTAACAAAAACAAAAAAGTTTTGAGAAAATTAAAACCATATACTCATTTATTAAATTATTCTTTAAAAATCCTATTTTTTATTTTTATAAGTGTTAGATATTGATCACCTTTAAATGTAATTGTTTAGAATTAAACTAGTTATATCTTAAAGAATACATTTAACTTAATTGAATTGAAAACACTATTACACATTAAAGAAACACAATCATAATATATGTATATATGTGTATATATAAACAGCTGCTTCTTCTACTCTTGTATTCTCCTAGCTGTGGAACTTAACAACAGAGTTGACAGTAGGAGAGAAATATGATTTCTTTACGGTGCTTCCATTACTTATATTACTTCCATTATTTCCACATCATATGCTTACTCCTGTTATGAGCACCCTCCCATGAATTCCTCAAAGTCTGGAGAAAAACAAAAGACAAATTGGATCGTGTGTGGGAGCAGGAGGTGTTTACCACCTAGGATTATAATAGTTGGTGTGCAAAGTATGCCCTAGAAGCATTGTCGTGTAGTTCCTTTAAATCTATATACGATCTGCGCGTTTAAACAACATAAACTGTGGGAGTGGCGTCCAGACTGATTCCAGACACCTCCACCGGATATGTTCGCTTGTATACCAGCTAGCTCACAGTGCCACTTTGAACCCCTCTTACCAAGGAGCAAATAGTTTCTGGTAACTATCGAACATGACAACCGTGACCCCTCAGGGATTGTGGAAACAGTACAGTACTTTTCGCTCAGTCACTCGTGCTCGCTTTGTCTCAGAGAGATATATAGAATAAATGATGATGGCTACGTTTTCAATAAGCATTTATTGAACCAGCGTCATTCTAGTGTAAAATACGTGGGCTGCAACAACCACAAGACAGAAACAGATGTATACTGTTATAAGCACCAACAGAGTAAATAGATGGTAGAATTGTACCATAGTGCTAAAACAATGACTATATGCAGGCATATAAATACATGACAGTAATAATATGTACTCCTACGATGCTAACCCTAATTAGATGTATGTAGGTGTATAGCCAAGAATCCCCCTAGGAAAGAGCCAACCCCATTACCTGATGTAAGAGAACGAAGGACCCTGTCTTGGTCTCGAGATGGACACCCCGCGAGGGATGTCAGACCAGAGCGTGCTGGAGTGTTTGCGTGCAGGAACCACAGCGTCTCGTGTCAGCATGGAATTCTTTTTCTCCTCTCCCTTGCTCAGTGAAGATGTGGTGCTTATATACCCAAAAGGTACCCTCAGGGGTTCTACCTTGCTGTGTCATGTCGGCTGAGGATGACTATAGTGATGAACCTCATACACAGTTATTATGCAGAAGATGATAATCCTGCTGTGATTCTGAGAATCCTGAATCGTAATAAATGAGTCTAGTTTTTCAGAGAAAACAACACGACATTTATTCAGCACCTAACTAGGTAAAAGGTCAGCACCAAAAACTGTTACGTAGTACAATGGCAGGGTAAATGTAGGTGAAAGGTTAGGAGACTACCCAGGCCTATATTGGGGTACATTGCGAATCTTAAAAGCATTTATCTGATACTACCACAAGGTGTGGCTAGTTTTACCAGTTTATGATCGCTAAGAACATGCATATGCTCTTTCATACTGTAAACAGATTAACAATATCAGGGTCTCCTTAAAGGTAACTATATCTTTTGGCATACACTTATGGTGTTGTCCAGCGGTAGTGAATTGACATGCCAATATTTGCCATTTCTAACTGTGCCACAGGATCATCTCGTCTACAAGACCATAGTTGGATACATCTAATCATTCTTTCATCTTTTTCCTTGTGGAACTCAGGGTGGGTACCTACAGGACATAAATGTGTTTGGCCATATTGCAACTTGGATCAAGGTTCTGTTGTGGTGGACATAATTCTGCAGTGTTTGCTTCTGTGGGTTATAGGAATTCTTCCTCAGGCCTCTTCCTCCCCCAATCTTAGGCTGTCTAGCTCTCTCCTGCTTCCTTCATAAGATTTACACAATTGGAAAATCCCTTTTCTGAAGACGCTCTTTGATGGATATAACTCAATGCTGATTCTTCACGTTATGATTATCCCTGCCGGTGCCAGACTAGACTAGACATTTTTTCCAAGCAACAGCTCTCGAGCACCACAGCTGAATCTCCACTCACCAGCATGTAACAACATCAGAGAATTCTAGATGGCAATGGGCGCCCAGGCATCTCTTCAGTTTTTCCGTACCTCATCGACACGTGTCTGGCACTCTCTTGGTGTCCATCAGAATTAATCAGTATTGCGACAGTGACCAGGTCAAATGTCCCTCCCTGGAACATTTCAGGAATAATAGAGCTATGGTTCGCTCGCTGGGCCTAGCATCCCCAGCTAGACAGTTCTACTAACAGTAGAGGAATTTGTTTAGACTGTTCAATTTCTATTCAGTTCCAGCAGAGACAATCTTCTCAACTCTAGCCCCAACAAATGTAACGCTGCTTTTGGGGCAGTGTGGATATAAGGGATATCATCAGCATCAGTTCCAGTCACCTCTATCCTCTGCCAGACCTTCTACCCACAAACCTCTCTTACTCCCCCCCACTTCCTTAGATGACCATCTTTGATGGCGGGAAGGATCTTCCATTGTGTCACCAGTTGGGAGGTAATCTTGAGTGATCTCTTGGTCATCCAGATAATGTGCAAGGTCTACACCCTACCCTTCCTGTCCCTCCGCCCAACCGACTCTCCTTCCACCAGTATGTGCTCTCTGGCACATACATTTATTTTGGAGGTGGAAATTCTTGCCCTGCTAAACAAAGAGGTGATGCTTCTAGCAGGGTTATGGGATTATATTCCCTTACTATCTTGGTTCCAAAGAAGGACTGGTATGAAACCCATCCTTAACCCTTTCCTCTGGAACCTGTTCATTCTGCAGGACAAGTTCAAGATACTTCCCTTTTGCAAAGTTCTCCTGTGCCCAGTGTAGAGCATTGGCTGTAGTCTTCTGGCCTCAGGGCAACTACTTCTATCTGACAGTTCCCCTCGCCCACAAACTTTATCTGAGTTTCATGATGGGGTCATAGCTCAGTTCATAGTCCTGCCATTCAGACTGATGATCACACCATGCTCCTTTACAAAAGGGCTGACAATCGTGGCAATGTGGAATCCATGCATTTCCATACCTGGGCTACTGACTGGTGAAGGCAGAATCCCCAGCGCTAGTCAAATGCCATTTTGTGCACAGTATCCTGGCTCCACAGTTTGGGCTTTACTTCAATGCCCAAAAGACTCACCTTGCTCCCAAGATAAGAGTTAACCTCCATTGGAGCGGTGCTGGACGTGAGCCACAGGAAGGCTTTTCCTCCTGGTCAGAAGGTTGTGCTTCTGCATGATTTAGGTCTGCTTGGCGTCATGGCTTTATGCATTTTGTTGTTGCCTCACTCCATACAGTGATGCTTGAGAATGCTGCAACACCAAGGGAGCCTCTCAGATCAGGTGCTGATCTGCTAGTCAGGTCATTTGAACACGTTTGTGGATGGTCACCTCCAGTCTCTTGGTGGGTCATTCCTTCAGGTCGCTGGTAGGCTCAGGCAACGGTGGTCACGGACGCCTCCTCATCCGTGTCATAGTAGCGTCTGCACATAAACATGCTGGAGCTATGTTTGGTCTGTTTTACCATGAAGGCATTTTTCCCTTAACTCTTCGCGAGCACCATTTAAATTCTGTTGAACAAAACATCACCATCCATCATATCAACAACCACAAAAGTGGGGTTGGGGACCTTGTGTTGGGAAGTGATTCATACTCCTGGCAACAGTCCAGAGACTGCACCTATGATAGCCCAGAGCCATAAACCTTTCATAGTGATCTATAAGGCAGCCAAGTGAGCCACTCCTGGGGCATCATGTAAACATTGTTCTTTAAATGGCAGTTCACCGAGTTGGTGTTCAGTTGCCAAAGCTGTTCTTCGTGATCCTCAATTTAGCTCTTCTGTCAATGATTGGTCAGAACGGTGGGCAAGGTGGTGCAAAGTGGTATGAAGGTGACGCAATGGCTGCATGTGATGGACTCACATACATGTTCTTTGCAAAACATAGTGTGCAGTTTTCCTATATAGGCCAAGGTACATAATAGTTGGTAAATTAAAAGAAGGTATTGATTATGAGTATTGCAGTTGCTTTGGTTAGTCATTTTTCTCCAAAAAATTAAATAGCTCTTTTTCACTCCTGCAGGGGAAGCTTTGGGGTTGGACCATCCCGTGCTGGTGCCATACAAACTCATCAGAGATAATCCAGAATCCTTGGAGGTTACAGGGCTCCCAAATGACATACCTTTCAGAAACCCGAACACCTATGACATCACTCGGCTTGAAAAGATTTTACAGGCACGCGAGCACATCCAGATGGTGGTCATAAGCCAACTGCAGTAAGTTTCAAGTAGGAGCATTTCTAGAATGTATATATGCAAATATATATGTTAATTAAATTGTCAAAGCTTATTTCGACAAGGAAACCTACTGTACACTCATGCACTTGAGGATTAATGATCATATCAAGAAATGTAGTGTGTAAACTGTGTAACATCTACAGAAACATATGCATTGAGTGTAGGTCAAAGAGCAGACCGCTAAGTGAATCTTTTCTTGGTGCCTGGTATTATGCATCAAACCTACTCCATAGGTTGTGAGAGGGGAGTTCAGACTTGTTACGCATTTAATTGGCTACCCATTTAATCGACTGCCTCAATGAGGGGTCTTCCTTCAGAAGGTCAGTGTTGAGATGGTGGTTTAATGGGGTATACAGAAGGACGTAAGGCGTCCATAATAATGAAAAGGCAGGAAGCAGGGAGCACAGTTATGCTTGTGAGGTGTGTGGTGGTAGAGAGCAAAGAGCACTGACAGCAGGACATTTTAAGGTAGCAGTGTGAAGTACTATGGAAGGATTTTCTGTTGACAATGTCTGGGTATTTCATGTTACTGGTGACGTCACTGTAATTTGTTGCAATATAAGACCTAGGATTAAAGGTTATTGATTCAAATTGAGTATGCTTTCTTGAAAGTTCTGCATATACAAAAAAGGTTCAAAAGGTTCAAAAAAGTTATATGTCACTTAGAATTCACATACTTCTCAGTTGCTTGGGTTACCTATGAAGCAATGCAGTATGAGCAATCAAGGCATTTTCTTTGAACCATAGAAATGTTTGCTTATAGTTCAAAACTCAAATGGGAAAATCCACACTATGCTTGCAAGCGTTTTTCATGGAATGTTATCTTATGGTATTATGTTATGTTATTGTTTCGGAAATGTTCCATCTCCATGTTAGTGGAGTTATCTGATGCCGTTATCAAAAGAGTGGAAGATGTTCATATATTTTTGTTACTACCATAGCAGCCAGTTTTTGTTTTGCTTTCCAGAACACCACATGATCAGTAAAGTGTTTCAGTTTATTGACAACCACTTCTATAGTTGACAAAAAAAATTTAATCGAAGCTTTCCTTTAGGTTTTCCAAAGAAGAGCACAGAAGATAATAAGGGAAACCATCTGCACAACATCTGTAGCATGATGAATTTTATTGTCTTGTTTGAAGGAGGCCAGTTTATTGGCTGTCAAATGTCCTCCATTCTCATATTTACTTATGTAATAAGACGCTGATAATTAGATGCATTGGTGATTTGCAACACAATATTATGCATATTTATTCGAAGTTAGATTTCTTAATATTTCAACTGCATGAATTGATGTCACAGATGCAAATTCAGAAGCTGTGATCATCTGATAAAGTTAAGAGTTGAACTTTCTTGAAAACAGCTTGTAATGAAGACAATTCCCTCCATTACATTCCTAATACTGACAGGTCCTCAATATACTTACAAGTTAACATAACATAACATATCTGATAGAGACTTCTAGCTGCAGGTTCCTTACCTTAGAATTATCCCCAGGCGTCAGACTGGATCCGGAAATCTTTTAGTGAGCAGCAATCCTGTTTGCCGGTAGGTGGCGTTCGGCTCTGTGTATCGTCGGCCACGCCTGGAAGTGACATTTGTGATGCCTATATAGGCATCACCCAGACGTGCAGATGTCAGTTCCTTTCTTTCCTCGCCAGTCTACGCAGATCCGGGAAGAGCTAACCCTTAGTCTCTTTTTTGACTATGTTTTTGTCTCTTATGGACATGCCCTGTGATGGCTCCGGTCCCTTCGGAGACGAGGCGGATTTGGTGCTAGAGCACTTTAAGGACAGTAAGGCTACGGTCAAGTCCTTGGGCCTCTTCATGGCCCCCATCACCCACAATCCACCTTTCACTCCTTTCGTGGCTACGGAAGGGGCTTCCCACCACGTCTCTACCCTCCCAGACACTGCGCCGCTCATGCTCCCCAACCTCTGCGTGGCTGAGAACGCGGTACCCACAGACCCCGTGGGTCGGGCAGCCAGCGGTCAGGCCAGTCCACCAACCCCTTTGCAGCCGCAGTTTCCAAACCCTTCTAATCTGCCCTTATACCATCATGGGCACCCAGCTGTCAGCAGGATTCACCATTACCTTCCCCGCTGGCGGTCCATAACATCTGACAGATGAGTTTTGCAAATCGTCAGAAGGGGCTACACCCTCCCCTTCATGACTACCCCTCTCCCATGCCACCATCTTACGACCTGCTCACAGAGAATCATCTGGCAAGGAAGTTGCAGCTCTCTTGACACAGGAAGCCATAGGAGAGGTTACCGACACCAGAAGTAGGTTGTGGTTGCTATTTCCGCTACTTCTTGCTGCCAAAAAAGGACGGAGGCTTTCATCCTATCCTAGTCCTATGCCCTCTCAATTACTTCTTCAGAAAGGAGACGTTCAAGATGCTCACCCTGGCTCAGGTCCTTGCTGCCCTGGACCCAGGAGACTGGATGGTAGCTTTGTTCTTGCAGGACGCATACTTCCACTTTACCGTCCTGCCAGGCCACAGGCGTTACCTGCAGTTCATGGTTAGCCACAAGCACTTTCAGTTCACTGTACTTCCCTGTGGCCTTACCAGCACCCTCGGGTGTTCACCAAGACGATGTCGGTGGTTGTAGCTCATCTGTGGAGATCAGGGGTGCCAGTCTACCCCTATCCCGATGACTGGCTGTTGAAGGCGGGCTTACCCCAGGCTTTTGTCTCCCACCTCCAGACTACGGTGGATGTTTTGCATTTGCTGGGTTCACTATTAACGTGCCAAAGTCACACCTAACTGCCTCTCAGACGCTCGCTTTCATTACAGCTGTTCTGGACATGGTGCATTTTCAGGCTTATCCTCCCAAATTGCGAGTCCAGGATATTCAGGCTGTGATACCGAAGTTTCAGCTTCTATCCTGGATTTCGGTGAGACTGACTCTGAGGCTGCTGGGACTCATGGACTCTTGCATCCTGTTGGTGATACATGCCCGCTGGCATATGCGGGCTCTGCAGTGGGACCTAAAGTACCAGTAGGCCCAGCATCAGGGGAATCTCTCCAACATGGTCTAGATCTTGGAGGGAACTAGGAAAGATCTGTAGTGGTGGCTAACGAAGCACAAGTGGGTCACCAGCAGACCCCTCTCCCTTCCCCAACCAGATCTGACAGTGGAGGTGGTGCTCAAAGGACTCTGGTCTCCGGTGAAATCTGGACTCCACATCAGCTTGTTTAAGCTCCGTGGGATCGGATTGGCGTTGAAAGCCTTTCTACCGTCCGTCAAAAGAAGGCGGGTTCAGGTGTTCATGGGCAACACCACTGCCATGTGATATCGAAACAAACAGGGCGGGGTTGTGGACCCTTGGTCAAGAGGCACTGCATCTCTGGACATTGCTGGAATGTCAGGGCATATCGCTGGTGGGTCAACACCTAGCAGGATCTCTGAACGCCAGAGTGGACGAACTCAGTCGAAGATTCCTAATGGATCACGAATGGTGTCTCCATCTGGAGGTGGTGCAAGGTCTCTTTCAGCAGTGGGGAGAGCCTTGGTTAGATCTGTTCGCAACTGCTGAGGACGCAAAATGTCAGCAGTTCTGCATGCTGGAATTTCCAACGCAGCTCTAGCTCTGAGGCGCTTTTCGTCTAGAGTGGAGCTCAGGCCTCCTGTATGCCTTTCCGTCCATACCAGTCCTGCCCAGAGTTCTTAAGAAGATCAGGAACGACTGGGCCCAAGTCATTTTTCTGGCTTCAGACTGGGCACAGAGAGTTTGGTATCCCGAGGTATTGAGCATGTGCATCGGTCCCCCGATCAGGCCGCCCATTCGGGAGTATCTTCTGTCGCAGCAACAGGGTAAGGGTGCTTCACCCAACCCATGCAGCTCTTCGCCTTCTTGTCTGGAGATTTAAACGCAGCAGTTGACAGCTTTTGACCTTCCTCCTGAAGTCTGTGACATTATCTTGGCAGCCAGGCATTCCTCCACTAAGACGGTATACTCCTGCTGGTGGCAAAAATTGTTGGCATGGTGTTTAGAAAAACACATTGAACCCCTTTCTGCCCCCTTTTCTTGGTCCATCTTTTTATTCTTTCTCTTGCGCGGCAGGGTTCTGCTCTGGGCACATTCAAGGGCTATCTCTCTGCTATCTCTGCTTTTTTGCGGTTGCCTGATAAGCCATCCCTTTTCAGATCCCCCGTTGTAAATAGATTCTTAAAAGGTCTTCAGCATATGTTCCCTCCTTCACCATTTAGCATGCCTCAGTGGGATCTGAATCTTGTGTTGACATTTCATATGTGTGTTCCCTTCATAATTGCCCCCTCAGGCTCCTTACTTCCAAGACCGCCTTCCTCGTGGAGGTAACATCTGCCTGAAGGGTCAGTGAACCTCAGGCCTTGTCATCTAAGGCTCCCTACCTCACCATCTATCCTGACAAACGGGTGCTTTGCGCAAGAACCTCCTTTCTTCCAAAAGTGGTCATTACATTTCATGTAGGCAAGTCCATCCCTCAGCCTACTTTTTACTCTCCTACACATCCCTCTAAAGAAGAGGAGCGACTCCACTGCCTAGACCCAAAAAAAGCATTGTCGTTCTACCTTGACTGCACACGAGGGTTCCAGGTTGACGACCAACTCTCCGTGGGGTATGTTGGAGCGAAGAAAGGATGGGCCGTCCAGAAGCAGACCATTTCTAGATGGATTGTGCTCTGCATTAAGATCAGCTACGCATTGGCCAAAAAGCGACCCCCTGAAGGTTTGCGTGCTCATTCCACCAGAGCCAAAGCTGTGACCGTTGCATTTGCACGCGGCGTTCTGGTTCTGGATATCTGCCTGTCAATAACGTGGGCCTCCTTGCTCACGTTTACCAAGCACAACTGCCAGGACAATCTGAAAGAGACACGTTAGTGACAGATTCCTTACCTTAGAATATCCCCAGGCGTCAGGCTGGATCCGGAAAGTTTTTGCGTAGCAGTACCCTTGCGCGTCGGTAGGCGTCGTCGTGCGGCTCCGCGTCCGTCGTCGGCGTCGTGATCGCCGGGATGACGTCGCGGGCACTACTTAGGCGTCGCCCCTGCGCGCTGACGTCAGTTCTTCTTTTTCCGCGCCAGCAAGCGCAGATCCGGGAAGAGCAGTGCCCTAGTCATTTTTTGACTAACTTTTTTGGTGAATTTTTTCACTGTTTTTCTTCGAATCGACTTCAAGGTGTCGTAGGGATGCCCGGGTTTAAACGTTGTGGCGCCTGTGCTCGGATGATGTCCATCACAGACCCGCATCGGGAGTGTCTCTTCTGCCTCGGCCGAGGCCACGACACGGAGTCTTGTTCCGACTGCCGGGCCCTCAACCCGAAAGCTTTGCGAGAGCGGTCTCGAAAGCTCCTCGAGGCCCGGCATTCGGCTCCGCGCAAGCCCCGGTCGCGTGAGAGGTCCAGGGGTCGATCGCGGAGTCCACACCGGTCGTCGGCATCGAAGTCTTCTTCGTCCGGTAAGTCCAAACACAAAAAGTCCAAAAAGCATCGTCGCTCTAGGACTTCGCCTCGCCGGTCTCGCGACTCGGCTGAGGCCCCTCCCGGCACCGTCCCCGCCCCCGGACATGCCTGAGGAGTCGCACCCGCAATACCCGTCCTTCCCGGGTTCGGGTGCGGATCCGGCCCAAGTACAGGAATTCCTGTCGGCCATGGCCCGCCTCTTCGGGCCTCAAGGTCCCTCCGGTGCGCCTTCGGGCCCCGCGGGCCCTGATGGGGTTGCTCCGGCGTCGCCGACGGCTCCGGCCCCGGCGTCGCCCGTGCCTCCTGCCTCGATCCCGGCTCCGGCCCCGGCCTCGATCCCGGCTCCACAACCCCCATCGACGCCGGTCGACCTAACGACACCTCCGCCGGCGCCGATGTCTCCGGTGCCGTTCTCGGCGCCGCCTGGGGCTCCGGGCGGCGTCGTCCCCCAGTTCCTTCCGGCTCCGGACATGGACCCGGACCGACGTCGCTCGACGCCGGTTCCGGCGCCGATGGGACCTTGGGTCCCAAATGTCCCTCCTCCTCCTTATTTTGAACCAGAGGAGGACCAGGAGGACTGGGAGGGGTCTGATGACCCTCTGACACAACAGTGTCAGTACGATGAGGACTGGACAGAGGGTCTAGGGGATGCCAGTGGTCTAGATACTTCCCCTGACACTGGCATGCTGTCTCCTCCCGTGGCTACGGAGGAGGGAGCCAATTTTGCAACGGTGTTGCGTAGGGCGGCTGGGGCCTTACGTCTCCAACTCCCTACTGTGGCGGTCAAGACTAATATCTTGACAGAGGTGCTTCAGCCGGCAGCCTCCTCTACGGAGACTGTGCTGCCGTTTAACGACGCCCTCACTGACGTTCTTTTGGGCGCCTGGTCCAAGCCCAACACAGGGGCTCCTGTGGATAGGAACGTGTCCCGACGCCATCGCCCAGCTCCGGGCGACCCCTGTTTCTCTCTGTCCACCCCACTCCTGAGAGCTTGGTTGTCCAAGCCTCCGCTTCCCAAACCGCCTTCCCTACCGCCCCTCCGGATAGGGAATCCAAACGCCTGGATCAATTTGGGAAGAAGGGTTTTTCTTCCTCCAGTGCTGGCTTGCGGTCCATCAACACCGCTTGTCTTTTGGGCCGATATACCCACTCCTTGTGGGATTCGGTGGCGACTGTTTTGCCCCAGTGTTCTGAGGAGGTCCAGACACTGCTTTCCCGCGCCATTGCGGAAGGAAGGGATGCGGCCAAATACACGATACGATGTGGCCTTGATACCGCCGACTCGCTGGGCAGGTCTATTGCAACGACGGTGGCGCTGCGACGCCACGCCTGGCTGAGAACCACTGGTTTTCAGGGGATGTCCAGAATACTCTCATGGACATGCCCTTTGATGGAGTCGGTCTTTTTGGGTCCAAAGCAGACCATGCGTTGGAGCGCTTTAAGGACTCACGGGCTACTGCCAAGTGCCTGGGCCTTTCTGCTACACGCCCTCCGCTGACTTCTGCTTTTCGCCCCTATCGTGGCCACGGTAGGGGCGCCCCGTCACGTCAGCAGCCCAGCCACCGGCCCGCGCAGCAGGCGTCTTCGCGTGGCCGAGGACGTGGATTCCGCTGTGGCGGATCGGGCAACCAGCGTGCGGGTCAGGCCACCACCTCCAACCCGTCCGCGGCCTCCAAGCCCTCCTAGTCCCTCCTTTCAGGTGCACAGCACGCCAGTAGGGGCAGGGTCCGCCATCACCTTCCCCACTGGCGTACCATCACCTCGGACAGGTGGGTCTTGGACATTGTCCGAAGGGGCTACTCCCTCCCCTTCGAGACCACCCCCCAGCCATGCCACCTCAATTCCACCGCATGTCAGGGGATCACTTGGTACTTCTGCAGAAGGAAGTCACGGCCCTCTTGGCCAAGAGGGCCATCGAGCATGTTCCGACCCCAGAAGTAGGGCGTGGTTGCTACTCCCACTACTTCCTGGTGCCCAAAAAGGACAAGGAGGACATGCGTCCTATCTTGGACCTCCGGAACGTCAATCGCTTCCTCCGGAAGGAGAAGTTCAAGATGCTCACCCTAGCTCAGGTCTTGACTGCCCTCGACCCTGGAGACTGGTTGGTAGCGTTGGACTTGCAGGACGCATATTTCCACATCCCCGTCCTGCCGGCCCACCGGCGTTACCTTCGGTTCACGGTAGGCCCGAGCATTTTCAGTTCACCGTGCTCCCCTTTGGCCTTACCAGTGCCCCTCGGGTGTTCACGAAAGTGATGGCGGTGGTCGCAGCTCATCTGCGCCGGGCAGGGGTTTCAGTCTTCCCCTACCTCGACGACTGGCTGCTGAAGGCGGGCTCGTCCCAGGCAGTCGTCTCCCACCTCCAGACTACGGCCGAACTCCTGCACTCGCTGGGGTTCTCCATCAATGTGCCGAAGTCGCATCTGATTCCTTCTCCACAGCTCCTTTTCATCGGAGCAGTTCTGGACACGACGCAGTTTCGGGCCTATCCTCCCGAACGGCGAGTCCGGGATATTCAGGCTATGATTCCGATCTTTGAGCCTTTATCCTGGGTTTCGGTACGGATGACCCTGAGGCTGCTGGGCCTCATGGCCTCCTGCATCCTGCTGGTCAATCATGCCAGATGGCATATGCGGGCTCTGCAGTGGGACCTGAAGTTCCAGTGGGCGCAGCACCAGGGCAACCTGTCCGATCACGTCCAGATCTCGGAGGGGACTGCAAAACAGTTGCAGTGGTGGCTCTCGAACCGGCAATGGGTCATGGGCAGATCCCTCTCCCTTCCCCAGCCAGAGCACACAGTTGTGACGGACGCGTCCCTTCTGGGATGGGGCGGTCACATGGGAGAGGCGGAGATCAGAGGCCTCTGGTCTCCGGCGGAGTCCCGGCTCCATATCAACCTTCTGGAGCTCCGGGCGATCCGACTTGCACTCAAGGCATTCCTTCCCTCTGTCAAAGGGAAGGTAGTGCAGGTGTTCACAGACAACACCACCGCCATGTGGTACTGCAACAAACAAGGCGGGGTGGGGTCGTGGACCCTTTGTCAGGAGGCTCTGCGCCTCTGGACATGGCTGGAACATCAGGGCATGTTCCTGATGGTTCAACACCTGGCAGGTTCCCTGAACGCCAGGGCGGACGAACTCAGCCGCAGGTGCATGATGGATCACGAATGGCGTCTTCACTCAGAAGTGGCGCAAGGACTCTTTCTACAGTGGGGAGAGCCTTGATTAGATCTATTCGCCACCGAAGAGAACGCGCAATGTCATCAGTTCTGCGCGTTGAAATTTCCAAGGCGGCACTCGCTCGGCGACGCTTTTCGTCGCGAGTGGAGTTGCGGTCTGTTGTACGCCTTTCCGCCTATACCACTTCTACCCAGAGTGTTGAAGAAGATTCGGCACGACCGGGCCCAAGTCATTCTTGTGGCTCCGGACTGGGCTCGAAGAGTTTGGTATCCCGAGCTACTCAATATGAGCGTAGATCCCCCGATCCGTCTGCCTCTTCGGGAGGATCTTCTGTCGCAGCAGCAGGGGACGGTCCTCCACCCGAACCTGTCCAGTCTACACCTGCTTGCGTGGAGATTGAGCAGCGGCAGTTGATTCCTTTCGACTTGCCTCCCGAAGTTTGTGATGTGATTCTGGCAGCCAGGCGTCCCTCCACTAAGGTGGTATACGCCTGCAGGTGGAACAAATTTGTGGCATGGTGCACAGCAAAGGCTGTGAATCCCCTCTCTGCCCCTCTTTCTGAGGTTCTTCTGTTCCTCCTTTCACTGGCCCAACAGGGTTCTGCCCTGGGTACCATCAAGGGTTATCTTTGTGCTATCTCGGCCTTCCTCAGGCTCCCTGATCAGCCCTCCCTTTTCAAGTCCCCTGTTGTTAACAGGTTCTTAAAAGGCATTACTCACCTCTTCCCTCCTGTTCCGTTTGTGATGCCTCAGTGGGACTTGAACTTGGTTCTTACCTTTTTAATGTGCGCTCCCTTTGAGCCTCTACATAACTGTCCTCTTCGTCTTCTGACTCTGAAGACAGCCTTTCTGGTGGCCATCACCTCCGCTCGGCGGGTGAGTGAGCTCCAGGCTCTATCTTGCAAACCTCCCTTTCTGTCTGTTCAAACAGACAAGGTTGTTCTTAGGACGCGTCCGTCCTTCTTGCCAAAGGTGGTTACTGCTTTCCACATTGGGCAGACCATCACTTTGCCCACCTTCTTTCCGCCTCCGCATCCTTCCAGAGAGGAAGAGAGGCTCCACCGTCTGGACCCAAAACGTGCGCTCTCCTTCTATATCGACCGCACAAAACACTTCCGGGTGGATGACCAGCTCTTTGTTGGCTACGTGGGCGCCAAAAAGGTCGGGCGGTGCACAAGAGGACCATCTCCCGCTGGGTTACCTTGTGCATCAAGACCTGCTATTCTTTGGCTAAGAAGGAGCCTCCTGTTGGGCTGCGTGCCCATTCCACCAGGGCAACGGCTGCTACCACGGCCTTGGGCCGCGGTGTTCCGCTGCCGGTTATCTGTCAGGCAGCTACGTGGGCCTCGCTGCACACGTTTACAAAGCATTACTGCCTTGACAGTCAGGTCCGGAGGGACGGCTTCTTTGGCCGTTCTGTCCTCCAGGACTTCCTTGTCTGATCTTTGTTCGCAGACCCACCACCGGGGTTGGTATTGCTGGGGTATCTATTCTAAGGTAAGGAATCTGTCACTAACGTGTCTCTTTCAGATGCACAAGTTACTAACTTGTGTAACGATATATCTGTAAGAGACAGTAGTTAGTGACAGATTCCTTACCGCCCCACCCATCCTCCCCGTTCTGCGAACTGATTTCTAGTGTTAAGGACATCCCTTTCAGGGCCCTAGTATTTTTCAGACACCTATGTCAGCTTCTTGCATGGCTCTGCGTTCCTGGCGCGGAAAGTCGTGTACAGAACTGACGTCAGCGCGCAGGGGCGGCGCCTAAGTACTGCCTGCGACGTCATCCCGGCGATCACGACGCCGACGACGGACGCGGAGCCGCACGACGCCGCCTACCGACGCGCAAGGGTACTGCTACGCAAAAACTTTCCAGATCCAGCCTGACGCCTGGGGATATTCTAAGGTAAGGAATCTGTCACTAACTACTGTCTCTTACAGATATATCGTTACACAAGTTAGTAACTTGTGCTTCAGGTCCGTAGGGATGGGTATTTTGCCTTTTTGGTCCTGCAGGACTTCTTTGTGTGAAATTGGTCCGCAAACCCACCTTCGGAGAGGTATTGCTTGTGTATCTATTCTAAGGTAAGGTGTCTGTGGCTTGAGGTCTCTATCAGATGAACAAGTTACTTACCTTCGGTAACGCCTTATCTGGTAGAGACCCTGTCAAGCCACAGATTCCTTACCGACCTACCCATCCTCCCTGCTCTGAGAACAGATTTCTAGGGACAGGGATTTCCCCTTTCAGGGCCCTGGTATTCCACAACTGTGGTAAATGTGCTTCTTGGCTCCGCGCTTCTGGCATGGAAAATTGAAAAGAGTAACCGACGTCAGCGCTCCTGTGTGGTGACTGTATACGCAAATTTCCGAATATAGTCTGACGCCTGGGGATAATTCTATGGCAAGGAATCTGCGGCTAGATTGAGTCTACCAGATAAGGCATTACTGAAGGTAAGTAACTTGTTCAACATAACATGTGTATTTGTAAAGTTGGCGTTTACCTTGATAGGCATCTTGGCGCCAAAATAACAGATGCCGGTTGGTATCAACAAAATAATTGCCTGGTAGGCGACCTACATCTAGTGATAACTAGTCCCACCAGAATTAAATTATCCCTTAGTGGCTGTCCTTGAGGAAGGGTTTCACATTCAATTTCACATGCTATCGTAATAAACAAAGCTCTACACAGGGAAGGGCTTGCTAGCTCTCTGCACGTTGAACTTTGACTGTAATATTTTTAGGTCTCGCCTAGCGTTGCAGCGCATGTGCTGCTCGCTCTGCGAGACCTCTTGTAATCGAGCAGATTTCGGAAGTGGAGTGGAAGCTCCGCCCATCCTTTCTATTGGCCGGCGTCATCCTTTATGGTAAACGCTGGCCTCCGATTGAAAATGAGGCTTCTTTGCTACCGCCCTGTCTCCTTCTGCGACGGCCCATCCGGACTGGATCGTTTACTTGCGGCGTTGTACTGTCTCCTTCAATTAGTTGGTAGGGCACTTTCTTTTTGTCATGCGGCCGCGAAGCTGCAGCGCTATACGCTCTAAATTTTATGTTTTTTTTATTCCTTTAATGAGCGCGGCGCCCTCTAGGGACACCGCGCTCACTTTATTTATTTAAACGTCTCAGCTGTTTTCCGCCTCTTTATTTTTAACTGTGTGTAACCAAAAGCAGAGGGAGGCCAGAGTGACGTGCGAAGGGAAGAACGTCTTCAAGATCTGCAGGACCCCAAGATCCACTGCTGAAATCTGTCTCGGTCTCGCGGCTAGAACTCTACTCACACTGGCACTGCGCCTCCTTGAACCCGTGCGACTCGCCGCGAGACACAGCTCTATGCTATGGTATAACGTATCTAGTGTGTTCCTTCCGTAGCCACCTTCAGGAATTCCACACAAAATCACAGCAGCTGGACAATGTGGGGTGACATGGTGGGGCCACCCCGTCAAGCCAATTCCGAAATCCACATCTCTGGCCGACATGGCGTACCAAGCGTCTCCCTGTATCTTTACTGTCAACTACCAGGTTGTGGCCTGGTTAACCTTACATATCTGCACTACAGCGATCCCGCTAAGGGAGCTGGTGCGTGCTTATCAGCGCAGGGAAGTAGCTGACTGCCATGCCACGCTTTGCCCTCATACCTGCTGGGCACCACAATGTACGCCGCCCGCTCTGTGAAACTGGCTGTTCCCAAGGCGCCTGCAACCCAGCCGGAGAGTGGATTAAAACTCCCTGCCCCCAATGCTTACGGAGCACGGCCCTGCACCCCTCCCTGCATCTACATCCTTATAACCACAGAATACAGGCCGGTGAAGGGTTGTGGGAAATGAAGAGTGTGTTAGGTCCATTATTCACCCATTTGCATGCCAAACACATTTATTTAATCAACTGGGATAGAAAGGGTCTCCCTGCCCCCCACACCCACCACATGAGAGGCAAACATCTTGGCATGTGCCCCGGCTAGAGGTAGGGTCCAGTTGTGGGTGCACGCTGTAAGAGATCATTTGTGTCCCATGACCCATAATTCTGTAAATGTACAGAAAGACATATTGCCTAGGATGAACTGGTGTACAGATACCGGAAGTCCGCCGTTACTGTTTGACTGCCTTCAAAAATTACTTATGAGGCTCAGTAGAGTGATGTTATTGGCACATCTTGGGAGGTTATTTATGTCCTGCCTCTGAGGTGTTTAGCTGAGGTGCTTTAGTGAACAAGCATTTGCAAAGCAATAGGTCTCGCATTTACGCAAGTTTAAGCTATTGCCATTGTAAATAACAATGTCTTTTATTTATGTTTTAAAAACCAAAACAAAAATAAAAGGCATTGTCATTTGCAATGGCAATAGCTCAAACTCGCGTAATTGCGAGACCTATTGCATTGCAAATGCTTGTTAAAGCCTTTGTCTAAGTTCTCGTGGTAAAATCAAGGAGTGTATCCAGCAAAATAAATGCTGTCCAACGTCGGATAGTGTCTTTATTTAACTTACATTATTTCACAACTTTCTGATGGATTTTACCACTGTTTATGTTGTACTGTAGGGTGAATGCAAAACCTTCCAAAAAATGCCACATTTACCATCTGTCCCTCCTGCAAGAATCAGTTCTTTATTTGAGGCACTGGCTCTGATTTTTGGGGAACGGCACTTATTTTTTTTACCACGGCATACATTTCCCGAGAGAAAGAGAGGGAAAAACACATTAACGGCAAAGTAGGAAAAACCGTCACCAAAGAAGAAAGCAGGAACCTGAAAGAGTGAGATAAAGGGGTAGGAAGTGACTGGCAGAGGATTAAAGAGGCCTGGGTTGGATTCAGTACTACACAGCCTTGGTATTCGACGTTGACATTTAATAGGGAGGCCGCGGGCTTCTGAGCAGGGCTTTGGGCACCTGCACTCGTTATTTTAGAAACTAAGCACTGGGGATACTGCCCAATTTAGAGTCGGGCCAGTTGTGAAAATACCACAGCGATCAAAGCGCTGGTTCCTCTGAACTGATGAATCCACCACCTCGCTTAATTCCCCCTTTTCCTCTAATCCACCAAAGTTATTATTGATGATGAGAAGTGGGGGGGGAGAATACTAACTGTGGGTGGTGAGTTGATTTTTGATGGGTCGGGAAAGTCACAGCAATAAATAAAGATGCCTTTAAATTCTGTGTTTAACTTGTCACATTTGCTGGTGATTCTAAGATAGAGGTCAAATGCCAAGCTGCATCATTCTTGTAACATGGGAATTGGTGTTTACTTTTCTTTCTCTGACTGCAAAGTGAGAGGAGTTTTTAAAGTGAATTATGTGACAATGTAGGATGTTGTTTTTTTCAATACACACCAAAATGTAAATACATGTAAATGAACTGTATGTATCCAGCAGTTAGGAAAGTAAAAATGAAACACTTTTTTTTGTGATTCTGAAAAGTGCTGGAAACAGTAGTTTTAATAGGATCAAAACAAATCAAGACACTTGGTGATGCACACATGATAAATATTCACAGAAACCTGATTTCCACACATTATCATTTGTGTGCTATTCAGTTTTATCAGTAAAATTGTATGTTTGAGCAAATTTACTGGCACTTTCAATAAAAAATGTACTGTCTGTAAATGACAGCGAGCTACCACACAATGCTCTAGTAACATTCAAAAATCGCCCTGCCTCATGTCCATTTAAAGTAGGTTCTAAAAAGTGTGTTGTGTTTCTAAAAAGTTTTGGAACCACTGCTCTAGGTTATGGGATTTTGGAAACTCACATGTGGGAATCTGTGTTTCCGTGCTGTTTTCAGCATGTTTTTGCTCGCTATCCACCAGGATCCAAGTTCTCCCAGTGAAATACTCCACATCTGTGGAGTTACTGTGGATCTTGTAATGCTGATTTGAATGCTTCCTCCCAGAGTTGGCCTCATCGGGATTGCCACTGGTCCCCCAGAGAGACCCTAATAGTGGCTGACCTGCTGCTTTGTCTGGCAACGTTAGCCCAGTAAAAGACTATCCTGGAAAAGGGTAGCATGCTTTCACGAAAAGTGCCTCTAACATTCTAGGATACCCCTCCCCCGCGTGTAATGGAGATTTGGTTTCTTTGCATTGACAATGTAACTCGTTTAGGGGGTACATTTACAGTAGTAGAAAGTCGACAAAGACATTAACAAATTTTCCATAGGAGATCCTGCCCCTCTAAGTAGTTGCTTTATTAGCAGTTACTGTCACATTTGACTGATATTCTCAGAAATTCCCAGACAATACTTCTAAATTCACCATATTATTCTCAGCCCATGGCAAAGGACGGAAATCTCCGTAGTGTCATGAAAATCCCATCACAAAAATGTAACCTTATTTAATGTAACTTTAAAAGGCAGCTGATTTCTCTGCC
Organism: Calotriton arnoldi; assembly: GCA_963921515.1. NCBI lineage: Eukaryota > Metazoa > Chordata > Amphibia > Caudata > Salamandridae > Calotriton > Calotriton arnoldi. Next base: position 2,899,355 of record CAWUFW010001032.1, read on the forward strand.
CGTTCCACCATTTAACCAAATTAAAGATGCATTATTATGACTAGATAAATCAGAAATTGCACTAAAGAAGTGCGTTGCAGAAGCTGTGTTTCTGTTCCTGTGCTTGAGACACACTTACCTTTCGTTTTTTTCTGCAGCTGCGGCTGGTTACAAGTCTCTGGGGCTGCCAAGTGTGCCAATAGAACATGTATTTATCTTTCAGGCATATTAGAAAAGCTAGTATTAGAGCTTACTAAAAAAAACTACCTGTAGTACATGGCCTCCTTGGGCATGGCAGGATCAGGCATCTGCTGAAGATGAAACTTATTCAAAAAGTGTTAATATCCTTTCTATGTGAATACAATATCACTGTACTGCAGTAGATCTGTGAGGTGCTTCGACTGATTTTCTTTGAATTTCTTTCACAGGCCATATTCAGAAATTTATAATGATTCGCCACAGACACGTAAGTTGATATGTTTGTACTTTGTAAAAAGATTAACTAAACAGTTTTTACGTTTTGGCAGTATATAAATGAGGAATCCAATCCAAAGTACTGTGTAGGCGAGAGAAAACTTTCCCCATGTTGAAAGATGTGACTGTGTGACGAAAAATATACGATATAGTAATGATGAAATGTTTTCAGGTCTTTTTCAGATGTGCTTATATGGTGATACTAATAAAATACCACACAAGCCTAGGCTCTAATTCTATTTATATATTTATATTTGTCTATAGCACTACTCTACTAAGCGGTATTAGATCGACTTTCGTATTATATTTGAGGAAATGTGAGATCATATGTGTGCAGAGAAGCAACATGAGTAGAAGTAGAAGTGTTGGACTACCTAGGGAAAATACTGAAGGGGGGAGTGGAAATCCAACTGAAGGCAAAAACAGTGAAGGAAACCCTGTCCTAATGACCCGTTGTCAATCTAAGGTTTGAAAACGGAGTGGGGGGAAAGGGAATGATATCCCATACTGAGGACCTGGTGTCAAGCAGAGATAGGGGAAGGGAGCAAGAGAATGCAAACATGACCATTGATAAAGAGGGGCAGTCTTAATCAGTCTTTAGTAAGCTGATTTCTCTTGAGTGCTTGAAACTCCCATGCCATCCCCTCCCTCTCTAAAAATGCAACTTGAAAAGATAAGTGTGTAGCTGTTTTTGTAATGACAATGTGTCCGGGATGTTCTTAGTTGGATAAGCAGGATGTTCTAGATTGTTGCTCCTGCACAGAGACTGATTGCCTAAGGGCTTGGGTTGTTCTGAATTTCGGTATTTCCAGTTGGAGAGGGATCTTGATCCTGGACTCTCATTCATGTCTCCTAAAGGTTTCAAAAGATCTGCTAGCTAGCTAGGACTATCTGAGTCAGGTGCTTTGATGGTGAGATAGCTGATTTTATATTGTATCCGAGCCTTTAATGGAAACCAGTGTTGATGGCTCAGAATTGTAGAGATGTGGTCAAATGTATTGTTCTCTGAAATCAGGAATGTGGTGGAGTGAAGTGTAGATTTGATAGGCATCAGAGTGCCTGCTGGAATACCTGCTGAAGTGCTGTTGTTGGCTTTATTGATACAATATTTGCTCAAGTTCATGGTATACAGTAGCCTACAGAAGTAGAACATTTAAAGGGAGAAATGAGCGAGAGCAGTGAATTAAATTATTCGCATGGGCTAATATTTTATAACGTGTGCCTGGCTGTAGACAATAATGGGTGCAGGGTAATGTGAACTGCACTTGATGCACTCAAGTAGCGAGGTGTCCCGCTAAACTGTGCCATCTGAGAAGGCTTGCCTTGTTGCTTGCTGCCCACCCATATCACATTTAGGACCCATTTCACTGTCTGTGAAGGAGTCACCTCTGGCACCCCATTGAATCTAGCGACCAAACTTAAGATTGTCAATGAAGTACTGTGAATCAGGAAACCCATTCTCCTGTTATTTTCCAATGGTCTGGAACGAGATCCCAGTCCAGCTATGCTAGACTGCATTCATTCTCATTTTCAGCATGCAGCCAAAAGGTAGACTTTATCACAGGATAAACACATTGAGTCTAGACCATCACTGTTGATTTCCACCATCCATCCTATCCCCTCTCCCACTGAAGATCGGCTGCACTGGGTTGCCCCAGTATTCCTTGTAAGCGTCAGACCAGCAGTCTTCTCCTCTAATCTATAAACAATTGCTTTTGTTTCAGTAACCCTGGTCTCCCAATTACATCTTTCTCTTGCTCTGCACTACCCACTAAAAACCCCAATACAGAACTTCACTGCTTTTTAACTGGGCTTCTGCAGTATAAGTCACTTATGTACATAAATTCATACATCGAATGTTGGTCAACAATGCCCTTCACAGTGCATCTGTCCTCCTGCACACAGCACACCCCGACTGACCATTCCTGTTTGCTTCTCTGTGATTGTATGATACATGCTACATTGCCTTCTGTGGCGAGAATATGATGTCTCTTACAAGAGAGAGTGCAGTCTGTGACTTTAGACTACCCATTCCTCCAATGCCTCCGCATAAGGCAGGGATTAGGATCCAGTGGACTCAAAGCACACAGGCTGGCCCTTGTATGTGTCTCAGTGTCATGGCTCTTGTATCCAGCGATTTACCTACGGATGCGCTTGGTGATTAGGGGGCTTCTTCCAATAGTTCCACAAGTAAGCATGAATTCCCTTATTGAAAGAGGGATTCACCCATTAATGTAAAAGAGGTTCCTGTCTTGAATATGACAGAAAACAAATTATCTGGTGTACTTTGGTTTTACTCAAGGCCGCAAAGAGCACAGGCTTCATTCTGAAATACCAGCTGGGTTGGTGCAAAACCTGCGGAAATTTATTGTTTTCCTCCATGTGCTTTGCGGGCACCTGTTCTATGGTATGCCCATCAATCAACACTGTCATGGATATGCGCAAAGGAACCAATAATTTCATTTTTAATCCGTTAAGCAAATTTAAACTCAGGGCTGATGACCTCAAATGCAGATGTATTCAGTAACAAAAAAAACATAATCACAACTAATAGTGATTCGAGTTAGAGACAGACTACCTGAACAGTACTAGAGAACAGCAGAGACTAGAGGCGAATTCAACTCATGTCCGTGAACATCATGTATATAGGTCAAAGGATTCATAATTTCATAGAGCCTTGAAAAAGCCCAGGCCCACTGACCACGTTGGGGGTGGGGGGTTGTCCCGGGTGAAACGTGTTGGATGTACAGTGGTATACAAGATACCCATCATCAAAAGCAGTGAACGCTTAAGCAAGAATGTTGTAATTAATAAAGCTTTGGGGGCTTTTTTTATAGTACCTTCAATAAGGGAGAAAGCTCAAGCGATCGCAATCAAAATTTGGTTGTGATTCTATATAATAATGTAAAATAGAAGACTAGGATAACTTCATGTTTTCGTTAACAACTAGTGTTGAAACCTTGGAATACCAATCAATTTAAATCATGTGAAAGCACTCTTATCAATTAACTAAAACATTAGAGGAGTAGTAGGCCCATTCTCATAAAGAGAGACATATTTTACCAACACTACTGAACCTTCACTTTAGGGTAATACGGGTGGAATAGAGTTGTTCGAGCCTTAAATTCAGGAGCAATAAAAAGAAATGCCTCATTGAAACCGCCTGCCCTGCCACACCCCCTCCTCCGGCACACAGTGGTGACGCAGTAGGGAAGCTTGCAGAAGTGTATCAAGCCAGTGGGTCATAATTCCTGTAGTTATTATTTATGTATTTAATAACTGATTAAAAAAACGTTGTTGCTGTACTATGCTTTGAGGCCCATTAGGGTGGTTTGTGCTAAAAAACAAAAAAAGTGATTTTTTATTTGTGTGGCATTAAAATATTTATCTGATAGAGACTTCTTGCCTTAGAATTATCCCCAGGTGTCAGACTGAATCCGGAATTTTTTCGTAAGCTGTACCTCTGCGTGCCGGTAGGTGGCGTCATATAGCTCCGTGTGGCATAGTCTGCGCCTGAAGTGATGTGTGCTGTGCCTATATAATCGCCACCACAGCCACTGATGACGTAATTTCTTTTCTTTCAGCGCCAGTACAGATCTGGAGAGAGCTACTCCCAGTCATTTTTTGACTGACTTTTCTTCAACTTTTGTCAAAGAGTTTTTTTAGATTTGTCTCCTCATTGAAAGCCTTTCTACCCTCCATCTAGGGACGATTAGTGCATGTGTTCACACACAACACTACCGTCATGTGGTACTGCAACAAACAGGGTGTGGGGTCGTGGACCCTTTGTCAAGAGGCCTCTGGACATGGCCGGAAAATATCCTTGGTGGTTCAACATCTGGTGGGCTCTCTGAATGCCAGGGCAGACGAAATCAGCCGAAGATGGCTAGCGGATCACAAATAGCATCTCCATTCCGGAGGTGGGGCAAGGTCTCTTTCAGCAGTGGGGGAGCCTTGGTTAGATCTGTTCGCAACTGCAGAGTACGCGCAATGTCAGACGTTTTGCACGCTGGAGTTTCCAAGGCATCTCGAGTGGAGCTCAGGCCTCCTGTACGCCTTTCTGCCCATACCACTCCTGCTCAGAGTTTTCAAGAAGATCAGGAATGACAGAGCCCAGGACATCATTGTGGCTCCAGACTGGGCTCGGGAGTTTGGTATCCGGAGCTGTTGAGCATGGCTATCAGTCCTCTGCTCAGGCTGCTTCTTCGGGAAGATCTGTTGCAGTAGCAGGGGAGGGTTCTCCACCCAAAACTGTCAACGCTTCACCTTTTTACATGGAGATTTAGCGGCGACAGTTGACAGCTTTCAGCCTTCCGCCCAAAGTCTGCAATGTTATCTTGGCAGCCAGGCATCCCTCTACCAAGACAGTATACGCCTGCCGTTGGGGTAAGTTTGTAGCATTGTATGCGGAAAAACAGGTTGACCCTCTTTCTGCTCCCCTTTTTCAGGTCTTTCTATTTATTCTTTCTCTTGCCCAGGAGAGCTCTGCTTTGGGCACCTTAAAAAGCTATCTTTCTGCCATCTCAGCCTTTCTGCGGTTGCCAGATCAGCCATTCCTGTACAAATCTCCTGTTGGAAATAGGTTTTTTGAAAGGTCTTCAACACATGTTCCCACCTTCATCATTCCTCAGTTGGACCTTAATCTAGTACTCACCTTTCTAATGTGCACTCCTTTTGAGCCACTGCACAACTGTCCTCTCAGGTTCCTTACCATCAAGACGGCCTTCCTAGTGGCCATAACATCCATACGGAGGATCAGTGAGCCCCAGGCTTTGTCGTCTAAGCCTCCCTATCTCAACATCTTCCCAGACAAGCTGGTCCTTTGCACCAGAGCTTCCTTTCTTCTAAAGGTGGTCACTCCCTTTCTTGTTGGCCAATCCATCACCCTGTTTGTCTTTTACACTCCGCTGTGTAGGAAGAGGAGTAACACCACTGACTGGACCCAAAAAGGGCGTTGTCATTCTACTTTGACCACACGAAAGAGTTCCAGGTGGACCACCAACTCTTCTTGGGGTATGTCAGAGCAAAGAAGGGGAACGCTGTTCAGAAACAGACTATCTCCTGAAGGATTGTACTCTGTATTAAAATCTGCTACGCACTAGCCAAGAAGCAACCCCCTGAGGGTTTGCGTGATCATTCCAGCAGAGCTAAGGCTGCGACCACTGCGTTAGCACGTTGAGTTCCAGTCCTGGACATCTGCCAGAGTGCAACGTGGGCTTCTCTGCACACGTTCAGCAAGCACTACTGCCTGGACTGTCAGGTTCTTCGGGATGTGCACTTTGCCCGTTCGGTCCTGCAGGACTTTTTTGTGTATAACGGTTTCGCAGACCCAACTCCAGGGAGGTATTGCTCGGGTAACAATTCTAAGGTAGGGAAATCTGTGGCTAGAAGTCTGTATCAGATAAACAAGTTATTTTCCTTCGGTAACGCCTTATCTGGTAGACACTCTATCTAGCCGCAGTTCCTTAAGATCCACCCATCCTCGCTCGTCTGCCAACGGATTTCTAGGGAAAGGGTTTTTCCCTTTTCAGGACTCTAGCTTTCCACACCAGTGGTCAGTGTTCTTTGTTGGTCCTCATTCCTGGTGTGGAAAGTCGTGAAAACAAAATTGACTTCAGTGTGCTGGAGTGGCGCCTATATAGGCACCTCATACGTCACTGCCAACGACGCCATGCGGAGCCAAACCACACCAACAACTGGTGCACAGGGGTACTGCTCACAAAAAATTCCATATCCAGTCTGACGCCTGGGTATATTTCTAAGGTAATGAATCTGTGGCTAGATAGAGTCTCTACCAGATAAGGCATTACCGAAGGTAAGTAACTTGTTCTTTACGTCGCCATATAACTTTTGATCGTACAGCACTACACAGCTCAAAACCTATCTCAAGAACCATGGCAGTATTTTACAAAGAGTTCAGATAATTGCTCAAGTTTCAGAGCTGCAGCTAGCCCATCACATTTACAGTTTGCTGCTGTACTAGTGGTGTTCTCTAGGTCACACAGCTGCTGCCTCCAGGGCAAGAGCCATTTCAGTGAACAAAATAACCTGGGTGGCAAGGCAAATCTATCAGCACTCATATATTTTTCCAAAGACAGACTCTCAAGACGAGGCCCTCTCTACGTTAAAAAATTAAACTAGTGTCTTTGATTTGCAGGAAGCTTTCGCCCAGAGCGCGACTTAAACTTTTGTTCCTGTCTTGGACCACTGCCGTGTAGCTGGCAGTCCTCTATAGGGAAAAAGGGTAATTGGACATGAAGTCAGAACAACTTATGTACTAGCAACAAGTTACTAACAGTGATTTCTCGTCAAAAGGGTGTACCTAAGGGGGGGGGGGGGGACAATGGCAGATCTGCCGTCAGAACACCACCCAAAATTCCTGACCTCTGAATGAGTTTGAGGGTACGTCAGGCATTTGATACATTAATTTGCAATTTTTTGATGGATGTTCTGTTGCCTCCCACCTTTAAAAGATGCCCATTGTCTAACCAATGGATACTCCGGGCGGCCCGTTTACCTTTTTTGCCCCCAGTTGTCGCATGCGTGTAGGAATGCAGGTCAGGAGGAGAGATGTAGGAAGCTGAGCCTATTGCAGCATGGCTAGAAACATCTTTCTCTAATAAGATTTTATTTTGCTGCTTGAATATCTGCTCAGTTTTTAATAACTGCCTAGAATCCATCTTAAATGTTGATTTAGTATCTGTATTAGTCTCTTTTCAAACCGCATTACTTCTAAAGGAAAAGAGCTACTTCAGTTAGAAGAAAATAAAATAAAAGTAAAATATATGACTGTATAATTATGTACCTTTACTAGTACATGTTTTAATATTCTAGCTGAAACTGCAGATTTAGTTGCACTATTATTGTGAACGGAAAAAATGCAAACTATACTGAATAGTTATAAATTCATGGAATCTTATTCCTGGTTATTCTTAAACAGCAAGAGAGCACGACGACGATGTTCCTAGGTTGAAGAGGAAAAGGGTCTCTGAAGGCAACTCTGAATCTTCTACATCATCATCTTCCCCATCATCTTCAAATGTCGAGTCCAGTTCGTCATCAAAGCAGGTTTCTCTTGTGGTAAGGGATGAAAGCATAAACAAATCAAACGTGGATGATAATCTGCCATCACTATTGTGAGAAGCTGGCTTAGTATAAGGTGCTCACTTGTGTAAGTGTAGCACCATGAACTAATCCAGGCAACTCTTATGTTGATTTTAGTGGTCTTAGACAACCTTAGGAAGCACTCTAAGTGGTAGCTGTGGAGAGCAGCCTTCGGGCTTAGTCCAGAAGGAGTGTAAAGCAGCTTATTTTACCAGTACTTAATCTTATGGTATAGGTTAAGTGAAAAAAAACCACACAGTATAGATTAGAAATATGTATTTATTATTAACACTCACTAACACAATGTATTATCTCCTACCTGGAGATATAAACACGATACACACAATACTTTGTCAATAGAGTACGTAAGTGGCACAATACACAGTGGTCTCCAGGGGGAGACCAAACCATACACCAAAATAACGGAGCTTTCTAAGGATTGCCTGGATAAGTGCAGGGTGCTATACTTACATAAGTGAGCACCATATACTAAGCCAGCTTCTCACAACTATCAACTGTTAGCCTCATTCTGACTGGTGCAAGATAGGTTTTGGGTGCAAATATCTGAGCTCCAAGTAAATAACACTTTGACCAGCAGTTTTTACTCTGCACATTTCTCCTGGGAATACCTGCAAACTTTGTGTAAAAATGTCCAAATTCTGAGTTTTGCAGCTTTGAATTAGGGAAAACCAAATCCACATTTTATCCCTCATTGCTACTTCCAGAACTTGGAATGGCAAGGTAAAATGGCCACTAGAGGGAAATCGCAGAGTACCTAATGGTTTTCCACCCATATATTTTATATCCAGTATTTGCGATATGTCCAGATTGAGGACCTGTGTATGATCATAAATTCTACATAATCGCAAAAGACATATCACTTAGAATTGCAAATAAAAGAAGCACTACTATTGGATACTCCTTCTGCAGACCATTGTTTAGAAGTAACCCAGGTATCCTACAGGATACTTTTCAGCAGTTCACCCACAGTAGTAATTATTTCCTTAAGTGACTTAGTAGTTCAATAAAGGCCATGGTTGCCATAGTTTCTAAAACTGTACTTGAAACAAAAACGACCCTCGCATATATGTCCAAACAAGCCCCACACTGCAGGAGCTATGTCTGCACTTCAAAGTGTGGTGCCTTTCTCATACATTTGTTTTCCATCTCCATAAATTCATCTTATAACGCACATCTGCCTTGAATTAGATGTGAGGATAGAGGGTCTTTTTGAGCAAGCAGTGCTGCAACATTTCTTGGTCTGGACATGTATCTTCTCGTCTTCCTCAAATGCTCCTCTTGTTATACACAATTCTCTAGAAATCTGACAAATTTGCTGGAAAAAGTGTCCATTAGAAATACAGCTACCCATATTGAGTTGCACTTTTTGTAAGGGGAAACTGTCTTTCCACAGATTGCTTCTCACCCTCTTCTAAGAATGTACTGTTTTTTGGTAATACCAGATGGTGTCTTTATATAGCGGGTTTATCAGTTTGTATTGTGACCACCCCTCCACGACCCCCTTGTGGAACTGCATCTAGGATGCATTGGCACTACCTAGTATTGTATGGGTGAATTGCTGAAACGTGTTTCGGATCCACTCTGATGCTTGAAACCATTTTTAGAAGATGCATCTGCAGATGGATAGAGCATCCTTAATCAAAAGTGTTTCCAAAGGTTACTCATTCTACATTCTCTGGCAAAAGATTGTAATTTTGAGAGACAGGACTTGACTATGAAACCATGCTGAAGAAGACACAGACACACTCATTCAGAGTTTGGGGCTAAATCTATAGGTAACACCCTGATGTAGTAATACTATTACTCCATTCAGTAAGTGTGGAATAACTTTTAAATTTAGAGCTTACCACTCTCTCCATCATGGATACTTCTAATTGCATATTCCTCACCTTGTGAATATTCCCCAGGCATCAGGCTGAATCAAGAAAACGCAGACGCAGTACTAACACGTGCCGATCTGTGGTGTCGTGTGGCTCCACATCTACGTTGTTCTGCTTCAGAAGTGACAATGGAGCCGCATATAAGTACCATCCATGCACTCTGATGTCAGTTCCCTTTTTCTTCACCTTTCGCCATGGGTTTGAAGCACAACTGCTTAGTATATTATGAGATTTTCTTACGTCTTCTCTAAAAATGACAGGTTTTAAGCCTTGTAGGGACTGTCACAAACAGATGTCTGTGACAGAGCCCCATCAGGTATGTCTGCTCCCAGATGAACCCAAACTACATATAGGATCACAAAGCTCTCTGTAGCTAAACACTGCAAGACTCCACGCCCTGATTTGTCAAGGTCGAAAGGAAGTTCCTGCTCCCAAAGTTATTCCTCATTGCAGTCAAATTCTTCGGGGAAGTCCAAGAAGACACATAAGAAATTCAAGCAGGAATTGGCCCATTCTCAGCCTCTAGAAAAGATTCGAGAGCATCAAGGTGCCACTTCACCTTGCACTTAGAGAGCCGATTCCGAGCCTGGTCCTAATGCAGCCCCATCGCAGTAAGTTGAGGACTTCAAGGAGGCCACACTGTGTATTTCCAGTGTGCTACTAGCTCACTCTGGAACGCCTTTCGGCGCCAAGGATCCGCAGGGGCCTCCAGTTGAAATTCCAATGACAGGTTTGCTCTTGGCATCATCTGTGCCTCTCGAACAAGCTTCGGGTTCTGCACTATCTACGGTTTCGACTTTAGTCACGGCGCCAGTCCCTGCGTGGGTCCATTCGACATCAACACCAATGCCGGAGAAGAAGGTGCACCCTATAGTGGTCTCCAACTTCACGCTGAACTCGTCTCAGCCTCTGCCTCGTTCCAAACCTACCGGATCTCAGTATGTTAGATTCTGACACGCTACGTTTACCACGCGGCCGTGCACACAAACTGGATTTTCGGATTGAATTCCAATGATAACCAGCACTATGATGATCAGGAGAAATATTTCCCACAGTATAATGAGGGCAATTGGTATGAAGAATTACAGGATGCTAGTGGGTTGGGCATCTCTTCAGACTCAGAAATGGTCTCTTCCCAAGGCATTTGTGATCAGACGAGATGCAAAGGTCCTTGACGTGCAGCTCCCCACCATGGGGGGTTAAAACTAACGTCTTCACAGAGGTCCTTCATCCCGGCCATGCCACTACCCAACCTCTAGTGCCCTTTAATGAGGCTCTTACAGACACTCCACAGACAAGCACCCGGAGACTCTGGCTTTCTCACGCGGCATCCTATGCTAGAAAGATGGTGGTTCAAGTGTCCAACTGTAGGGTTAACCCTAACGCCTTTCCTACGATCCCACATGACCATGAGTCAATATAGATAGAAATGTTTGGGAAGTGCGTGTTTTATTTCAGCCAACCTTGCCTTACGCTGAGTGAATTCCACTTGCCTTCTGATCTGCTACACCCATGCTTTATGGGACATGGCCAGTCAGCTCTTACGGGCAGTCCCAGAGGATTTGCGGGCACCTGTCGCCCAAACTACTCAGGATGGATGGGATGCAGCTAAATTTGTTACCTGCTGTGTCCTGGACACAACAGATTGCTTGGGTCGGGCTATCGGCACTACTGTGGTGCTTCAGTGCTATGCCTGAATGAGGTCTGTGGCCTTCTCCAGTAATGTCCAGGCATTCTTAAGTGATATGCCATTTGATGACTCTTGCCTCTTTGGTGAGAAAGCAGATTCTGCCCTAGAGCGCTTTAAAGGGAGTTGCGTCACAGCTTGCTCTTTCAGTATTTCTAGACAGCTTCCCCAACAATTTTGTCCATTACAGGGATATGCCAGGGCCTTCCAATATCATCCACATCAGATTCAGAGAGACAGCGCCCGGGCCATCATGAACAGTGTGAAGCTAACTCCGCTCCCCCCTCCAGCGCTCACAACTTCAAAACCTCTTTAGTGTGCCCTTTCAAACACAGAGCCACCCTATGATAGGCAGGATCCGACAATTTCTTTAAATGTGACAAGCCATTACATCTGACAGATGGGTCCTTCTAATTGTCCAACAGGGCTACACCCTCCCATTTCTTCAAACTCTGCTGCACCTTCAACCCCCCTCCACCCCATCAGAGCAATTGATGGAGAACCAAATGTCCATTTTGCAGCATGAAGTGCAATCCCTTTTGGCCAAAGGGCCCAAAGAGAGTGTTCCAGTCTTGGAAGCGGAACTGCATGTTACTCCTACTACTTCCTTGTGCTAAAGTCCTATCTTGAACCTTCTCCCTCTAAACGCCTTTCTGCAAAATACAAGTTCAAGATGCTCACATTGGTCTAGGTTCTGTTTATCCTGGAGACTGGATGGTAACATTGGACCTGCAGCTCGCTTATTTCTGTGTTCATGGGCTGTAGGCCCACAGGTGTTGCCTGCAGTTCACAGTATGCCAGAAGCATTTCAGTTTGCGGTGCTCCTTTTTGGCTTCACCAGTGTCCCTCAAGTGCTCACAAAAGTGATGGCTATGGTTGCCACACACCTTCAGAGTTCGGGTGTTCTAGTCCTCCTTTACCTCAATGACAGGCTGTTGAAGGCAGGCGTGCCCCAGGCAGTTGTTGACCACCTCCAGACGACGGTCAACATTCTCACCTCATTAGGATTCTCGATCAACATGCCAAAATCACCCTTTACTCCTTGACAGGCGCTCTCACTCATCGGAGCCATCCTGGATACAATGCAATTTTGTGCCTTCTCTCTGAAGTGAAGAATCCAGGAAATTCAGGCTATGATCCTGATGTTGTAGCCTCTGTCCTGGATTTTAATGAGGATGACTGTCAGACTACTGGGACTGTTGCCTACTTTATCCTGCTGATGGAATATGCCAGGTGGCACATCCACACTCTGCAGTAAGATCTGAAGTCTCAGTGGGTCCATGACCAGGAGAACCTGTTAGATTTCATCCAAGTTTCGGAGGAAACTGCAAAAGATCTGCAGTGGTAGCTGCTTGACCACAGTTCAGCCAGGGGCAGAGCCCTCACCTTACCCCACCCAGATATGACAGTGGTGACGGTCACTGCTGGGTGGGGAGGCAATCTGAGAGAAGTGTAGATCAGAGGACTCTGGTCTCCATTGAAATCTCGACTCCACATCTGTCTGTTGGACTTGAGGGTGATCCGCTAGGCATTGAAGGCCTTACTGACAACCTTCAAAGGAGGCTTGTAAAGGTTTTCACAGGCAACACCACCTCCATGTGGGGCATGGTGTGTGCCAGAAAGCACTATGCCTCTGAAAGTGGCTGACTTGCCAGGACATTTCTCTCGTTGTGCACCACCTGGCAGAATCTCTAAATGCCAGGGTGAATGAACTTAGCCTCTGCCGCCTAGTGGATCGCAAATGGCAACTACATCCCAGGGTGGTGCAAGGCGCTTTCCAGCAATGGGGAGAACCCTGGCTAGATCTTTTCACCACCAGCTATAACATGCAATGTCAACAATTTGGTGCTCTGGAGTCCCAAGAAGATGCTCTCTCCAAGATGCATTCCACCTAGAGTGGAGCTTGGTAATCCTATATGAATTTCCTCCTCTGCCTCTACTGGCTCGAGTTCTCAAAAAGATGAGGACCGACCAGGCCCAAATCATCCTCGTGGCTCTGGATTTGGCTCGAAGAGTGTGATACCTGTAATTTATGGGCATGAGCATCTGTTCTCTGATCAAGCTGCCGCTTCTGGTTGATCGTGTGTCGCAGCAGCAGTACAGGGTCTTGCATCCGGGTCTGCACAACCTCCATGCGTGAAGATAAAACGGCAGCAGTCGATTCCATTTGATCTTCCTGAGGAGGTTTTGATATCATCCTTGCAGCTGGGTGCCCTTCCACAAAGTCAGTGTACACCGGCCGCTGGGGCAAGTTTGTGGCTTGGTGTGGGATGTTTTGTTGTTTGTTTTATTTTTCGGCCAACAAGGTCTTGCACTGGGCACTGTTAAATTGTTGCTCTTTTGGCCTTTTTACAGTTACCAGATCAGTCTTCTTTGTTCAAATCATCTTGTTGTGATGAAAGTTTTCGGATACAGTATGATGCCTGGGGTAATATTCACAATGGGAGGATTCTGCAGTTAGATAGAATATCCACCTGAAAGAGAGTTTCCGAAGGTAAATAACTCTTTCATTTTTGCATATGCAGTTCACGGAGTGCTGTTCTGCATGGTTTCACACATTTTGTACCGCATATGAGTAATGTAGTTCAAAAGTCAAGTCATGTACATATTAGTTTTACACTTGATATTTACAAAATATCAAGTGTAAATCAACATTCTAAAGTGCATGTTGCACCATTATCAACTTCAATCTCATTACCAAAATTTGTTGATTTCAGAAAAGTAGTTCCACCAAACAGGAAACAAATCCATGACATATCAAACCATATAAATATTTACAAACAGGTTTTGCAAGTGAGCATGATGGCAAATATTTATTCTTGATCCTGTGTATATTAAACATACATGAGATCAGCTTTTCTTCATACATGAATATTTGTTTTTGTTGGTCTTTTTGAAATGCTGGTTGTTAGACCTGGTACCATTGGCGTGAGTCTCCCTTCCATTTTTTCACTGATTGCCGCCTCTGTTTTTGATGTTTTGCTGGTTTAGATGCTTTGGGCACTGTGCCACTGCTATTCAGTGCCACAGTGCAAGTGCTCCCTATGGTAAATTGATGTATTGATTAGTAACTCCCTGATTGAATCATTTGATTTACTTGTCAGACCCTAGTATAGTGCACCAGGTGTGCCCAGGGCCTGTAAATCAAATACTGCTGGTGGGCTTGCAGCACTGGTTGTGCCACCCACAGAAGCAGCTTGTAAAGTGTGTCTCAGGCCTGCCATTGCAGAGCCTGTGTGCAGTCTGTGACTGCCATGTCGACTTGGCAAGTGCACCCACTTGCCAGTCCCTAAACCTTCCCTTTTCTGCATATCAGTCACCCCTAAGGTAGGCCCAAGGGCAGGGTGCATTGTATGTAAAAGGTAGGACATGCCCTGGTGTGTGTAGCATGTCCTGATAGTGAATTACAGCCATTTTAGTTTTTCATTATTGCAAGGCTACCTGTCCCCATAGGCCAGAATGGGCAGTTTGATTATAACATCTTATAATCCTAACTGACCCAGGGAACATGGTAGAAAAACGAATTTAGTATGCCTGAACTCAGAATGATAAAATAAATCTTTTAGTGAAGTTGGTTTTAGCATTCTGTGTTTGAAAATACCACTTTTAGAAAGTAGGTATTTTCTTGCCTAAACCATCCAGCCTGCCTCTGCTAGCTTGTGTATTGTATGTCTGGTTTTGTGAGTGACAGGGGCTGGGGGGCTCCAGGAGACAGGGTGAGTCAGCACAGGGCTGAATAGACCTATCTGCATGTAGAGTGGTGGGAGGAGTTGCACCTGGGCCTGAATAGGGCTGTGCCTGCCTTCCACAATGCTGGCTCCACCTCCTGTAGTATGTCTGATGTCCCTGGCCCACACTGACAAAGGAAGAGGGTGTGCACTGGCAGGATGCACCCAGAACTGGTTTGGACTAGGTACAGTACCCTCTGCCTTCAGAGGACAAAGGATTTATGGGTATAAAAAGGGGGGCCCAGACCCCAGAATTTTAGATCACTTCTGGAAACAACAAGACGAACCTTTGCCAAGGAGAAGAACCAAGGAAGCTGCAGGAGTTTGGACTGCACCTCTGCCAGTGTGCTGTTTGCTGGGTTGGCCTGCAGTGGTCTTCATTGCCAAGGAAAGGAGAAGGAACTTTTAAAGAACTTTCATCATCTTGCAGAATATTCTCCAAGGGCTTGAACTGGAGCTTGCCTCCTGCTGAAGTCTCAGGGCTACAAGACTTCACCACCAGCTCCCTCCTGAATTCCCTTGCTGGGGATTCTGTCTGCAGAAGCCTGCGTGTCGCTGGGAGCTGGAAGCGCGACGCAACAAGAAGAAGCGTGTCGCTGACGAAGCTGCTACCGTCGCATCGCAGGAGAAGCATGTCGCCGCCGCAGAGGCCGCCGCCGCATCACCAGAGAAGCGTGTCGCCGTCGCAGCTGCCTGCCGTCGCATCACCGGAGAAGCGTGTCGCAGGGCCTGTCGTGGCTCCAAAGATACAGAGTTCGCCGCACGGCCGTCGGGCGTGCACTCATCGTCTTCACATCGTCGCATCGCCTCAAGGGCGCACTTTCATCGCATCGCACCGGATTGTCGCACCGCATCGAGGCGCCTTGCTCGCCGCATCGTCCTCCCTGCGGACCCCCTTGTTTGTTTTGCATTACGCATCCCAGGTACTTTTGAGAGAAACGTGTCGCATTTACCATCAACTTGAACTAAGTTACTTCTACCATCTTTAAGTCTATTTTTGAGTACAGTATTGTGGATTTTTGTCGTTTGTGGTCTTGTGTTAAGTCTATATAAAGAATACTTATTTTTATAAAACCTGTGTAGTGTCCATATGTAGTGTTTTCACTGTATTACTGTATGTGTTCACAAATGCTTAACACACTGCCTCTGAGATAAGCCTGTCTGCTCGTGCCAAGCTACCAAGGGGGTGAGCAGGGGTTATTTTAGTAGTGTATCCCCCTTACCCTGACTAGAAGCAAGGGTCCCTATTTGGTCAAAAGTGTATACCATTGCCAACTAGAGACCCCCAGTTCTAACATTGGTGGTCAGCGGTGAGGATTCTGGACTTGCATTTGTGACTCATATACAGTGATTGGTGTACACTACTAGTGAGTGCAGACCAAACGCAACCACATACCTTTTTGGTAGAATTTCGTTGCGCGCTGCATCGCATTTGACGATGCAGCGTGCGCAACGAAATTCGTTTTATTTATTTATATGTTTACTTACCTCTAATCGGCCATAATCCGTAGTTTACTACCCCCCACCCTGCCCCTCCCCCGCCCCACGTCAGCGCCTGGCAGCACTCCCACCACGGGCCACTACTGCCCTAGGAAGCTTGCTGAGGAGGCGGACCGCTGGGTGAGCACCCGGGTCCACAAGGGTCACGTGGGAGACTCCGCCAAAGGTGGGCAGGGTCCCCAGCAGAAGAGTGGGGGGGGACAAGGGTAAACAGAGGGAGTTCCAGAAAGGGCCCCAAAGTAATTCCCAAGGGAAGGGTTCCCAGCCTCCCCCTGAGAAAAAGCAAGAGGCCCCGACAGGTAAACCTGTTCACAGGGGCCCCTCTAAGTGCTTCACGTGTGGTCAAATGGGCCACCGTTGGTATGATGCACAATGTCCCATGAGGGATTCCAAAGCACCACCACGTGCACCACCCCGTCAGATGGTGAGTTTAGCCCTGGGGGGGGGGAGATGGGTGCCGAAGGTGGGTGGGGTCCCGCAGAGATGTCCCTTGTCTCTTTAGGAGACTTTGAGATGGTCCCTGAGACCCAGCTGCCTGATAACACTAAAAAGTACAGGCAGTGGGTGACCATCAATGGCCATAGGGTGGAAGCTCTCAGAGACACTGGGGCTAGTGTGACAGCTGTCAATTGCCGGCTGGTATCCAGAGAGCAGGTTATCAGACATGCATTCTTCCCTGTAGTTGCCGCGGACAACTCACAGAGCCAGTGTGAGGTGGCTCAAGTTCCCTTTGAGTGGGGAGGGTCTCGGGTACTTTTCAAGTAGCTGTGAGGCCAGCCATGCCTGTTGATTGTCTGTTGGGAAATGATTTGGAGAGCTCCCCTTGGGCTAAGGTGGAGAGAAGGTCTCATTTGGAGATGTTGGGTCTGCCTGAGTGGGCGTGTGTGACCACTCGGTCTATGGCAGCCAGTAAGGGTGTTGAAGCGGTTCTGGAGCCTGAAAATATGGCCCAGACCCCTGCCTTAAAGAGAAGAGGTGGGGGGTGCGGGAAACCGGCCCCCCTAGTTCCCACGGTTGCAGGAGGAGGCAGACCTTGAGGGGGATGCCCTAGAACCTACAGGGGAACAAATGGCCGAACTGGGGGACCTGCCTGAGCTGACCCATTGGCAGCAAGAGGGAGGCCCCTCCAGGGAGGAATTTTGTGAGGAGCAGAGGAAGTGCCCTTCTCTTGAGGGTTTGCGGCACACAGCCCAGGCAGCAGGTGATCAGTCTGGATCACATTGGATCTACTGGGAGAACGACCTCCTGTATAGCGAGCCTAAGGTTGCTGAGCCTGGGTCAGCCCGTGTGCTGGTGGTACCCCAGCGCTTCAGAGCCTTCCTACTGGGTTTGGCTCATGACGTACCTTTAGCTGGACATCTGGGGCAGAACAAGACCTTTTAAAGGCTTGTCTCCCACTTTCATTGGCCCGAGATGCGGAAGAGTTCAGACACTCATTGTAGGACTTGTCAAACTTGCCAGGCAAGTGGGAAAAGTGGAAGGAAGCACAAGGCTCCTCTCCAACCTTTCCCTGTAGTCAGTACCCCTTTGAACGGGTGGGCATTGACATTGTGGGGCCACTGGACCCCAAGACAGCCATGGGCAACAGGTTTATCCTGGTCTTGGTGGACCATGCTACCCGGTACCCAGAAGCCATCCCGCTCAGGACAGTGACGGCCCCCCTGGTGGGACGTGCACTGATGGGGATTTTCTCCCATGTGGGGTTCCCCAGAGAGGTGGTGTCAGACCGTGGTACAAACTTCATATCCAACTATATGAAGTCCCTGTGGCAGGAGTGCGGTGTTACCTATAAGTTCACCACTCCTTACCACCCCCAAGGTAATGGGCTGGTTGAGAGATTCAACCGGACCCTCAAAAGCATGATAATGGGTCTTGAGGAACCCATGAGGCGTAAGTGGGACGTCCTCTTGCCATGCCTTCTCTTTGCTTACCGTGAGGTGCCACAGAAGTCCTTAGGGTTCAGTCCCTTTGAACTGCTCTATGGTCACCCGGTAAGAGGACCTTTGAGTCTGGTCAAGGAAGGCTGGGAGCAATCTCCCAGGAAACCTCCCCAGGATGTATACAGTTACATGCTGGCCTTCAGGAACCAGACCAGGCGATTCAGGCAACTCGCTGAGGCGAATCTGGAAGCCAGCCAGGAAGAGATGAAGCGGTGGTACGATCAGAATGCCACTCTGATTGAGCTTCAGCCTGGTCAGAAAGTTTGGGTCATGGCCCCTGTAGAGCCCTGTGCGCTCCAGGACAGGTGGACCGGACCATTTGAGGTGGTGGAGCGCAAGAGCGATGTCACCTACCTGGTGAACTTGCGGTCTCCTAGGAACCTTTTGCGGGTCCTGCATGTTAACTGCCTGAAGCCCCACTTAGAAAGGTCCGAAGTGGGCATGCTCCTAGCAACGGATGATGGAATGGAGGAGGAGACCGAGCCTCTTCCTGACCTCCTGTCTGCAACAGAGCAAGATGGGTCAGTGGATGGTGTCAGCCTCTCTGCCACACTGACCCCTGAACAGCAGCAAGATTGTTGCCAACTGTTGGGACAATTCTCTGATCTGTTCTCCCTGGTTCCTGGTGTCACTGAGTGGACACTGGGGACAGTCCTCCTGTGAAGCACAAGGCTTACAGAGTGACTGACAGGGTCAGAGCTCACATCAAGGAGGAAGTCTCCAAGATGTTTGCATTAGGGGTGATTGAGTCCTCTCACAGCCCTTGGGCCAGCCCAGTGGTCTTGGTCCCAAAAGCTGCCGCGCCTGGTGCCACACCCGAACTCTGGTTCTGAGTGGACTACCGAGGACTCAATTCAGTCACCAGGACTGACGCGCACCCCATCCCCAGAGCTGATGAGCTCATTGATCGGTTGGGGGCTGCCCGGTACCTCAGCACGTTTGATTTAACGTCTGGGTACTGGCAGATCGCCTTAACTGTTGGGGCCAAAGAGAGGTCAGCATTCTCCACACCAGATGGGCACTACCAATTCCAGGTTATGCCCTTTGGGATGAAGAATGCCCCTGCCACCTTTCAGAGGTTGGTCAACCAGGTGTTGGCTGGACTGGAGGATTTCAGTGCCGCCTACCTGGATGACATTGCAGTGTTCAGCGCCAGTTGGGAAGAACATCTGCGCCAGCTCTGGGAAGTGTTGATGGCACTGCGCAAGGCAGGCCTCACGATCAAGGCGAGTAAGTGCCAGATCGGGCAGGGTTCCGTGGTGTACTTGGGACACCAGGTTGGGAGCGGCCAGGTGGCGCACCTACAGCCCAAGATTGAGACCATCCTGGCTTGGGAACCCCCCAAAACCCAGACCGAGGTGAGAGCCTTTTTAGGACTCACAGGGTACTACAGGAGGTTTGTCAAGGGGTATGGCAACATGGTTGCACCCTTGACTGAGCTGACTTCCAGGAAGCAGCCCAAGAAAGTGAACTGGACTGACACCTGTCAGAAAGCTTTTGACGCCCTGAAGACTGCCATGTGTACAGCACCCGTGCTTCAGGCGCCCAACTTCTCAAAGGAATTCATTGTCCAAACAGACGCTTCAGAGCATGGTGTGGGGGCTGTTCTATCACAGATTAATGAGGAGGTCCTAGACCAACCGGTAGCCTTCATCAGTAGGAGGTTACTTCCACGGGAACAGAGGTGGAGTGCAATTGAGCGTGAGGCATTTGCTGTGGTCTGGGCACTGAAGAAGTTGAGACCATACCTGTTTGGGACTCACTTCCGGGTTCAGACAGACCACAGGCCCCTCAGAGGGTTGATGCAGATGAGGGGTGAGAATCCAAAGATGTTTAGGTGGTCCATTTCCCTACAGGGGATGGACTTCACGGTGGAACACCGCCCTGGTACAGAACACGCCAATGCTGATGGTCTGTCCAGATTTTTCCGCCTTAGTGAAGAGAACTCCCAAGGGGTTGGGTAATTCTCCCCACATTTCAGCTGGAGGGGACACGTGTTAGATCTGGTACCATTGGCGTGAGTCTCCCTTCCATTTTTTCACTGATTGCCTCCTCTGTTTTTGATGTTTTGCTGGTTTAGATGCTTTGGGCACTGTGCCACTGCTATTCAGTGCCACAGTGCAAGTGCTCCCTATGGTAAATTGATGTATTGATTAGTGACTCCCTGATTGGATCATTTGATTTACTTGTCAGACCCTAGTATAGTGCACCAGGTGTGCCCAGGGCCTGTAAATCAAATACTGCTGGCGGGCTTGCAGCACTGGTTGTGCCACCCACAGAAGCAGCTTGTAAAGTGTGTCTCAGGCCTGCCATTGCAGAGCCTGTGTGCAGTCTGTGACTGCCATGTCGACTTGGCAAGTGCACCCGCTTGCCAGTCCCTAAACCTTCCCTTTTCTGCATATCAGTCACCCCTAAGGTAGGCCCAAGGGCAGGGTGCATTGTATGTAAAAGGTAGGACATGCCCTGGTGTGTGTAGCATGTCCTGATAGTGAATTACAGCCAATTTCATTTTTCACTATTGCAAGGCTACCTGTCCCCATAGGCCAGAATGGGCAGTTTGATTATAGCATCTTATAATCCTAACTGACCCAGGGAACATGGTAGAAAAACGAATTTAGTATGCCTGAACTCAGAATGATAAAATACATCTTTTAGTGAAGTTGGTTTTAGCATTCTGTGTTTGAAAATACCACTTTTAGAAAGTAGGTATTTTCTTGCCTAAACCATCCAGCCTGCCTCTGCTAGCTTGTGTATTGTATGTCTGGTTTTGTGAGTGACAGGGGCTGGGGGGCTCCAGGAGACCGGGTGAGTCAGCACAGGGCTGAATAGACCTATCTGCATGTAGAGTGGTGGGAGGAGTTGCACCTGGGCCTGAATAGGGCTGTGCCTGCCTTCCACAATGCTGGCTCCACCTCCTGTGGTGTCTGATGTCCCTGGCCCACACTGACAAAGGAAGAGGGTGTGCACTGGCAGGATGCACCCAGAACTGGTTTGGACTAGGTACAGGACCCTCTGCCTTCAGAGGACAAAGGATTTATGGGTATAAAAAAGGGGACCCAGACCCCAGAATTTTAGATCACTTCTGGAAACAACAAGACGAACCTTTGCCAAGGAGAAGAACCAAGGAAGCTGCAGGAGTTTGGACTGCCCCTCTGCCAGTGTGCTGTTTCCTGGGTTGGCCTACAGTGGTCTTCATTGCCAAGGAAAGGAGAAGGAACTTTTAAAGAACTTTCATCATCTTGCAGAATATTCTCCAAGGGCTTGAACTAGGGCTTGCCTCCTGCTGAAGTCTCAGGGCTACAAGACTTCACCACCAGCTCCCTCCTGAATTCCCTTCCTGGGGATTCTGTCTGCAGAAGCCTGCGTGTCGCTGGGAGCTGGAAGCGCGACGCAACAAGAAGAAGCGTGTCGCTGACGAAGCTGCTGCCATCGCATCGCAGGAGAAGCGTGTCGCCGCCGCAGAGGCTGCCGCCGCATCACCAGAGAAGCGTGTCGCCTTCGCAGCTGCCTGCCGTCGCATCACCGGAGAAGCGTGTCGCAGGGCCTGTCGCGGCTCCAAAGATACAGAGTTCGCCGCACGGCCGTCGGGCGTGCACTCATCGTCTTCACATCGTCGCATCGCCTCAAGGGCGCACTTTCATCGCACCGGATCGTCGCACCTCATCGAGGCGCTTGCTCGCCGCATCGTCCTCCCTGCGGACCCTTTGTTTGTTTTGCGTTACGCATCCCAGGTACTTTTGAGAGAAACGTGTCACATTTACCATCAACTTGAACTCAGTTACTTCTACCATCTTTAAGTCTATTTTTGAGTACAGTATTGTGGATTTTTGTCGTTTGTGGTCTTGTGTTAAGTCTATATAAAGAATACTTATTTTTATAAAACCTGTGTAGTGTCCATCTGTAGTGTTTTCACTGTAATACTGTATGTGTTCACAAATGCTTAACACACTGCCTCTGAGATAAGCCTGTCTGCTCGTGCCAAGCTACCAAGGGGGTGAGCAGGGGTTATTTTAGTAGTGTATCCCCCTTACCCTGACTAGAAGCAAGGGTCCCTATTTGGTCAAAGCTGTATACCATTGCCAACTAGAGACCCCCAGTTCTAACAGTGGTTATGTTATTTGTATGCTGATTGTATTTTTGAAAGTCTTATAAATTACTTACATATGCTTATATGCTTTGTCGCCATTTACTTCCATATGCATCCTTGACAGAGAGTCAAAACATCCCATATTTGTCATTAGGGGCCAAAAAGGTGTGTGCAAATATAACATCTGAAAAATACATAAACATGCAGGACCATTCACAAGTTTCACAGTCTTTTCTAAAAAACATTTGAACATGTTATAGATCATTCTGAAAATCCAAAAATGCTATGTCTTCAAATGTTTTAATCTAATTTGAGTTGCTAGTAAATAACTGCATTAGAATGTGATACAATGTATCATAAACAAAATGAACCCTATTTTGACACATGCTTTCCTAATTATCTTTTGTTATGTTAATGCTAACCTGTATTGTGTATCAGGATCTATCCACAAGACTTCTTATGACTAACAACTGGAACCGAATGACCTCTTGTCAATGATTCCGGACCAGCAAGTAGGATGCGACCGAACGCTGTTCGGTCGCAATCCTATACTTAACAATGCGAGCATGCATTCCGAACAGAAGGCATGCTCGCATGGTTGAGTGCAGAGGTGCAGTTCATCCCTGCACCCCGTGGCAGGCCCCCAAGATGCCTGCCACCAGGTGCAGGGATCACCTAGGCTGCCATTCGGCGGCTTCGCACCCATGGGGGCCCTGCTGGGGGCCCCCAAAGACAGTTTCCCAATGCCGTTCTGTGTCGGAAAGGCCGGCACAGAAAGGCAGTGGGAAACTGCCATCGTACTCCCTCGGCCAGAAAGAGCTGGCTGGGGGAGTACTGAAGGGTTTCCGGATGGCGGACGGGCTCCCCGAGCCTGTTGGAAGCCATCCGGAAAACCGAGTTGGATTCCTTTCCGACCAAGCCCATCGGAATGGCTCGGTCGGAAAGGAATCCGAACGGGCAAGTTCGATGCGGTTAGGATGGCTCCGACCGAGGGTCGGAGCCATTCCTAACTGTATCGGAATCGGGCCCTTAGTGTAGTATTTGCCTAATATGTATCTTTAAAATGTACACTAAAGTAGTCATACCACCTCACCTATCAATCATCAGAAACACTAAAACCATGTGAGGGTAAACATATTATAAGTCACTGATTAGAACCACTCAGTACAAATGCTCTGGATTTCCCCATCTCTTTCTCCACTCTGTATGGTCACCCTCTCCACTGTTGGATAGTTAATAGAATTTTTTTTTTATGGCCCAGTAAAGTCAGCTTCGAACCAACACTATGAGGACAATCACTTCAGCAATATCAAGTTACACTCAGGATAAATATAGAACTTTCTAGTGTCACCCTAACAACATCATCATAGCCGAGACTCACTGAGGTTATCTGGGTGACCTTTTTTTTTTTCCAGCAATATTTTTTTATTAAATTTTTTTGACATTTAAGTACCATAGCAATGACAGATAACCTTAAACAGACAGAATACTCACTATTTACACGTCTGAGGATAAATGGGGAAATCCAACTGTCAAACAGGAAAAAAGCAAATTCAATCCTAAATCAATCAATCAATCACAGAATTTGTAGAGCGCACTACTTACCCGCGAGGGTCTCAAGGCGCTGGGGAGAGGGAAGGGGTGGCGGGATGCTGCTACTGGTCGAACAGCCAGGTCTTGAGTAGCCTCCTGAAGGTCAGCAGGTCTTGGGTCTTTCGTAGGCTTAGTGGAAGGGTGTTCCAGGTCTTGGCGGCGAGGTGTGAGAAGGATCTGCCGCCGGTGGTTGTTCTTCGAATGCGGGGGACGGTGGCGAGGGAGAGGTCGGCGGAGCGGAGCTGGCGGTTGGGGACGTAGAAGAAGAGTCGTCTGTTGAGGTAGGCTGGGCCAGTTTTGTGGAGTGCCTTGTGTGCGTGGGTGAGGAGTTTGAAGGTGATCCTCCTGTCGACGGGGAGCCAGTGCAGGTTCCTCAAGTGGGGGGTGATGTGGCTGTGGCGTGGTACGTCGAGGATCAGTCGTGCGGAGGCGTTTTGTATGCGTTGCAGTCGCTTGATGAGCTTGGCCGGGGCTCCCGCGTAGAGGGCGTTCCCATAGTCTAGTCTGCTACTGACGAGGGCCTGGGTGACTGTTCTTCTTGTGTCTGTCGGGATCCAC
The DNA here is from genome assembly GCA_963921515.1 of Calotriton arnoldi. Classification (NCBI taxonomy): domain Eukaryota; kingdom Metazoa; phylum Chordata; class Amphibia; order Caudata; family Salamandridae; genus Calotriton; species Calotriton arnoldi. Next base: position 2,923,906 of record CAWUFW010001032.1, read on the forward strand.
CTGTAGATCTTGCGAAGCATGCGGAGGGTGTTGAAGCAGGAGGAGGATACTGCGTTGACTTGCTTGGCCATGGAGAGCGTTAAGTCGAGGATGACTCCCAGGTTGCGTGCGTGGTCGGTGGGTGTCGGGGCTGCTCCCAGCGTCGTTGGCCACCAGGAGTCGTCCCAGGCTGAGGGGTTGGAGCCGAGGATGAGGACCTCCGTTTTGTCCGTGTTCAGCTTTAGTCGGCTGATCTTCATCCAATCGGCGACGGCCTTCATTCCGTCATGGAGTTTGGCTTTGGCGGCGAGGGGGTCCTTGGTGAGGGAGAGGATCAGTTGAGTGTCGTCGGCGTAGGAGATAATGTTGAGGTCGTGTTGTCTGGCGATGCGTGCGAGCGGGGCCATGTAGATGTTGAACAGTGTTGGGCTAAGGGACGATCCCTGGGGTACGCCGCAGATGATCTCGGAGGCTTCGGATCGGAAAGGTGGGAGGCGGACTCTCTGGGTTCTGCCGTCGAGGAAGGAGGTGGTCCATTCCAGGGCCTTGTCTCGGATCCCTGCGTCGTAGAGGCGTGCGCGTAGAGTGCGGTGGCAGACCGTGTCGAAGGCGGCGGAGAGGTCCAGCAGGATGAGGGCTGCGGTCTCACCATTGTCCAGCAGGATCCTGATGTCGTCGGTGGCGGCGATGAGGGCAGTCTTAGTGCTGTGGTTGCTGCGGAACCCTGATTGGGATGGGTCCAGGATGCTGTTTTCTTCGAGGTATCGGGTTAGCTGTTTGTTGACGATCTTCTCGATGACCTTGGCTGGGAACGGAAGCAGAGAGATGGGCCGGAAGTTCTTGAGGTCTCTCGGATCCGCCTTGGGTTTTTTGAGTAGGGCGTTGATCTCTGCGTGTTTCCAGCTCTCTGGGAAGGTCGCGGTCTCGAAGGAGAGGTTGATGATGTTGCACAGGTGGGGTGCGATGGAGCTGCTGGCTTTGTTGAAGATGTGGTGCGGGAAAGGGTCTGACGGGGAGCCGGAGTGTATTGTGCTCATGGTCTTGATGGTGTCCTCGATGTTCACGCTGGCCCAGGCTGGCAGGGGGTCGTGGTCGATGGTGTGTGGCGGGTCTGGTGTATCGATCTTAGTTGGGGTTGTCTGGGTATTGAAGCTGTCGTGGATGTCGGCGATCTTGCGGTGAAAGAAGGTGGCGAGGGAATCGCACAGGGGTTGCGACGGCGGGATGTCGTTGGTGTTGGAGCTGGGATTGGAGAGTTCCTTCACGATGTTGAATAGCTCCTTGCTGTTGTGTGCGTTGTTGTCGAGGCGGTCTTTGAAGGAGATTCTCTTGGCGGACCTGACAACAGGCTCCTCATACCTATACAGGGCAAACCTTTAGGTTCCAAAATAGACACAGGAGGAGACACAACCATTAGTAGAATCAAGCAGTGGCACAGAGCCTCAAAGAGTGCAACCGTTAGGCAGGAAAGATAATGACAAACAACAAGCCTCCTATTCAGTAGCTTAATCAGTGCATCATGCAATATTATCAGGACACCTATCAGGTTTAAGACTGATGCAAGAGAAAAGAGGGAGACTTTATTTTATATACTGCAGGGAACAAGAAACTATCCAGTGCTCCAGGTTTCACAAAATCAATATGTAGCGCTTGGAGGGCCAGACTTTTCAATGCAGTGGTGGGACTTAATATCAGGGAGGAAAATAATCCATTGTCCCAAATCATGGACCTTCTTCTACATAATTGCCTACTTCAGAAAAACCTTGTGATGTGTTGCGAATCACATTTATAGGCAACCACAGGCCTGCCAACTCACATTTTGACCCAGAATTCTGACATAGACTTTTAACTGCAGATTCTTCACCTTTTGAATGTTCTCGAGGCGTCAGACTGGATCTGGAAAGTTCTTGACCAGTACCCCTGTGCACCGATAAGTGGTGTTATGTGGCTCCATGGAGATGCTGCTTCACTGTGGAAGTAACACGCGGACCCCCATATAAGCACCGCTAAGTTGCACTGCCGTCAGTTCTTTTCTTTCCACGCCAACAGATGCGAATCCAGGAGCTACCCCATGTCCTTTCGAGACCGCAATTGCAACTTTTTGCACAAAGTTTTTTCCTGAAGTGTCACCACCCAAATCTACAGGGTTTAAAGCTTGTGGGGAATTTCACAAACAATTGTCTGTAACAGAACCACAGGGTCAGACCATGACTCCAACGCCTGTAGTGACTGTGCCTTGATGCAGCTAAAGGGCATCTGGGACGCGAAGCTGTTTGTCGCAAAGCACCCCAAGACTTTATGCTGTGACTGATCGAGGTCCAAGGGCAGGTCCTGATTCCACTCCGGAAATTGTTCCCATGGCGGATTGTCGTCGCTGACCAAATCTTCGGGTAAGTCGAAGAAAAAAACAGTCTGAGTGGACCTTAACTCCCTCCAAGCCGATTCCGATCCTTGTCTCGAGGAAACCCAAATTTCCGGGGCCGTTGGTGACACCGTAGCGCATAGAAGAATTCTGTAATACTATGTTGCAGCTTTTCGGCATGTCTCCAACTCCCTCCGGCGCCAAGAAGCAGAGAGGCCTCCCAGGGGTGCGCCCTTGGCACCAGTCGGACTCTCTGGTTTTGCTCTGGGTTCCAGAATGACTTTGGTACCAGTCCCCCCTCCGGCACCACATTCCACGCAGTAGCGTGACTGATCAATGCCGATACTGGCACCATCAACCCCAGATGATGACGGCCAACCCAAAGGGCTGTCCAGCACTGAGATGGTGCCACCCCAACCCTGACTAAGGCTGCATGCTTCTCTCCTGGAGCCGCACCCTATGGGTCACCCCTTGGATTCCGATATAGTGCCCCTGCTCCTCAGAAGAGCTCATGATATACACAAATTGTTTGCCACAGATTTGGATAACGGTGGCTATGATGCTGGGGACGTGTATGCCCAGACTTCTCATATGGACATCTGGTATGAAGACCTCCAGGATGCCAGCAATCTGTATACCTTCCCAGACACTGGGTTGATTTTGTCTCCAGCCCTGCCACAGAGGAAAGTGCCTCCTTTGGAATGGTTGTTCGGCGGACGACAGAGGTCCTTCAATTTCAACTCCCTACCCAGGAAATTAAGATCAACGTCTTAACTGATGTGCCTCATCCTGATCAGACAAGTTCTGAGCCTCTACTTACTTCCCTTCAATGAGGCTCTTACAGAAACGCTTTTGGAGACCTGGACAAACCAGACTTCCTCGCCCAGCACCCCACCCCTGAGATCCTTGTGGTGGAGGCTTTGCACGGCAAGCTCAACCTGAATTTGTTCCCATCTACTCCTTCTGACAAGGAATCAAAGAGGCTAAAGACTTTTGAAAAGTGGGTATTCTCATCCTCAAGTTTTGCCCTTTGATCTGTGGATGCCAGATACCCTTTAGAACGCTGAACTCACTCTATGTGGGACTCGGTGGCCCAGATGTTGTCTATTGTACCTGAAGGAGCCTATGCCATCCTTTCTCAGGCCATACAGGACTGATGTGATGTGGTCAAATTCACAATCCACGAACAAGCGTAGCCCTCCACCAGGCATGCCTGGATGCGGCCCACTGGTTTTTCGGGCAATGTCCCGGCTAGTATCATGGATATGCCCTGCGATGATTCCTGACTTTTTTTTAGAGATAAAGCTGTCTTGGCCTTGGATCGCTATAAAAATAGCTGGGACAGAGCATGCTCTCTGGGCCTGCCTGCCCCTTCACACAAGCTAAGCCAACAGTTTTGCCCCCTCCGAAGATATGGTAGGGGCTTTCAGTACAGACAACAGATCCAGCCAGTACAGCAATCCCATGAGTCCTTTTGTGGCCGCAATATCCACAGACCATGTAAACAACAGGGCCAGCGTGCAGCCTAGTCTTCCACCTCTCCAGCTGCCACACCCCCAAGCCTCTTTAGTGTGACCTTCTTGTTACACACCCACCCTGTCAGAGGCAGGATGTGACACTTTCTGCCAGGGTGGAAGATAGATGATACCTTCAGACAAGTGGGTCTTGCAGATTGCCCAACAACACCTTCCACCATTCTCAGAATGGGTGACGGATACCATCTGTCCTTATTGCAGCAGCAAGTGCAATCCCATTTGACTAAATGAGCCATAGTGAGGGTGCTGACGCCAGACGTTGGTCATGTTTGTTATTCCCTCTACTTACTGGTTGCTGCACAAGGATGGCCCAGCTCTTGTCTGCCCTCCACTCTGGAGACTGGATGGTAGTGTTGGACATGCAGATTGCTTATTTCCACATCCCTGTCCGGCATACCCACAGGCGCTGTGGTTCGCGGTTCGCCAGGTGCATATTAGGTTCAATGTGCTCCCCTTTGGCCTCCCCAGCACCCTTTGAGTGTTCATGAAAATGATAGAGGTGGTAGCAGCACACCTTCAGAGGTCAGGGGTCCAATTTTTCCCCTTCCTTGACGACTTTCTGTTGAAGGCAGGGTCGCCGTAAGCAGTTGTCACAAACCTCACACTACGGCGAACCTCGTAACAGTGTTAGGGTTTACTATCTACGTGGCAACGTCACACCTGACTCCTTCGCAGACACATCCTTTCATCATTCTGAACAGAGTGTATTTTCGCACCTACACCCTGGAGAGGAGAGTGCAGGACATTTGAGCTATGATCTCGATGTTTCATCCTCTGTCCTGGGTTTCTGTGAGGATGACTCAGAGGCTGCTGGGACTGATGACGTCCTGCTGGTCATGCGTGCCGGTGACAAATGCTGCCTCTGCAGAGGGATTTGAAATCCCACTGGGCAGAGCAGCAGGGAGGTCTCTCCGATCCGGTCCACATTTTGAGGAAACTGCGAAAAATCTGCAGTGCTGGCTGGGGGACTGCCATTAGGTCAGAGGCAGACCCCTCTCCCTACCCCTTCCAGATCTGACAGTGGTGACCGATGCACCACTTCTGGGTTGGGACGACCATTTTCGAGATGTGGAAATTGGATGCGTCTGGTCTGTAGCAAAGACTCCGCTCTAGATCATGCTCCTGGAGATGATTGTCATCCGCATGGCGTTAAAAGCCTTCCTGCCATCTATCAAAGGAAGCCTGCTACAGGTGCTCACAGACAACAATACCACTATGTGGTACTGCAAAAAGCAGGGAGGAATGGGTTCTGGTTTTGCTTTGGGCACTGTTATAGGGTTCTGTTTGTCTCTTTCTATGGTTGCTGATCAGCCCTAATTTTTCAAGTCATCTGTGACAATGTGTTTTCTTAAGGGTTTACATTATGTGTTTTTCCCTTTTTCTGTTGTTATGCCCCAGTGGGATTTAAATTTGTTTTTGACATTCTTCATGTGTTCTCCTTTCAAACCTCTGCCCAGCTCTCCTCTAGCTCCTTACCCTCAAAACAGTCTTTCTTGTCACCATAACATCCATGCAGCATGTGATGTAGCTTATGGACTTTTTGGTTTGAGCCAGTTCTCTGGTAGGGGATATCCAATTATAGTTATAAACACTGAACAGTCACGCCCCCGTGCGGGGACCCCGGAGCACTTCTTCAATATATATCTCCTTAAGTGTAGACTTTCCCCTTTCTTCGGGAAGGCCTGCAAAGACACTTAAGAGACAGATTATGCAGCCAATATGCATAGGCTACAATGGCCGAATTCTTCATTATGAAGTCAAAAATGGGCCAGACTAAAGTATTTGTGTATAATTTCAAGATGTTTTAGCAAACAGCATAAATCTCCCTCACGAACCCTTTTTTATAACAGAGATGAAGGAGAGCAGGACAGTATAGCCTCATAGCCTGTCATTATAAGGCTAAAAATAGAGACTGCCTTTAAGAACCCAGACAGCACCACCATCCCATCATGCTCAGCAGGTGGCAGTTGCTTCAGTTCTTTTTTCAGGCTCCTGCTGACAGGACCCTGGAGCATTGAGCTCTGCCTTTTTAGACTTTTGCTCAACAAAATTCTCTAGTAGAAATTGGTGACAACACCTTTATTCGGCGGTTTTCATCTCTCCCTGCCTTTTTCTGTTGTTTTCTGACAGAAAAGTGAGGTGTTTTGTGAAATAAATGCCTTCATTAATTGACAAGTGCCCAAAATGTGGGAGGAAGAAATCCAAAATAGACCCTCACGAGGTCTGAATCATCTGCCTATCATCATCTCATGTTCCTGATGCATGTCATAATTACAGGAACTTTTCGCTATGCACCTTACGTGAGAGGGAGAAAAGTCACCATGAATCCTAAAGAGAGACAGCGCCAACAAACACAGTCTGAAGGTGGGACCTCAGAGCGAGAGGAAGGTCAATTCTCCACCAGGGCTCTTTCTTCAACCTCTAGAGGATGTGGGAGGTCTGAAAAGAGGTTTCTGGGCAAAAACGACATCGTTCCCAGTCGATGTCGAGAGGATCGCTGTCGATGCAAGGTACAGCTCCGACTTGTTTGCCATCAAGAGGTGGATCTACGTTGAGAAAGCAACGTCTGTCGTTGCTGAGGCGACCCCAGTCGAAGTCGAAAGGCCATACACCGTCTACTCACAGGCTGTGGTCAACGGCGAGGAGTTCATCGTCTTCGGGAAGGAGTGGCTTGTCGAGGAGTGGAACGACTTCTAAACATCATAGTGAAATGTCGACGTCAATGAGCTTCTCGATTTCGAGGACACAACAGGAGATAAGAAAGAAGAGGAGAAGAGTATATTCATCGCCAGACTCAATATTCGAGAGCATATTCACCCTCTCCCATTGTGGTGCCATTATCTCCGTCTCCTCCACCGGCACTACCTCCTCCTCCGCAACCAACCTCACCTCTTCAACCACCACCTCCACCAATTGCGCCTCCTCCAGTGACTCCAGTTCCACCTAGAGACGCTCCAGCTCGCGCTCTTGAACGCGCCACCGTTCTCGCCATCAAGCCCATCATAGTCTTAGGTGCTCATCAACTTCTTCACACCATTCTCATCGACGACATAGGTCTCACCATATAAGATCTAGATCAAGAGCTCATCGTAGGCATGCAGGTACTTCCTCCACATCTACAGGAGGATATTCTCCAACATTATCAGACTCTCCATGCCTCGTTTCTTCCCTGTGGATGACATTACAACCTTCCAAGAGGTCCTGGTATGGGGAGCAGCCAAACTGAATATACTGATGTTGGTTCCAACACCTTCCACATCTGTGATATTTGAGACTCTACATTAACGTACAGCTTCCATACCTCTACTTCTGTTAATCCCTGGCTTCCTGGAACCTGCCATGGAGCTGTTTTTGACACCGGCCATAATTAAGCCTGCTCCCTTGAGGCTTCAAAAGAAGTACCGGTCTCCTGATCAAGAACCTCTATTCCTCCGCTCTGATCCTCCACCAGACTCTGTGACAATGTTAGCAGCTAAGAAGGCACACTCCACATCTCCATCATCATCTGCTCCTCCAAATAAAGAGATCAGGAAACTGGACTGTGCAGGCCGCAAGGTCTGCAGCACGGCAGCAACATCAATGAAAGCAGCCAGCGCTACAGCTTTCTTGGGCAGATATGACAGAGCCCTCTGGGACTCCATCCAGCATTTCGCTGAACATCTTCCAAGAGACAAGAGGGAAGACTTCATGGAGAAAGTCAATGAGCGAGCAATGGTATCTAATCAGGTAATTAGGGCAGCAGCGGATTCTTCCCCGCTAGCCGCACATGGATACTGTCACGGAGTGACCGTAAGGAGGCGTACTTAGCTCCCGGTTGACATCCCTCAAGCCAGAGTCGCAACAATGCATACAGAACTTGCCATTCTCAGATTTCACACTCTTTGGAACTCACTCTGATGATGAAATGGCGAGAATGAAAAGCGAAATGAAGACCCTCAAAGCAGTGGGTCTAGAGAGACCAAAAGAACAGAGAAAATCGTTCCAGCCCTACCAACGCCAGTTTTGTTCTCAGAGGCTTCAAACCCCTCAGTGGTATACAGGTAGATCTCAGCGACAACACCATAGATCGTACCAGCCACAGCAAAAACAGAATAGAGAGGACGCTCCAGCCAACAGTCTGCCCAAGGGGGTTAACAGACTACAGGATCCAAACCATGAGTCTTCTCTTCCCCCTCTTCTGTTACCCACTCAGGTAGGGGGAAGCATTTCTCATTATCGGACAGAGTGGCAGCACATCACAAAAGACGCCTGGGTTCTGAATATTGTGCAAAAATGGATATTGTCGGAGGTTCACCACCCCGCCATGGTCCATTCCTCCAAAACCGTCCAATTTCCATCTTACATTGCTATGGTCGGAAGTCAATATCCACTTACAGAAGAAGGTGGTGGAAGCCGTTCCCCACAGGCAAACGGGGGACAGGCATTTACTCCAGGTACTTCCTGGTGAAAAACATAAACAGATTCAGACCCTTACTCGATCTCAAACTAGCCAACAAGTAGATTTGGCGAGAAAAGTTCTGGATGCTGGCATCACAACTAATCTCTCCCCAATTACACGAGGGAGATTGGCTTTGCTCCATTGACCTTCAGGATGCATACTTTCACATTCCAATCACCAGAAAGCATCAATCTTTCAAGGTTCATTGTGGGTCAGGACCATTATCAGTACACCGTACTTTTATTTGCCCTAAAGTCAGCACCCAGAACATTCTCAAAGTGTATGGCAGCCCATCTGAGAAAGCACTGAATCTTCGTCTACCCATACCTAGATTACTGGCTCATAAAGGCGTCAACTTTTCAGGAAGCCCAACTTCATTTCAGTTGGACCTGTGATCTCCTTCAACGGTTGGGGCTTCACGTCAACACCAACTCCGTTTCAGACTTTGCATTACTTGGGAGCCTCCTTCGACACCAGACAGGCAGAAGTGTATTCTTCGGAGGAGCGACGCTTATCGAATCTTCAGAAATGTGATACTCCTATGAAGGTATCTCATCCAACAGTGAGGGCAGTATCATCTCTTTTCAGCTCGATAGCCTCATGCATCTTTCTCACCCCAAATGCTCACCTCCACATACGGCCTCTGCAAGAATGTGTAGAGGACCAGTGGGACTAACTGACGGGCAATTGGGAGGACAAGATCAAGCTGTCCATACATGCAAAAAAGTCCCTGAATTGGTGGTGTTCTCCAGCCAATCTCCTGCAAGGCATGCTGTTTCACCAACAGGTCCTCTCTGAGACCATAGGGACATATGCATCACTACTTGGATGGGGAGCCCACATGGATCACCTCCAAATTCAGGGCACATGGTCACAGAGAGAAATGACTTATCATATCAATCTCCTAGAGGTCCGCGCAGTTCATCTAGCGCTCAATGCCTTTCACCCATCATTCACGACCACAACCCTGCTTGTTCAGACGGACAATACAACCACCATGTACTACCTCAAGCTGGGGGAACGCGGTCCAGAGCCTTGTCACTAAAGTCCCAGGCTGCTTGGTGATGGCTCTTGGCCAGGGACCTGAAAATCACAGCATCTCACCTCCCAGGTGTCCAAAATGTTCAGGTAGACAGTCTCAGCAGAGTTCTCAGCGAAAACCACAAATGGGTCTTGCACCACAAGGTCTTACAAAATATCTTCCAAATGTGGGGCACCCCAACCATTGACTTGTTCACCACCGCAGATAATAGAAAATGCTGCAGCTTCGCCTCCAGGTACTACCATTCAGGGCCCCTGGGGAATGCCCTATGGATCGACTGGTCCGGCAAATTTCTTTACGCCTTTCCACCAATTCCCCTGATCCCAGAAGTCCTAATCAAGCTGTTCCACTTGAGAGCCAAGATGATCCTCATAGCTCCAGTGTGGCCATGACAATGGTGGTTCATGGACCTGCTTCACTGGTCACAACGTCCACATCTCAAGCTATCATGCAGACCAGACCTACTAATGAAATTCGGAGGACAGATAGTTCACCCCTTGAATTTGGCTGCATGGCTCCTGAGCAGGCACGGCCCGTGGTAGGAGTGCCGGTCGGGCGGTGACGTGGGGCGGGGGAGGGGCAGGGTGGGGGGTAGTAAACTACGGATTAAGGCCGAATACAGGTAAGTGAACATTTAAATAAATAAAACGAATTTCGTTGTGAGCGCTGCATCGCCAAATGCGATGCAGTGCGCGCAACGAAATTCGTTTTATTTATTTAAATGTTCACTTACCTGTATTCAGCCTTAATCCGTAGTTTACTACCCCCCTCCCCACGTCACCGCCCGACCAGCACTCCTACCACGGGCCGTGCCTGCTCCTGAGCTAGTGAGTACAGACATTTGAACCTGCCACAAGACTGCATTGAGATTCTCAAGGAGGCTAAGCAGCCTTCCATCCGTTCCGCATATGCCTTCAAGTGGAAGAGATTTTGTATTTGGTGTTCCTCTAAGAACGTGGACCCTACTACGTTCCAAGAAGAAGTTATTCTTCCATACCTTCTACACTTGCCTAAATCTGGCTTGCAATTCTCCTCTATAAAGGTTCACCTGGCAGCTCTTATTGCCTACAGAAAATGTCCTTTACAAACCTCTTTTTTCAAAATCTGGGTAATAAAAGATTTTTTAGAAGGGTTGAAGAAGGTCTTCCCTCCTATTAGGCGTCCCTCGCCTCCCTGTGAACTTAAAATAGTACTTTCATGTCTTATGCAGGATCCCTTTGAGCCTATTCATAAAGCCTCCCTGCAACACTTTTCTTGGAAGACAGCTTTCCTTGTAGCAATAACATCAGCTCACAGGTTTAGTGAGATCCAAGCACTATGTTCTCGTGAACCATACACAGTCTTCCACTGTAACAACGTGGTCATGAGGACTCACCCAAAATTCATCCCTAAGGTGATTTTGAACTTCCATGTCAACCAGACCATCTCATTGCCAGCATTCTTTCGGAATCCCTCTACTCTAGCGGAAAGAACTCTTCATTCCCTGGATGTGAGGAGAGTTTTGAAATGCTATCTCAATAAAACATGGGACATCCGCAAATCGAACCAATTGTTTATCAACTATGGTCTGGTCCGAACACGTTTAACCATTTCCAAGAAATCCATTTCCAGAGGTCAGTTTCCTGTATCCGGTTGGCTATCAAAAAGCTAACAAAACACTCTAAGCTAAACCTAAAGACCACTCCACTAGAGGTAAAGCAGCTACTGCTGCTTTAATGAGAAATATCCCTTTAGCGTATATTTGTAAAGTTGCCACGTGGAGTTCGGTTCCCACATTTACCAAGCACTTTTGCCTAGACGCAGATGCTAGAGCAAACGATCAAGTAGGGCAGGCTTCCCTCAGAAATCTATTTGCTTAAAGGCTACCTTATTTGATCCTCTGTCTTCTCCACCGCTCTTAGTGGGGATGGGCTTGATACTCTATACAGTACTTATGACTATAAATGGAAATCCCCTACGAGAAAAGGAATAGTTTCTTACCTGTAACTTCTGTTCTCTCGTAGGGAAATTTCCATTATAGTCATAAGCAACCCTCCCTCCTCCCCCATGGAATGGACAGAGGTATCCATGGAATCTTCATATTATCATACATCACCTTAAAAAAGAACTGAAACAACTGCCACCTGCTGAGCATGATGGGATACTTGTGGTCTGTGGATTGCTAAAGGCAGTTTCTATTTGTGCTCTCCTTCATCTCTATCATAAAATAGGGTTTGTGAGAGAGATTTATGCTGTTTACTAAAACATCTTGAAATTATACACAAATCCTTTAGTCTGGCCCTTTTTTGACCTCATGATGAAGAATTCGGCCATTGTTGCCTATGTACATAGGCTGCATAATTTGTCTCTTTCTTAAGTGTCTTTGCAGGCCTTCCCGAAGAAAGGCGAAAGACTACACTTACAGATATATATTGAAGAAGTGCTCCGGGGTGACTGCACATGGGCCGGACTATTCAGTGCTTGACTAGAATGGAAATTCCCCTAGCAGAGAACAGAAGTTACAGGTAAGACACTATTCCTTAAAAGACCAACTTCCTGGGAGGTGCTGATTTGGTATCGTTTTAGAAGGTGAGGAATCTGCAGTCAAAAGTCTCTATCAGAAGAACAAGTTACTTACCTTCTGTAACGCTCTTTCTGGTAGAGACCTTATCTAACAAAGATTCCTCACCGATCCTCCCACCTACTTATTCTGTGGACTGGACTCTTTCGTTGGAAAAGATCCTAAATTAGAGATCTGCACACTGGTCATAACCAATCTGAAGATCGGGCTCCGCGTCTGAGCTGTAGACAGTACAGAAAGCAACTGACATCAGCCAGCCTGGGTGGTGCTTATATGGGGGCTGCCTGTCACTTCCAGAGCAGAACAACGCTACCCAGGAGCACTACAACGCCACCTATCGACGCGCAGGGGTACTGCTCAAGATTTTTCTAGATCCAGTCTGACACCTGTGGGAATATTCAAGAGGTGAGGAATCTGCAGTTAGAGAGAGACTCTACCAGAAAGAGCATTGCTGAAGGTAAGTAACTTGTTCTTGCATGCAATCTTAAACAACGACTTGGTGAAGAGACACAATCTCACGGTGAGCTGGATTCTTTTAGGAGAACAAGTGTTCGAGCTGATGTGTGAATGTTCTGCATAGCAGAAAAGAACAGTAACACAGACCTTTCAGTGCCCCACACTCCACGAGCCCCATTCAGCCTAAGCACTGTGCATTTCAGTGAGTTATGGGAGTTTCAGGGTCTCCTCAGCACATTCTGAAGAAGGCGTCCATAATTTTACGTTATGCCACTGCAGCGGGGCTCTAACTAAAACCTCAGGAGAGGTGGCACCAACTCAGTTCCTTATTGCTGTGGGGGAGAATCCTGAAAATCAACCTGGGAGGTCTCAGGGTTTGCAGCGTAGTAAAACAACATCCCTTTTCCTACTTCCTATTCCTCCTATGGGCTTACAAATGTGGTAAATTCATTCTGGACATTTTTGTTCAACCACTGTACCGTGACTGATTATTTTCAATATCTCAATCTAAGAGATTACATTGTATTTCAGGTTCATGATACAGCCATACTGCTGTTTAGGCAGATTAGGATGTCCAAAAGCCCACTTCCCATGGCCCCACCCCCTCAACAGAACCACCTTTTCTGTGTATGTCACAAGGTGAAACAAATTCGTATGGTGGCAGTTCTGCAACCTCTTGCCACATTTCGAGGAAACTGTCGAATCCAGACCAGAAATGATTGAAACCACAAAGAGTGCGACCCCTAAGCAGACCTATGACCATACCCCTCTGAGCAACATTTCAATGCCACCCTAGCAGCATCAGTGGGACACTGAATTGTCCAGCCTTTTATGGCTCCAGTCAGAAGACATAGCATTGGGCAATGTTTTCTCACTCACCAAAAAACCTCTAGGCCCAAGTAAAGTACAGGCATTGACATAGCCACTAGGTCTTGCTATGGGACCTATTGGCTTTGCCAATGGTTTTCTGAGATTCTGTACAGAATGGCTAAAAAAGGATTTTTAAAAAATCCTAGGACGTGGCCGCTCTCGTCAATTTGCAGGTATGCCTACAAAAAGACACAGGTGGTTTTTTTTCTTTTTATTTATCCATCCGAGTTAGATTGATTTGAATCAATAAATAAAAAAACATGCAAAAGCTTTTTTTTTTAAAGTGGGTGGGGTGGAAGCAATGTGGGGGCTGAAGCAACACGGGGTGGGAGCAGCATAGGGGCACGGGTGGTGGGGTTAGCAACACGGGGCACAGATGGCGTGTGTTGGGGGAAGAAAAGCAAGCAGCCAAGAGGGAGAACAGCTTGGAGCTCGGGGGGAGAAAAGCAAATGGATGAGAGAGAGAGAGCGCAACATGGAGCTGGGAAGAAAAGCACAATGGCGAGAAAGCAAAGTGGAGGAGAAGCACATCAGGCCAAGCGCATCACAGAGAGAGCAATGGAGAAGCACACAGGTGAGAGAAAGCAACACGAAGAGAGGAAGAGAAGCACACTAGAGACAGCTGGAAAACATATGCACCCTTGTGGAGTGCTTAGAGAAAAAACAGTAGTTCACTAAAAGTGAACAGTAGAAGGATACAGGAAAGTCGGCAAAGCTCCAGGGGTGGGGCAGACACAAGATGGACAAAGCAACCCATCGAACAAGAAGCATGCAAATGAGAGTGACAGTAAAGCCAACCAAAATGGAAAGGAATGGTGGGCTGCAAGCTCCTCTATGTTTCTTGTAAGCCAGTGATATGTCTTTTGCAACCAAACAGCTACGATGTCTAGTAGGCGCGACCTAAAAAACTAAAGAAAACAAACTTATCACACAGTCCTGATAGAAGTCACTTATCTTCTCACGCATGGTTCATCTTGGAACATAACCTAATTAGTTGAATCAAGTTTGAAAAGAAGCACAAAATGCTTTCATTCAGAATTAAAGAAGACCTTGAATGGAGGTGTACAAAGCAGAAGCCGGAAACAGAAGTTGTGCTGCATTCAACAAACAAATGATGCAGTATCTCTCTAAACATGGCAGATGTATTATTGCAAGAACTGTTCTGTGATCTCAAATAAAAACAGTGATTTGTATTCTGTTAAAATACACTATCTGTACAAACTGGAATAGCTCAAATGTGCAGGCTCCACTTAGTTGACGCATAAGGTTGAATAATAGGCATAGGCTTGTATGTTGCATGCCATAAACTTCCTTCAGAATCATAGGCACAGTAATTCTGCAAATATTGTTTTTAAGTGTACGGTTATTAAATGTTAACATGTTCAGACATTATTTTGTTTCTTTACAGCAATGGCCTATGTACATGGTGGACTACGGCAGTGTAAATGTCCAAATTCCAGGACCCATGAACTACTAAACCTCATGCAAATCAAAACCTCAAATAAAATAATATGTAATTTATGTAAAAATGTATATTCCAATATGTATCGATGCCTTTTAGTTTTCCAATGATTTTTACACTATACTCCTGCCAACAAGGCCTTTTTAAATAAAAAAAAACAAATGTGTTGCCTTGCTCTAAATTAAGTCTTTAATATTGTGTACACTTTACGTATGTGTTTGCTTCTTTTTGTTCCACTGTCACTTGCCTTTGTTACTTAACTTTGTGTTCAAAATGCGGGTAACCATGCATGCTCGCACACCATCCTACTATGGTAATGCCCATAACTGTACCCACATAGCACAGCTTTAAATTGTCTGAACTATTCAGCGGCTCCTTAGTCTCCCTCCTTCTATAAGTGCCTTCCTCTGTCATGTTTTCAGCCTCTGAAATGTTTACTGACACCTTTCACAAGTTTGGCGTCAGCCCCTATGGCCTCTTTGGCAGAGTAGGGAGAGCCTGCTGCTGCCTAGAGTGGCAATAGGAATGGGATGTAAATAAGCTGCGAAAAAAAGAGGAAAGACAACAGACACAAAAAGCAATGAATTAAAGGTGAGAGACGGAAAACAAAAGAAAGGGACAAAAAGAGAAAAAAGAAAGTTGAAGACAAAGTAAGTGAAAGAAATGAACAGTGAAGTAAAAAGTTAGCTAAATAGCAAGAATAAGCAAAGAAAGTGAAAGAAATTAGAGTAAAAGAAAGAGAGGGCGCAGAACATATTAAACCAAATGAGGGACAGAAAGAAAAAGAACAAAAGGAAGCGGTGGAAATATGAAAGAACAAGCATTGGCAAAGCCAATAAGTTTTGCCATTAAACCCTATTGGCTCTGCCAATGCCTTTTGTTCATGTGTACTGCATCAGCATTGCCAATACTGTACAGCATGAACAAAATGAAAAAAGGCACAATGAAAAGGTCACACAGTGATTTTATTTTTAATTTACGGATCCAAGATGGATCCATTGCAAAAAATCAAGATACTTACCTTCGATCACACTTACTAATGGATACTTTAGCTGACCGCAGATTCCTCACTGCCCACCCACCTCCATTTTCTGTAGAGTGGTCTCTTTTTAATATTTAAAAAGGTCCCAAGTTAGAGATCAGCACATTGTTACCAACAATTGTTCACGCTCCACATCTGAGGACATGGAAAGCGAAAAGACAAGAAACTGACATCGGCGCATAGGAGTAGCACTTATATGCAGCTCAGCTCCTTCACTTCCGGGACGGTATGGAGTTAGCACAGAGCTGCTCAATGACACCTATTGGCACACAGGAGCACTGGTACAAAGGTTTCCCGATCCAGTTTAGTGCCTGGGGAATAATCTAAGGTGAGGAAGATGCGATTAGATTGAGTATCCGCCAGAAAGAGCATTACCAAAGATAAGTAGCTTGCTCATCTGAGGTATTGGTAACTCTAGGGGTGACAAAAATGGAGCCCACAGCAAGTTGGACCATGTGGGTCAACTACAGAATTAGGAATAACAGCGGTAATTGACAATTCTGTGTCTGAGTTTCCTGGTACTTCCTCATTTTGCCCCAGACTTTAAACCAGAAATTATGGCTGCTTTCAGGATGAAAAATTGGTACAGACGGATGTGAGAAAGCATAGATAGAGGAGAAAGGTAAGTTCTCTTCCAGGGGATACTCATCAATAGTCATAAGCACTGAATTATCCCCGCCCACGTGCGGGATCCCGGAGCATATAGAAATAAATGTGTATATATATATATATTGCGGGTTACTCCGTTGAACAGCAGGATATCTCCAAAGACGTACACGGACCCAGGTTTGGTGCAAAGTTGTTTTATTCCTCTTCAGTCGCCATATATATATATATGTGTATGCTTGGACCCACAAGTGTATAACACTTCCGAAACATACACATACATATGTATATACAAATAAAAATGCAGCCTAAAACTGTTCCAATAAGGCAAACCGCCAAAATTACATAGGTTTCTCTTGTATGAAAATAATCCCCTAAATACATTTTGTAATAGAGAACATACACTGTAATAGTATCATACAAGAATCCTTTATTTTCAGAAAAGGAAAACAGGTAATAGCAGGAAGTTGGCCCATAGGCTGCATAGATAAATAACTATCATAGTACAGTAAAAAACTGGCACCTTGCCTTTAAGGCTTCCAAGATTCTGGACACCGTGCCTTTAAGACCTCCAGGAGCCCCTCTGCTCCCATCATGCACCACAGGTGACAGTTAGGTCAGTTGTTTTTTCCGGCTCCTTCTGTGAGGATCCTGGAGCTAGAGCTCGACAGTTTTTTGACTTTTTTTTTCTTCATTGTATTTTGACTTTTTTGGTCTGCTGGTAGTGTTTTCTACTGTTTTTCTGACAATTTACATCTTTTTTTTTTTCTGTCAGAATGCCAGCTTTATTTAGGAAATGCCCGTCTTGTGGTAAAAAGATGGCAATATCTGATCCACACTCAGTGTGTATAGCGTGTCTTCCATCTTCCCACAAGCCTGAAATTTGCTACCACTGCCAGCAGTTTTCTAATAGGACCCTGCGTGACAGGGAAAGGATTCGTCTTCATGCTGTGTTGGAGAGGGGAAAAAATCTACCTAAAAGTGGCCTTAGGAGTCAAGAGCCCTCCTCTCACCAGGTACGCCGAAAACAGCTTTGTTCTGCCTCTCCTGGGTCAAGAAAGAGGCAGATTCCAGAGTGTTCGCCGTGAGCGTCGAGATCGCCGTCGAAGAAGAAGCAGAAACACTCTTCGACGGCGAGAATCGCCGTCACCGAAGAGGGGATCGACGTCGAGGCACACTACTTCAGGGACGAAGTATGTTGACCCCGAGAGGCCTAAGGCGAAACACCCGTCGACGTCAAAACACTCGGCGGCGAGGAACACACCGCCACCTTCTCGAGGGTCGCGTCGAGAGTTTCGCCGGCTAAGACTCTGCCTAGACCCTACAGGCGGTCGACGTCGAGATCAACGTCGCCGTCGAGGGCTTCACGGTTGACGAAGTCAACGTCGTGGAAGATCGACGTCGAAGTCTCCAGTTTGTCGATCAACGCCGAGAGCATCTCGGAGACAGGAGAGGTCGACGTCAAAAGCGGCAACGTCCGTGTCGCCGTCGTTACATCAGTCGACGTCGAGAAAAAGGACTCCCGCCATCACCTCGGAGGAGGTGACTAGAGAGGCCGAGATCGACATCGAACCTTTCACCGTCGAAAGACAAAAGCCCTGCCGTCGTCTCGGAGGAGGTGCCAGAGAGATCTAAATCGATGTCGAGGTCAAGACGGTCGACGTAGAGAGAACAGTCATCGTCTCATGGCATTAATATTGTTCAAATTTCCCCGGAGGGCTCTCCGGTGGCTCCTAAGAAACATCCCTTTAATCTTTCGCCAAGCTGGCTGGAAAGTGTCAGACACAAGGAAGCAGGGGGTGCTGTTCATACAAGTCCGGGCTCGGACTTCTCTCGTACGTATTCCCCTTCAAGGCTCTCAAGGGGCTCTCCTCCGATGACTTCACGGAGAGGGTCTCCGCATAGAAATCCGAGAAGGTCGAGGTCCCCATCCTCCCGCCATACACGTTCACGGGAGAGATCACGTCCTCATCACTCCTCCTCTCCAAAACGGAGGCGGCGAAGATCTCCCACCTGGTCCACGTCCACCAGGTCTTCAATACGGGACTATTCTCCAACTTTGTCGTTGACACCTCCATCCAGAGTATCCCCGATTGATGATCTAGGTACCTTCACTGAAGTTCTCTGCAGAGGGGCCACAAAATTGAACATAAGTATGTCGGCTCCTATGGTCTCCACTTCTGTTATCTTTGAGACTTTACATCATCGCTCTTCTACAAGGTCTCTGCTACCATTGGTCCCAGGCCTTTTGGAACCCGCCATGCAGACGTTCTTAACTCCTGCAACAATAGGAGCGGTACCTTCTCGCATTGCAAAAAGTACAAAGCCCCTGATCAGGATCCGCTTTTCCTTCGTTCTGATCCTCTTCCGGACTCTGTAATTGTGGCGGCGGCCAGGAAGACACACCCTGCAACATTTTCCTCTTCAGTCCCTCCTGACAAGGACAGCAAGGTTATGAACTCTTTGGGCAAGAGGATGTGTAATACCTCGGCCTCTCTCATGAAGGTGGCCAGCACCTCAGCTCTCTTGGGGAGATATGACAGGTTGTTATGGGACTCTCTATCTCGGTTTACGGATAAACTCCCGAAAGAAGACCAACAGGACTTTCGTGAGATACTGCAGGAAGGGGGCTTGGTGGCCAACCAGATAATAAGTGCTGCTGCAGACTCATCTGATCTGGCCGCTCACGGCTATTCGCACGGTGTCTGCTCTAGGCGCTTGGCCTGGCTGCGTCTGACTGGGCTTAAGCCTGACGTGCAACGGAAGAACACCAATCTACCGTTTAATGGTTCTTCGTTGTTTGGGTCTCATGCAGACGATGAGATGTCCAAAATGAAAACTGATTTGGACACAGTGAAGGTGGTTGTGCTGGAAAAGCGGAAGGAATTCCGCAAATGATTTCGTCCCTATGACAAGCGTTCCTTCCAACAGAGGGTTCAAACCCCTCAGTGGTCCTCTCAAAGTCAACAACAGCAGATGTCACACTTCCACCAGAGGAGACCTGGTAGGGGAAGAGGGAACAACAGAAAGCAAGTCTCAACTGCCAAACAACCAGCTAAACAATGAGCACATGCTTCCTCCGTGCCCGTTAGCCACTCCGGTAGGGGGAAGTATCGCTTTTTATCTGGAAGAGTGGAAATCAATCACAAACGACAAATGGGTGTTGAATATTGTGCAAAATGGATACTTCCTGAGATTCAAAGTCCCACCGCCACCAGTTCCACCACTCGGAGAATTTTGTCGATGTCACCACATGTTACAGCAAGAGGTGAACAGTCTTCTACTAAAAAAGGCCATAGAATATGTTCCTGCTCAACAGTGGAAACAGGGAATATACTCTCGCTATTTCCTGGTTCAAAAAAGAGGTCCGACCAGAGTACAGTCCAATTCTCGATTTGCGCTTCCTGAACAAATTCATCCGCAAGAAGTAGTTTCGGATGCTGGCCCTGCACCAGATCTTTCCTCACCTACATCAGGGAGACTGGATGTGTGCTATAGATCTGCAGGACGCTTATTTCCACGTCCCGGTGTCCGAAAAACATCGCAAGTTTCTTCATTTTCAAGTAGCTCATCAGCACTTCCAATTTCGAGTCCTTCCATTCGGGCTCAAATCAGCCCCCCGGACATTTTCAAAGTGTATGGCAGTAGTGGCAGCTTTTCTCCGCAAGCGCAAGGTCTTCATTTATCCCTCTCCGGATGATTGGCTCCTGAAGAGCGCTACACCTTCTCTGCTGCAGAGCCATCTTTCCTTCTGCCTTCATTTACTGACCAAGCTGGGTCTGCGGGTCAACTACAGAAAATCAGTCTTCAACCCGACCCAAAAAATCCACTACCTGGGCGCTTCACTGGACACCGTAAAAGCAAACGTGTGTCCTTCGGAGGAGAGGTTATCAATCAGGGAGAAATGTCTCGAACTTCTCCAATCTCATCTTCCCACGGTCAGGCAAGTGTCTTCTCTTCTGGGGTCAATGGCTTCCTGTGTCTTCATCGTCCCCAATGCCAGACTGATCATGCGTCCTCTACAACAATCTCTGGAAGACCAGTGGATGCAGACGTCAGGCCGCTGGGAAGACCGTGTAACTCTACCTCAGTCAGCCAGAGATTCCATCACATGGTGGATGAAGCGTTCACATCTCCTGAAGGGAGTCCCATTCCACCAAGATACTCCCACCCAGACTATAGTCACGGATGCTTCCCTACAAGGTTGGGGAGCTCACATGGGACATCTTCAAGCACAAGGTCTCTGGTCGGAGACAGAGCGGGGATATCACATCAACCTTCTAGAGTTGAGAGCCGTGCACCTAGCCCTCAAGTCTCTGTACCCTTCTCTCCAGTCCAGCTCTCTCTTGATTCAGACAGACAACACCACGACGATGTATTATCTGAACAAGCAGGGAGGCACCAGGTCGAGACCTCTCTCTCAGGAGTCGCAGACCATCTGGAAGTGGCTTCTCGCAAGGAATCTCAACATTGTGGCCATTCACCTGCCAGGATCTCTGAATGTCCAGGCAGACGCCCTAAGCAGGGACTTCGTAGAAGCTCACGACTGGGTGCTAAACAGCGAAGTCACGCAAGACATCTTCCAGCAATGGGGAGTGCCAGACATCGATCTCTTCGCAGACGCGGCAAACACCAAATGCCCCGTCATCGCGTCCAGGTTTCACCAGCCAGGGTCACGGGGGAATGCCCTTTTGATAAAATGGTCTCAGACATTACTGTACGCCTTTCCGCCACTGCCTCTCATCCCAGCAGTGATCAACAAATTCTACAGGACCAACTCCGGGATGATCCTGATAGCTCCGGAATGGCCGCGTCAGTGGTGGTACCCGGACCTTCTGCAACTATCCGAGATGCCACACCAGAGGTTGCCTTGCCGTCCAGACTTGTTATCCAAGAGCGAAGGGAGAGTGTTTCATCCCAATCTCTCATCCCTCAGATTGATAGCATGGCTCCTGCGGTCCTGCAATACGGACACTTAGACTTACCAGCGGACTGTATGTCCATTCTCAAGGAAGCCAAGAGACCTTCCACCAGGGCATCCTATGCTTTCAAATGGAAGCGATTCAACTTGTGGTGCATGAAAAATGCTCAAGATCCGGTGAGGGGTCAAGAGCAGGTGATCTTGCCATACTTACTACATTTGGCCAGATCTGGCCTGCAGTTCTCCTCGATTAAAGTTCACCTAGCAGCAATCACTGCATACAGAAAGTCCCCTACACAGGTTTCTTTTTTCCAGATGCCAGTGGTTAAAGATTTCCTTGAAGGGATAAAGAAGGTTTACCCCCAGTGAGATCTCCTTCTCCACCTTGGGAGCTCAACATAGTCCTTACAAAACTAATGGGTGCTCCTTTTGAGCCAATTCACAGGGCTTCTCTGCAGCACTTGTCATGGAAAGCTGCCTTTTTAGTCGCCATCACTTCTGCCTGCAGGGTTAGTGAATTACAGGCCTTGTGCTGTAACGAGCCCAATACTGTTTTCCATGCAAACAGGGTAGTTTTAAGAACCCATCCGGGTTTTCTACCTAAGGTTGTCTTGGATTTTCACATCAATCAGACTATCACTCTGCCCACATTTTTTCCCAATACCACGACTCCTCCTGAGAGGTCCCTCCATTCCCTAGACCTCAAGAGGGTACTGAAATTTTATCTAGACAAAACCAAGTTATTGAGAAAAACAGACCGGTTGTTTGTTAACTATGGTTCCATAAATACCGGTTTGGCAGCCTCTTAAAAGATCCATCTCTCGGTGGATAGTCTCTTGCATATCTTTGGCTTACCAACTAGCCAAGAAGTCTCTTCAGGGAAAACCTAAAGCACATTCTACCAGGGGAAAAGCCTCTACCACGGCTCTCCTTAGAAATGTTCCTATAGTAGAAATTTGTAAAGCAGCTACATGGCGTTCTGTTCATACTTTCTCTCGCCATTACTGTTTGGACTCTGATGCACAGGCAGATGCCCAAGTTGGGCAGGCCTCGTTGAGAAATTTGTTTGGTTGATTCCATTTTAAGATGCATTGTGATATATTTTGTGTACTGGTTTGCTCGTCCGCGAAGTAGTGGGTATGGGCTTGCTACTCTATTCAGTGCTTATGACTATTGATGAGTATCCCCTGGAAGAGAAGGATAAGTTACTTACCTGTAATCCTAGTTCTCTTCCAGGGGTATACTCATCAAAGTCATAAGCAACCCTCCCACCTCCCCGGACGAGCAATTATGGTACAGTACTGTGTGTTGTGCATCTTATACTCAGGGTGATACAAGTTAGTACACCGTAAAAAAGAACTGACCTAACTGTCACCTGTGGTGCATGATGGGAGCAGAGAGGCTCCTGGAGGTCTTAAAGGCACGGTGTCCAGAATCTTGGAAGTCTTAAAGGCAAGGTGCCAGTTTTTTACTGTACTATGATAGTTATTTATCTATGCAGCCTATGGGCCAAATGCCTGCTATTACCTGTTTTCCTTTTCTGAAAATAAAGGATTCTTGTATGATACTATAACAGTGTATGTTCTCTATTACAAAATATATTTAGGGGATTATTTTCATACAAGAGAAACCTATGTAATTTTGGCGGTTTGCCTTATTGGAACAGTTTTAGGCTGCATTTTTATATGTATATACATATGTATGTGTATGTTTCGGAAGTGTTATACACTTGTGGGCCCGAGCATACACATATATATATATATACATATACATATATTTCTATATGCTCCGGGATCTCGCACGTGGGCGGGGATAATTCAGTGCTTATGACTTTGATGAGTATACCCCTGGAAGAGAACTAGGATTACAGGTAAGTAACTTATCCTACTATAGTATGGAGAGCAGAAGGCCACTAGTATAGACAGGTGTAAGAGAGGTGACGGTGAAAGAAATACTGGGACCCATAGAGGCAAGACTAAGGTTGTTACAATTAAAGGTGGGAAAACAAGAGAGGTAGACATAAGATATAAGAAGAAATCTTGGAAAAACGAAAGGAAGAAAAATGAAAAAAATGGTAATCAT
Organism: Calotriton arnoldi; assembly: GCA_963921515.1. Classification (NCBI taxonomy): domain Eukaryota; kingdom Metazoa; phylum Chordata; class Amphibia; order Caudata; family Salamandridae; genus Calotriton; species Calotriton arnoldi. Next base: position 2,947,261 of record CAWUFW010001032.1, read on the forward strand.
TAAAAGACAATGAATTAATATTGGCAGTGAGTGACAGTAGTATTAATGGTGAACATGAGTCAAACTGATGTAGAGGTGAGAAAAATGTGAGTGAAACTGCGAGACATCAGGGTAAAGTTTGAAGAGAGAACTTAAGAAGTTGAAGTGAGAAGGACTAATTGTAGGAGTGACAGAGGTAAGGGTAAGACTAGTAGAGGCAAAGAGAAAAGAAGTAGAGGTGTGGGAGACTGAATGACAGGTGAAAGAATGAGAAGCACGTGTGAGAGAATTAGAGGTAGATGACAAGGTAAAAAGGAAAATGGGAGGATGGAGGTTAAGGGAGGGAAGGTGGGAGAGTAGGCTCAAAGAAGATGTGGACATGAAAGGCAGACTTGAGAAAATAGTGATGAGAGGAGTCCAGTGGTAGTAGGGGCAAGGAAACAAAGTTGGGAGAGAGAAATCAAAGTAGAACATTGGCAATAGTAGACAACCGCCATTTTAAATGAAGAAAAAGAGATCAGAGGATGACTGGGAGATACAGATGATAGAGACAGTTGGAGGAGAAAAGTAGTGTTTAGAGACAGGTGAAAGAATGAAGTAGAAACGAAAGGAAAGCTGTAAGAGATAGCGGTAATAGAAAGTGGAAGTAATTTGTGAAACTGGTAGAAATGAAGGGAGACTAGTGGAGAGAGAGGTAAAAAGGATTGATATATGTGGCTGCTTAATAGCAGCCTTTTTTGCAGTGCCCTCTTTGAGGCCCATCTCTAGTCCTATATCAGACCCTAAAGGCCCTCAATGTTGGTCCTCTATGTCATGGCAAATGTGTTGCAAGCACTGAATATTGAAGCTGTATCCGTCCATGCTGCTTTCTTCATGGCGGGAACCAAAGTGACAGTACAGACATCTTTTGGTTTTACCAGAAAGTAACTTCTGGTTCCTGTTTTGTTCTGCTAAGAGGAAATGGACAGCAGACAATGCTGAAGCGTACCCTGTACGGTAATTATGGGCAGATAAGAGGCATCACATAGTAAACCACTGACAAGGTAATTATCTATTATCTGATAGAGACTTCTAGCTGCTGATTCCTTATCTTAGAATTATCCCCGGGCGATCCGGCGGGCATTGAAAGTCTTTCTACACTCCATCAAGGGTAGGCTAGGGCAGGTGTTCACGAACAACAAAACCGCCATGTGGTACTGCAACAAATACCAGGGTGGGGGTCTTGGACCCTTTGCCAAGAGGTCCTGTTCCTATGGACATGTCTGGAACATCGGGATATATCTCTAGTGGCTAAACACCAGGAGGGCTGTCTGAACACCAGGGCAGACAAACTCCGATCATCCGGAGGTGGTGCATGGTCTCTTTCAGAAGTGGGAAGAGCCTTGGTTAGATCTGTTCACCACCACAGAGAAAGTGAAATGTCAGCACTTCTACATGCTGGAGTTTTCAAGGCAGCTCTCCTAGGAGACGCTTTTTTATCTCGAGTAGATCTCAGGTCTCCTGTACGCCTTTCTGTCTATACCACTCCTGCCCAGAGTTCTCAAGACGATCAGGAACAACTGGGCCCAAGTCATCCTTGTGGCTCCAGACTGAGCTCGGAGAGTTTGGTATCTTGAGCTGTTGAGCATGGTCATCTGCCCTCCAATCAGGTTGCTTCTCCGGGAGGATCTCCTGTCGCAGTAGCATGGGGGGGTTCTCTATCCGAACCTGTCAACGCTCCGCCTTCATGTGTGGAGATTGAGTGGTGATAGTTGACAGCTTTCGACATTACGCCCGAAGTCTGCAATATTATCTTAGCAGCCAGGCTTCCCTCGACCAAGATGGTATACACCTGCCGCTGGGGCAAGTTTGTGGCATGGTGTGCAGAAAAGTGAGTTGATCCCCTTTCTACTCCTCTTACTCAGGTTCTGCTATTTATTCTTTATCTTGTCTAGCAGGGCTCTGCTTAGAGCACCTTAAAGGGCTATCTTTCTGCCATCTCAGACTTTCTGCTGTTGCCAAATCAGCCATCTCTGTTCAAATCCCCTGTTGTAAATAGGTTTTTGAAAGGTCTTCAAAATATGTTTTCATCTTCATCATGCCTCAGTGGGATCTCAATTTAGTACTCACCTTTCTGATGTGCCCTCCTTTTGAGCCACTACACAAGTGCCCTCTTAAGCTCCTTACTATTAAGACGGCCTTCCTAGTGGCCATATTATCTGCCTGGAGAGTCAGTGAGCTCCAGGCTTTGTCATCAAAACCTCCTTACCTAAACATCTACCCAGAAAAGCTGGTTTTTCACAACAGAGCTTCCTTTTTGCCAAAAGTTGTCACTCCCTTTCATGTAGGCCAGTCCATCACCCTGCCTACCTTTTATGCTCCGCCTCCAAGGAAGAGGAGTGACTCCACTGACTGGACCCAAAAAGAGAGTTGTCGCTCTACCTTAACTGCACAAAAGAGCTCCAGGTGGACAACCAAAACTTTGTGGGGTATGTTGGAATGAAAAAGGGGAAGGCTATGCAGAAACGGACCATCTCCTGATGGATCATGCTCTACATTAAAATTTGCTACACACTGGACAAGTAGCAATCCCCTGAGGGTTTGTATGCTCATTTCACCAGAGCTAAGGCTGCGACCACTGTGTAAGCAGGTGGAAGTCCAGTCCTGGACATCTGCCATGCAGCAACGTGGGCTTCTCTGCACACCTTTACCAAGCACTACTGCCTGGACAGTTAGATCCTTCAGGACGGGCACTTTGGTCATTCAGTCCTGCAGGACTTTTTAGTATGAAACAGTTTCGCAGACCCATCTCTGGGGAGGTATTGCTTGGGTATGTATTCAAGGTTGGGAATCTGCGGCTAGAAGTCTTAATCAGATGAACAAGTTACTTACCTTCGGTAACTCCTTATCTGGTAACCCGCAGATTCCTTATCAACCCATCCATCCTCCCCACACTGCAAACAGATTTCTAGGGTCAAGGCTTTTCCCCCTTCCAGGGCCCTAGTTTTCCACACCAGTGGGCTATGTTCTTCGTGGCTCCGCACCCTAGCATGGAAAGTCGCAAAAAAAACTGGCGTCAGCATGCTGGGCTGATGCCTATACTAGCATTGCGCACGTCACTTCCAGCATGGACGACGGTGCCGTCGCCATACAAAGCTGAACAACGCCACCTACTGGCATGCAGGGGTATTGCTCACAACATTTTTAGATCCAGTCTGACGCCTGGGGATAATTTCAAGGAAAGGAATCTGAGGCTAGCTAGACTATCTACCATATAAGGTGTTACCTAAGGTAAGTAACTTGTTCTTCTACTCTGTTGTTTAATGTGCATGCATTACTTCAGAACTTGGTCTTCATACTACGTTGGTCTACCTTGTGCATTAATCTCCTAGTCGCAAAAGCTCATCTATTTTGGGTATGTATTCTTATAGGCCTGCTTCTACTTCATTTTCCTGAAATGCACACATTTTTAACACAATTTACCTGCTGCAAAACCAGTTACTGGATGACCATTCTTTAATGTTGGGGAAACCTCTGTGAATTTTGCATTCGTCTCCTTTTAAGATCAGCCATCTTGGGGTGGTGAGCACATGTCACGACCATAGCTAACATAGCGTTAAGGATGTTGAGGCCAAATCCTCCTCCTCCCTCATGGGTCCACTCGCCCCCTCTATGTATATCACAAGGCCTCTGAAAAAGGCCTACATGTATGGGGGAAAAAGGGGCCAAGGAGAGAGAGAGAAAGTAAGATACACTCCTGCAGGTTGGTTGTTGAGAATCCTGGACAGAATTGTCTCAGGCACGTCTCTGATAAAAGCCTATGGGTTGGTAATTCTCCACATAATGGCAAGAAAACACAAGTCAGTGCAGGTACAATATATGAGCGCCATACAAAGGTAATGAGCACAAGAACAGAATCTGGAGACATCTGGTGCAGAATGAGGGCTGGCTGTTATTACTTCCCAAGCATACCTGGAATCTTACTCAAGAAAGAGGAAGAAACCTAGGCTTTCTAAAACAAATTTTGACTGAGGAGGGCTTGGCCTTCCAGATATTAAAAAATATTATAAGGCTGCTCATTTGAGAGCAGCATTTAGAATGATTTCTGTTGGCCACAGGGAAACATGGGCCACATATAGACTGCACAACGATGAACAGACCACGTTGGGACATGTTATTACGTCTCTAGCGATGTGGGCATTACTACATTCCCTTTTCACCCATATATCAAAATTCTTAGTTGGGCCCTGGACTAGAGGGGGAAATGTGTGTGCAATGGAAATTAGCTGCTTGGGAGACGTACTTAGTGAGGGTCGGTGTGTACTAATATGAGGAATACTGACAGTCCATGAACAAACTCAATAAGATAGTGCCTTATGTCTGAAAACATGTTTATGAAAGCTGTTTTCAGCTAAACCGCTCTACTTTGAGTGCCATCCCTGGTAATAATTAACTTCAACCTACCATCACTGACCTACATCTCATTTGCTCTATAATAACCTGTGTCTTTCATCCTGTTACTTTGACCTGAATCATTACTTCAACAGTTTTTTTTTACCTTAACACTCATCCTAACCCTGTTACTTATTTTGTAGGTTACCCGTAAAACTGCCTCTTTTCCTAATGACAGCTTTAACCCGGCATTCATTTTAATAAACACCATGCTATTTATATACATTTTATGAGCTAATTTATTTTTTCTTCTTTTTATTTAATTTAACTGAAGTTAAATGCCTTACCCTAAATTCATGTTATAATTTTCTGTTTGTTTTTCTTGTCTTTGTTGTAAGTTATTAACTTAATTTTAATGGATACCTTCGGGTCCAGTTCGCGCTATATAAAACTCCGTAAAATAAAAAATGGTATTTTATTACATTCTTTTAATTAATTTAAATATATTGTGTGTTATAACCAGCTTTTTAAATTTAAATTAAATGAAGTTGTATGTTTTAATTGTATTCAAAATGTATTTATCTATGTTACTTATTGTATTTAGCTCACTCTATAAAATCATATGTCTGCAGGTGATCAGGATCCAAAACTTATATGTTGTGGACCTTATTGACAAATACAACACTTATATGTAATAGGATCAATGGGTAAACAGGACTGCTTTTGAGCCTTTCGGTACCTTAGGGGCTCAAGTTTAATTATTTCAGGCAGGGTATTCCATATTTTGCCCCAGAATGGAGAACCTTCAGTACACCCTTTGTAATTCAACTTGGTTCTTAGAAAATTTAAAAGTAGCCGAGTGTTAGACCTAAAAGGCTGCATTGGGTGATATATTAGTACCAACTTTGCACAGGATCTAACGGGAGCAATGCATAGTTGATCCTCTCCCCACATTCACCACTTATCATATACATGGAAACATGAGGGCCAGTAGTAAAAGAGAGGCAAGGGGAGGGGAAACAGGAATAGGATGAGAAAGAAAACAGAGACACAGTTATGTTATGTTATGTTATACCTAATTTATATAGCGCTCGTACACCGGATTGGTTTCTTGGCGCTGCTCGGGAAGGTGATGGGTGAAAGTTTGTTCGAGTGATTACGCGAATGCCTGTTTAAAGAGCCATGTTTTTTGAAGTTTGCGGAAGGTCATGAGGTCTGTGCAGGATCTGATCTCTAGGGGCATAGAGTTCCAGTATCTTGGGCCCAGTGTGGAGAACCTAGATCCGCCAAATCGTTTCTGTTTAAAGGAGGGTGTTGTCAGGAGGTGCATGTGGCCGGATCTCAGGTTGCGGGTTGGATTATATCTGTTAATCAGACTGTTAATGAATTTGGGGTTTCTGCCATTCAAGGATTTAAAGATGATGCATCCCGTCTTGAAGGCGCATCTCTGTGATATAGGGAGCCAATATAGTTTCTTCAGAAGGGGGGAGACGTGTTGGCGTTTGTTTTCCTGCATAATCAGTCTGGCCGCCTGGTTCTGTATCAGTTGGAGACGGTGGATGAGATAGGCCGGGATGCCAAAGTATAAGGAGTTAGCATAGTCAATATGTGAGATCACCATGGCGAGGACTGCCTGCAGTTTTGCTTCCTGAGTTAGGAACCTGCTGATTTTCTTTATTTTCCTTAATTGGAAGAAGCAGGTAGAAATTACAGATCCTATTTGGGTTTTCATGGTGAGGTCATTATTGACTATGACTCCTAGGGTTTTGGCATGATTGGATGGGGTCGGGGGTTGTCCCAGTTCTTTAGGCCAGAATTGGGAACTCCAGGGGTTAAGTGAGCCTCCCGTGAGGATCAGTTCTGTTTTATCTGGGTTCAATTTCAGTGGGTTGCTGTTCATCCAGTCACGGATGAACAGCATTGTCGACTGGCATTCGTGGATGGAGGCCGGGGAGTTATTGATAGGGAGTACTAATTGGAAATCATCCGCATAGTTGAAGGTTTGAATATTCCTTTCTTTTAATGTGTGGACACAGGACTCTACCACTTTAACCTCGTCACTCGGCCTGGTCAATGAGGTCTCTGGAATGTAGTGGAACAAAGAGTTCTGCCTTTCAGAGAATTGGATGCAATTACAAACGTATATAGATATACCCACACACTATCTCTGTGTAACCAACTCTCTTTAGTTCATAATGAAACTGGAAATTCCTGAAAAACGATCACACAAACAATGAGTATCTCCAAACTCTGTTGCTTTTAACTACCTCAAATGTTGTTGCTGGAATGTCTGTGGTGAAGTTGAATATAGTGTTTACTGGAGATCTGTAAACTAGAAAGGTAACCAATATCATTATTATCCTGTAGTACCTAAAGCTAGTAGGGTTATGTTCTTACTGAAACCTATAATACTTTATTCCTGAAATTGTAAACATATGAAAATATAAAAAGTAATTAAACGTTCAAGATAATTTGAGTTCATTACCATCAAAAACATAACTTAGAATTGTCACTATTTATTTCTAGTAGATTATTCCCAGTTTCTGTAGTTCCAAAATAGTTGAATTTCAAAGTCTGCTTTCCTCAACAATACAATTTTAAGTGTTCCGTGTAACTGTTTAATGAATGTAACCCCAGTTTTAATACTTCGAAAATAGGTCAAGCTCCCAAAGTTATTTTTTATCATAATGTGACTTCAGACTGTTCACTACAATCCTTTGCGATTTAGGGCTACATGTATCAAGCTATTTTGCGTTCTCAAACGAACCCATTCACAGAATCGGCCCGTTTGTGAACCCATTTTGCGATTTGGTAACCTGTTACAGAATCGCAAAATGGATTTGCGATTCGCTATTAGGAAGGGGCGTCCCTTCCTAATACCGGATCGCATCAGTATGTAGGAATGTTTTATGACCGAAATGCGGTCGCAAAACATTTGCATTTTACCACCGACTTCAAGTAGGTGGTAACCCATTCGCAAAGGGAACCCTTCCCCTCTGTGAATGCTTGTTACAGCATTTCTTAAGAGCAGGCAGTGGTCCCATGGACCACTGCCTACTCTTAAATAATGAAAGAATGAAGAAAACTTTTTCATTTTTGTTTTTGAAACGCATCCCGTTTTTCTTTAAGGAAAACGGGCTGCATTTTTAAAAAAAGATTGCTTTATTTAAAAGCAATCACTAACATGGTGGTCTGCTGACCCCAGCTGGCCACCATCCCCGTGATTTTAGCGATTCCGAGGGGGTCGCAAATTGAGATCTCCCTCATTAATATTAATGAGGTAGAGCGATTTGCGACCCCCTATGAATCGATATATGAAACTCTTTGAATTTCATACATTGTAAATTTCAATTACCTAATTGCAATTCTTAGAAATTCGCTATTAGGTATTCGCAATATACATTTTTGATACATGTAGCCCATAAACTCCAATCTCAACAGTTCGAAATTAGTTCAAGTTCAAAGTTCGATTTCATCAATAATACAGATGAATCGGGATACTACTCTGTGATCCACTCGTTGAAACAATCCTCAGCTGGTAACTGGCCTCAGTAAAGGGACATCGGATAACAAGTAGCAAGTCCAGGCTCTAGCATCATTGTAGTACGACTACCTAACACAGACGCCTTCAACCATGAGGTAAGTTATACCAAGTAATTCAAGATGGCTGCCAACTCCCTGGATCACACAAGTGTTCGGCCTGCTGAGGATCGTAGTTCACATCTAGTGTGCTGTGGTGCTACAAGTTCTCCATGAGTGCGCTGCCAGAGTAGATGCTGCACCAGCATTCTTTGATGACCTCATATCTCTCCTTGACTGCAAGATACTCAGAGAGTGTGGGCCTGACACCATCTTCATGAGCGTAAGTCACACAAAGTGGTAAGTGGCACCTCCAGCCAGTTTCATGACATCAAAGGGTCTTATCTCTCAGAGACAATTTTATCTCAAAAACACTCTCTAAACCAATGTGTAAGGCAAAATGTCACCTACCAAGATGACAGGATTTAAACCTTGTAGGGACTGTCGCTCGCAAATGTCTGTGACAGATTCCCATATTCCCATCAGGCCTGCAGCGACTGTGTGCCGTTAAATCCAAAGGCCATTCGGGACATCGAGGTGAAACTCTAGGTTGCCAGCATCAGAATACCTCATATTTGGACCCGTCCAAGTCCAAAGGTCAGTTTCGTTCCGGTCCAGAATTCAGTCCCAAAGTCGATCCTCGTTACGCTCCAAATCCTCAGGTAAGTCCAAAAGAAGCATAAGAAAGCCAAGCAGGAATCGGCCCCTGCCCTCCACTCGTGTACACCTAAGAAGGCATGAGGGCATTGTCATGCTTTTCGATCTCACTCCCAAAGTTGGTCGACGTTGAAGCCAACCCCGCAAGTTATCCCGGCACATCCCACACTTCCGGGGCTGTCTGTGAAACTGAGGCAGATCCAAGAGTTCCGCGAGGCCATGCTCAGACTCTTCAGTTCCCTTCCAACTCCCTCTGATGCTCCTACGGGCGCCACAGAACCAAGAGGTCCTCCATCTCGGATAGCGCCCGGGGCTTCGCCCACTGCACCAGTTTGAATCCTCTGAGCCCAACACCGGGCCCTACCGGTGCCTTTGCCAACTTCACCTCCAGCTTCATATTCACGATGATCCTCAGAGCATTGACATTGATGCTGACTCTTTTGACGCCACAAAACACGGCACTACCCATTGTGCTATCTTCCTCCGAGCCCACTCTGTCCTGACCAAGGCCGAACTCAATGTCCATCAAGCCGCAGCCCTTCCTTCCTCCACCTGAGCCTCTCAGCAGCCCGGTTCCGTGGGTTAGACCTCATTACCTATTTGGGACAGACTCTGACAATGAGTATGATACAGGAAACTATTTTAGACCACCTTTCGATGAAGACAACTGGTATCAGGACCTCCTGGATACCAATGACCTTGACACCTCTTCTTATACTGGCCTAGTCTCACCTCCAGGCCTTGCCACTGAAGAAAGGGCCTCCTTCGCAATAGTTATTTGGAGGGAGGCCGACATTCTTGACCTCCAGCTCCCCACCTTGGAGATCAAAACTAATGTGCTAAAATTGAAGTACTTCAACCAGGGTAGACCAATACTGAGCCCTTGTTGCCCTATAATGAGGCCCTCATCTACACTCTTTTAGGGGCCAGGACCAAGCTTTGTTTTGGTTCATCGTCCTATTCCCGTTACCCTGCATTTCAGACTCCGTGCCCTTTCCAAGAGCTTGGTAGTGCAAGCTTTGACCAGTAGGGCAAACCCAAATGCTTTTCTGACTACTCCTCCGGATAGGGAGTCTAGCAGGCTAGAGAGCTTTGGGAAGAGGGTAATTTGTTCCACAAGTTTGGCTCTCCAGTTGTTCAATGCCAGTTCTCCCAGGGTTTCCAGAAGACCTTTGTCCTGTACTGTCCCAAGCCATACAAAATGGCTGTGATGCTGCAAAATTTACTATCCATTGCTTTCTATCGCCATGCCTGGTTACAATCTACGGGTTTCCCTGGCGATGTACCGTCATCTCTTATGGATATTACCTGTGACGGGACTCACTTTTTTAGGGACAAAGCGGACTCTGCCCTATAGTGTTTCAAAGAAAGCAGGGCCACAGCATGCTCCTTGGGATTTTCTTTCCCCCCACACCAATCGCATCAGCCTTTTTGACCCTTCCGTGGTTCTGGCAGGTGCATTCCATACAGACAACCACTTCAGCCTCAGCAGGGTTCCCAGCCCTTTCGTGGCCTAGGCCATGCCACCCACGGATCCCAGTCAGGGACAGCATGTCAGTCAGTCTTCCGTTCTCCTAACGGCCCCACTTGCCAAACCCTTTTAGCATTGCCCTTAGTAAAGCACAGTCAAGTAGATGCTGCACCGACACTCTTTGATGGCCTCTTATCTCTCCTTGACTGCAAGATACTCACAGAGTGTGGGCCTGACACACCATCTCCCTGCTCATAAATCACGACATCGGTTGGAGGCAAAGGGGCTATCGAGAGGGGGCCTGCATCAGAAGTGGGTCAGGGCTGTTACTCTCACTACTTCCTGGTGTCTAAGAAGGACAGAGTCCTTCGTCCTATTATAGATCTAAGTCCTCTCAACTCCATCCTTCAGAAGGACATATTCAAGATGCTCACTCTGGCCCAAGTCCTGACTCCCTTCGACCCTTGAGACTGGATTGTAGTGTTGGACCGCAGGATGCTTAGTTTCACATCCCGTCCTGCGGGCCTAGAGGCGCTATCTGTGGTTCAGTAGTGTACCCGGAACATTTTTAGTTCATTGTGCTCCCCTTTGGTCTCACCAGTACCCCTTGAGTGTTCATAAAAGTGGTGGCGCTGGTGGCAGCACATCTTCAAAGGTCAGGGGTATCTTCCCCTACCTCAATAACAGGTTGCTGTAGCCTGGCTAGCCACAGGCAGTTGTCACCCACCTCCAGTCTACGGTGACCCTCCTAACATCCTTGGGGTTTAGTATCAACATGCTGTGGTCACACCTGACTCCTCAGACGCTCCCTTTCATCACTGCCATTCTGGATACGGCCCTTTTCATGCCTTTCCACAGAAAGCAGAGTCCATGACATTCAGGCTATGATCCCGATCTTTCAGCCTCTGTCCTGGATTTCAGTGAGGTTGACTCTGAAGCTGCTGGGACTGATGGCCTCCTGCATCCTGCTGGTCAAGCATGCAATGTGGCATTTGGATCTGAAGTCTTTATAGGCCCAACATCAAAGGGATCTCTCTGACCATGTCCAGATATCCTTGGAGACACCAAAAGTCGCCCAGTGGTCATTGCTTGACCGCAACTGGGTCAGTGGCATATTCCTCTTCCTGCCCAACCCAAAGCTGACAGTGATGACCGATGCATCACTACTTGGTTGGGGCGGCCACCAGGGAGAGGTGGAGATCAGAGGTCTCTGGTCTCCGGCAGAGGGACGTCTCCACATGGTGGGCAGTCAAAATATCGGAAATAAAATATCGACATACACTAATATCGAAGTCACAATATCGAAGGGACAGAATATCGATGGACAGAATATCGACCCTAAGGTAAGTAATATCGAATTTTTTATATCGATGTAAGTAATATCGAAGTTAGTAATATCGAAATCAAATATATCGATGTTACTAATATTGATGTTACTAATATCGAGATTTGTATTATTGTAATGTATTTTGTTATGTTTTTAATATGTATGTATTATATGTTTTTATGTGAAGTGTTCTACTTGTCTAAAAATATATGTATACAATTTTTATATGTTAATAATGTTTTTTTTAAGTTATTGTTTTTTTTTTTGTACCGTTGCGAGTTGTGGGTTTATAGGGGAATAGGGTGGGAAGTAATTTAATTATACTAAATTAATTATTAATTTTTAGGAATTATAAATTAATTTTAATAATTTTTTGCGTTTAAGTTCTGTAGAGGGTTGTGGGTTTATAGGGGAATAGGGTGGGAAGTAATGTAATTGTAATTAAGTTATAATTTATTTTAATTAATTGGTATTGATAAATATATTATTGTTAATTAATTAAAAATTGGTAATTAATTTTTATTAATTAGCTATTAATTTTTATTAATTGATTAATTGATCATTATGTAATTTAATTGTAATTAAGTTATAATTTGTTTTAATTAATTGGTATTGATAATTATATTATTGTTAATTAATTAATAATTGGTAATTAATTTTTATTAATTCGTTATTAATTTTTAATAATTTATTAATTGATCATTATGTAATTTAATTGTAATTAAGTTATAATTTATTTTAATTAATTGGTATTGATAGTTATATTATTGTTAATTAATTAATAATTGGTCATTAATTTTTATTAATTGGTTATTAATTTTTATTAATTGATTAATTGATCATTATGTTAAGTGTATTATTTTATTATTGAAGTGTGTTGTGCGTTTATAGGGGAATACTTTCGGAAGTAATTGAAATCTAATTAAGTAATTATTAAATTTATTTTTGTGTATTGATAATTAATTTATTGGACATTAATTATTAATTGATAATTTTTTTTAATTAGAATTTTTTGGTTCTAAAAATTAATTTATTGTTTATTTATCATCAATTGGTAATTAAATATTATTAAATGTTATTTATTGATAAATTTAATTAATATATTAAGAAGTAATTATTAATGTTTAATTATTATTATTTTTGGTATAAAAAAGCATTTAATTGTTCAACATTAGTTAATTGGTAATTAAGTTTTAGTAATTTGTATGTTTTTTGTTATTAAAAATATTTTATTGTTCAATATTTATTATTTAGTAATTCATATTTATTAATTATTAATTATTGGTATTTATTATTAATTTATTGTTAATAAATTTTATATTGGTAATTATGTTTTTAATAATTATTTATTGGTAAATAGTTTACAGTTATTTAGGGGCTCATTACGATGGCGGGCGGAAGCACAACCGCCGTGCTGGCGGATGCAAAAACCACCAGTTACCGCCGGCACGCAGCAGTCCACACGCCCGCACAATTACGATGCGAAAAGTAGGCCAAACACCGCCGGCAAGCCAGCAACACCGTCCGCCATCAAAGTGCGCCCGTACACGTAGCGGCGCAGCACAACTGACACACACCGTCCGACGAAACACGTCCCGCCCGGCGCATAAATTACGATGCCGCAAACAAACGGCTCCCACGGCCAAGAGATACCGAACGACAAACCGAAGCGGTAACACGGACGCCGAGCACGGACAACGAAGAAGCGGCTCCCCCGAGCATGAATCCAGCACTGCAGGCCCTCCCCATGCTCCTGCTGATGCACCACCAAGGACGCAACGTACCGCGGAGACGCAGGTAGGCACACACACAACAAGTGCACGCAAACAGGGCACACAGTGCAAGGGCGGAAAAAGCGGACAACCCCCCACCAGCGCGTGTACACTACACATCCACCATTGCATCCACATATGACACACAGGCCAAATCGTAACATCGCGGAACACATGTGTACACACCACCTGGGACTAGGAACCAACGACCCCGTCACGGCCCCAAAGCGGCGATGACGCCGCCACACATGCGCACAACGCAGAGGCCAACCGCAGCGCCATGCATGCGTCGCACACAGACACAGGGACACAACCAAGCAGCACACACATCAGCCCCACCCCGAACGCACATGACACGTGACAGGCCTGCCACAGACATGTCCCCAACGCCCAATTCACGGACAACACCCAACGCCACACAACCGACGCACACATGTCAGTGAAGACACGCAACAGCAGGACACACCCCAGTGTAACAAACATGGCGTAGCACACAGCGGCGGCAACACCAACTAGGAGAAGCAGGGCCCCTTCGGGAAGAGGAACGCCAGTACCACACTGAAACACCCATACCACCCTACACATATGAACAAGACATATAAAACGGAACACCAAAGAGCCCGGGGACCGACAACAGGTGGCCCAAGAATAACATTCACACACAAGGCCCAACGCAGAGCGGAAAGGCAGCCTGCCGCCCACACAAGGGAGAGCAGACAGCACTGAATGACCTTCCATTCCAACTCCGAAACCACAGCCCTACGACAGAAGCCGGTGAATACAGCCATTGTCCAAGAATAGACCAACACAGGCATGCCGAGGAGACCGACCACAGGGCAGATAGCGCATATCACAGAAGCACACAACGGACGGGGAAGAAAGAAGAAAACACTCCCCCATGTCGGCCACATGCAAGTTAATTGGAAGGAGTCACACATCACTGACCTTGAACTGTCTGAGAAGCATGTGGGAAGAGGGCCCGTGTCCTCCAAACAAGCCAACAGAACACAAGTCCTGTCTCCCTACGACTACACAGAGCTCACAGCAACCTCGGAGCGTGCACATTGCAGACTGCACACACAGCCGGAGCACGCCACCACAACGCACCGCTGCGAAATGGCAACCGCAACACACCTACCCAACTACGCCGAACAACTCAAGCTGTACAAAACCAACCTGTTTCATACATTGGGATGCGATCTCCTGTCCCTGCTGAACGTAAGTTACCGACTGACTTACCGCATCACATTGTTCAGCTGCGTCATGCCCGTCTTCTACTGTCGGAGGTGTCCCTACCAGCATCCCGTGGAGATATGCCTCTCCAACCCGGCATGTCTGAAGGCGGACCTGCTACCACTACTCCTCCCTCTGGACGCACACGACAGGGCCTGCTCTGCCTATGGGGGCATGGCGTATGTGGCCAACATCGCACCCGCACTGAAATGGGACCACTGTGTCTCCACACGACGGATCATCGAGAACAGCTACATCGAATGTCACCCAGCATGCCCCATCATGGTCCTCCAAGGGACAACTTACGAACAACACCTTGACAGCCACCATCCGCTACATTGGCTGGCAAACATGTACACCACCAATGACATGGAAGCCCTGCTGGACGGCATCGCATACCTGACAACCTGTAAATTCGTCGGACCACAACGCAGGTTCCCCGATTGACCTATGATGTCCAACCCCGCACCCATGCTTAGCTTCCGCACGGACTGGCCAGTCACCACCACAACTGCCATACCAAACGACCGGCAACTGTAACCACACCATCAACGACATCGCCATGACATCGGATATGACCGGGACATGCACACTGTTCCCCATCACATCCAGGAACACCGCATGCATCGTGGGAGGCAGTGGCATGGGCTCTGTGTATCGCACCCACATGGACGGAACTGCACGAACAACCAGGACACGACATGGATCCAGCGCCCATGGACACACACACCGCTCAGTGGACATGAATAGGTCGCCTGGAGTCTGTGGGTGCTGCACCCCTCCCACCCCCGCCCCGGGAATCCCATACCAGGACCTTTGCATGGACGACAAGTGCATACAACAACAACACGACCCCAGTGACTGTGACATGTCCAGTAACCACCACAGTGCAACAACAAGTGGCACGCCGCTGCATGCACGCAAGCACATGCCCTGATGTCATCTCACATGCACGCGTGCATGAGGAACAACCGCAGCAAACCTGTCACATGGAACTGAGATGGACTGTGCCCATGATGCCAAGCGGTCTGGTAGGCTACATGTATACCGTCTGTGTCAAAGTCCGCAGCTCCGCAGCTATACGTAAATGTACATTAGCACAGCCTTGGCCAAGCAGATGTCACTCTGAAGCCCACATCCCACATGCAACAGCCAATCACATGTAACCCCACACCCTATCCCATTTGCAATCATGCTCAGTATATCCTCAACATGTATTCCGCTGCCAGTAGTGTCCACTATACTGCATCACAGAGGACAGAAGACTCAATATAATGTTTGAAACCAAAACTGTCTCCGCTGACTCATTTCACAAGTACGAATGAGAGAGGATGAGAGTATGTGAAGTACACGGCAGTCGTGACATGACCATGTAGTCCACTGGTATTGGATGTCAACGCAAATGAGTAGCACTACTGTGGAAGACACACATGTGTCGTGTGAAGTCGTATGGACGCAGTGCTCAGGTGGGTGGGTGCGACGGGTAGATGCGCACATGCCAAGTTGGAGCACGCCGTGTTGGGAGGGGTCATGAACAGTACACCACCGCTTCCCTGGGCATTGTGAGAGGACACCTGTCGGGGGGAGTGAACACGTGTGTGCACAGCAGCCGGGCACACGTACAAAGCGGTACCATGCGCACCTCAGCCCACCCTCTGTGGACAAGCTGGATCCTGTTGTGCGCCCGCCATGCCCCTTGACAAGGCACACACAGCCCCAGTCGACCAGGTGTAACCCCAACATAGTCAATCCGCACAGGCGATACAGGGCACGGGATGGCAGTGGAGCATGGTGTGTGAGAGGTCTCCTCGCGCTCCTCCTGGTCATATCACGCAGGCAATAGAACCTCAACGTCTAGCATGGCACAAGTCAAATGGAAGTGTAGGGGGACGCACCACAGCACGAGCAGCACTGACGTCACGGGAGGTGGCTCGCACCATCCCATCCATTGCCCATCATACCAACCACGCCACATGCCATTGCGACTAAGTGCAAGCGCGTGCGCCACCACCCCGAGCCCTCCCCAGAGAGGCCAAAGAGTGAATGTGTGGGCCATCAGCCACAGACGGACGCGGCCTGGCCGCAAGGGCAGCCACAGCCACTGGGTGTCGCAGGTGGCGGATCCGGAAGGCGAAGACTGTGATGCATAGTCCATGCAGGCCGGGTCTCCATTTGGGGCACCACGCAGGTGGACGGCGTCCCGCCACACATCATACCCTGAGACAGCCCACTCGTGCAACTGGACCCACACATACACTCCTTGCCCTCTCTGGTGCGAGCTTGGGGCTGCCTGTGCAGGCGCTAGCCTCGCAGGTGAGCATGCATATTGGGGGAGCGAGGGGAGGACATGAGGGCTGGGGCGAAGATGACTGTATCACTGTCAGTAAGTACAAGGGATGACCCAGATGTGGAAAGGAAGAGACGTGTCCCGTGTGTACTGCAACTAGTCGCCAATCCAACTACCCCCATGTCCGGAATGTAAGCCCGCACCTAGGCCCGCCCATCCGCCACATCGAACATACCACCAGCACGACAACCTTCCCATTCGAAACACTGACTGGGGGTGGCGACCAGTGTACAATCATGTGTAGCCTACCCACGCGTACATGTGGGCCCTCCATGATCCATGTCACCTGCGGCAAAGTCATGACATGCGCAATAAGGGAAGTGAGGAGAGCTGTCCGCCCCACGCGCAGAAGGTGCATCAGCTCCACAGACCCAGCAGCGAGTCCAGCAGGGGTCACATGTGCAGGAGCAGCTGTGCCTGGTGTGAAGGCACATGCATATAGACAGCACATCGACCAATGTGTAGTCTGCCCACATCTACAGTCCATCATCATGCGGACATAGGAATTGAACACAGGGCAACACATCTTCAGTTGGTGCACCCACCGTGACCAACAATGCGCAATCATCGACGTACCCGCCCTGTGCATGGCCCCCCACCCAACGGAGGCACATCCAGTGCCACCATCCCACACACACAAGCCTTCCACGGAACATGCTGTGTCCAATGGTCAGTACAGAGTCAGCGCCCATCTGGTGGATCCTGAACAGGAGACACATGCACACACATGCCAGCTCCCACTATGTACGTCTGCCACCTGGCACGTGCAATGTAACCTCTCACCTGTGACGTGTGACTGCAAGCACACAGCCGTCTTGGCATGGGGCTGTCAATGTGGACACCTGTCAATGTTTCGGGAGGTGTGATCCGTACAGTGCTGTACATAGGGTGCAGTGCTGACACCTACTACTGTCTCATATCCCCTCGTGCCACAGGTCCCACTTGTTTTGGCCGCTCAGCCTGTGCCCACATCGTCGTCGTCGTGTGCCATACTCATCCAGCCGCGGAAGCAGTTCCATGCTCAGCAGACATTCATGTTGCCGTGGCGTTGCCGCTTGACGGATATGCAGTCAGTCCCCATCAGCACGCCCCGCAAGTCATTGGGGCCTAGATCCCCATGTGCATGCACATGGCAGTGGTTTGTATCACTAGCCATTGCCATTGTTGGGAGACCTGTGTAAGTGTATTGTGGCCGTGCCGTCCCAGCTTGACAGCTGGGCTGTGGCTCATGTGCTTGCTCAGTCATGTCAGTGATGTGTATGCGAAATTGCTATGTGTCGTGTTGCTTTGACATGTGTCCTCTGCCATTGTCCCTAGGCGGAGACCGAACATTGACCGCCCATACCAATTGCTGGCGGACATGGACGATACAGAGGTTATTAGGAAGTTTCGGCTGGACAGGCCAACCCTGCATCGACTGTGTGCCATGTTAGAACCCCATCTCCGTCCCCGCAGGGTGTATCCGACTGCTGTCACCCCCACGGCTAAGGTGATGGCCGCCATGCATTTCTTCGCCACTGGGTCATTCCAGCACACAGTGGGCATTGGAGGAGGGATGTCCCAGCCCATGTTCAGCAAGGTGCTGAGGGATGTACTGGCAGCCATGATGCTGTACCGAAACAGGTACATCCGCTTCCCCAGGGCTCGTGAATTGGCGGCAGTGAAGGGTGCATTCTATGCCCTTGGCAGAATCCCACACGTCGTTGGAGCCATTGACTGCACACATGTCGGCCTTGTTCCACCACAGGCCACTGAGCACCTGTACCGCAACAGGAAGCACACGCACTCCCTGAATGTGCAAGTGGTGTGCCTTGCGGACATGGTGATCACCCACGTGTGTGCAAAGTTCCCAGGCTCGGCCCATGACGCACACATAATGCGCAACAGCATCTTGCCACGACTGATGTCCAATATGCAACAGGATCGTGCCTGTATTGTCGGTGAGTATGTGGAGTGGTGTAGCGTGCTGGTTGTGCGATGCTGTCCCCTGTCCAGTTGGAATTGCAACGGTTCTCTGTGTCCCTCACACCCAGGTGACTCTGCGTACCCGAATGGGGCATGGCTGCTCAGTCCATTGAGGAATCCTCGCACCCCAGCAGACGATCGCTACAATGAGGCACATGGGAGGACCAGACATGTGGTCGAGCGTACCTTTGGCCTCCTCAAGTCCAGGTTCAGGTGCCTGGACCGCACCGGGGTGCGCTGGCGTACTCCCCACAGAAGGTGTGCCGGATAGTGGTGGCGTGCTGCATGCTGCACAATCTGGCCATTCGGAAGCAGATCCCCCTCATCGTGGATGACGGAGATCAACCAGGGCCCCAGCCCGCAGACCAGGACAGCTCGAGTGAGGAGGACAGCGGAGAGGAGGAAGCTGGTAATGTGCGGCAGCAGCTCATCGCCCGCTACTTCACTTGACGGTGAGTGTCCATGTACGATGGCTGATGTGGCTGTATCTGTGCAGGTGTGTGTGTGCTGTGTCAGGGTGGCCGTTTGTTCACTGCGTGCTGTGTGTCAACGCTCCATGGCCAGGGTAGTATGCCACTGTTGGTGGCTGTGGCATTGTGCCCTATTGCTCTGTGCGATGTGTGTACATTGCTTGTAGTTGTTGACATGTACTGTGTGACACACTCATTGAATGTGCTCCTGTTCTGTCTCCCACCCCTATGTCCCTACAGGCCCTCCGGATTCAATTGCCATGCCACGCATCAGGTGCCTTTCCGCCCAAGGTGGCCGTTGTATTCCGTACAAATAAAACACAGGGCACAAACAGCAGTTAGTGTAAAAGGTGCATTTATTACAAACTGTGACATGTGATTGTGTGTAAGGTGATGACAAAAGTGGTGCGTGCAGTGACAATGAGCTGTCGGTCATGGCTGCGTGATGCTCAGGGTGTACCCACTGGTTCTATGTCCATAGTCCAACACACACATGCCATCCAGATGGCTGTGTGGAGTGGGATCGTAGTCCAAGTCAATGCAGTGGCTGGTCAAGGAAGGCTGGCGGAAGGCTGGCTGGCTGCCTCACTTGCGTTTGGAGCGTGCGAAGTCCTCCCGGGAGATCTGTTTCCACTTCGGACGCCCCCTTCCACGTTTGCGAGGGGGTGCCTGCTTGCGACATGCTGGTGGTTGAGGTGTGCTCACTGGCTGTGGACGCAGGGGAACTGGACACTGCTGCTCCACCCTGCGCCCCGGCAGGTGGTGGCGGAGGGGAGCTGCTGTCCCTGGCTGTGACCTCACCGCCACCACCAGCTGGCCCATGAGGTCCACGAGTTGGCCCATACGGGCGTCCATGGACCTCAGCACCCCCAGCACCTCACGCGTGTCTGAAGCAGACCGGACCCATTGTCCTTGGGCCTCTTCATAGGCCCCAAGGACTCTGGCCATTTGAGGCAGGGCATGGCTCCCAGGGGAGGCTGGCGTTTCCCTGACCCTGCTCCTCCTACCAGTCCTGCTGCCACCGGCCCTGCCCACTAGCCACATTGCTCACCACGGTCCTCGCTGTGGCTCCCAGGGTGGATCCAGTCGGCCGGGCCACCACCTGCGCTGGGGCTGGTGCCAGCGAAGACGTGGTGGTGGTGGCGGCGGTGGTGGTCGGTGCGGCGATGGTGGCGGTTGCGGCAGTGGTAGTGGCCACAATGACCGTGGGTGTGGCCGCAACGACAGTGGCAGCAGGGGGCTGGGAATGTTCAGCAGCCCTGGATGATGGGTTGGTGGGTAGGAGGGGTCCTGGGGAGCGGCTGGGCCCTGCCACACCAGATGGGCCTGCTTGGTGGTCCGTGTCCGAAGAGGAGGACAGATCCTCCAGATCCGTGTGTCCTCGTTGGGGGCTTGTAGGCTGGCTGTGCTGGCTGCTGGCTCCATCCCCAGCATCCAGCAGTTCGTCACCTGTGGAGAGAATGAGATTTGTTATTGTGTTGCACCTGGCGAAGTATGTATTTGTCGTCTGACATTAACAGTTCGTGCAATCTCGTACATGGGTTTCCCGGAGGCGTGTGTGTGGCTGTAGCATCTGTAGTTGTGTGTGCTTGGCAATGGGACTGTGTGCTGTGCACATGTGGCATGGGACGGATTGGCCATGCCGATGGGTGTGTTGCTGTGCCCCTACTTATTGTGACTCTGGTGTATGCGGGCTCCTGGCCCATCCTGGGTCTGGTTTGTACTTTGCTTTTGGTGTTCAGATGGGACGCTTAGGAACGCATATGGCAACATGGGGGCCATGCCCCAGATTCGCATTTGGGAGGGAATATGCTTTTGGGGTTCAAATGGAACGCTTAGGAACGCATATGGCAACATGGGGGCCATGCCCCAGATTCGCATTTGGGAGGGAATATGCTTTTGGGGTTCAAATGGAACGCTTAGGAACGCATATGGCAACATGGGGGCCGTGCCCCAGATTCGCATTTGGGAGGGGATATGCTTTTGGGGTTCAAATGGAACGCTTAGGAACGCATATGGCAACATGGGGGCCATGCCCCAGATTCGCATTTGGGAGGGGATATGCTTTTGGGGTTCAAATGGAACGCTTAGGAACGCATATGGCAACATGGGGGCCATGCCCCAGATTCGCATTTGGGAGGGGATATGCTTTTGGGGTTCAAATGGAACGCTTAGGAACGCATATGGCAACATGGGGGCCATGCCCCAGATTCGCATTTGGGAGGGAATATGCTTTTGGGGTTCAAATGGAACGCTTAGGAACGCATATGGCAACATGGGGGCCATGCCCCAGATTCGCATTTGGGAGGGAATATGCTTTTGGGGTTCAAATGGAACGCTTAGGAACGCATATGGCAACATGGGGGCCATGCCCCAGATTCGCATTTGGGAGGGAATATGCTTTTGGGGTACATGCTGTGAGCCATGGGTGCCGAACGTGACATGTGTTGTGGCAGCATGACAGTGCATGGTTTGAGGTGTGTGCATGCTTGACATGGCCTGCATATTTGCTGTCTGTTGTGATTACTGGACATGGCATTGGACGCATCGTTATGAGTGAGTGATGGTTGTGTGCCAGCCAACGTATTGCAGTTGTCCCATCTCCTTGGTGTGCGTGCTGCCCTGTGCCATGTGCATCACTGCAGTGCTCGGGGGGTGTGGCCCATGTTGTGTGTTGTTGCTCACAGTGTGTCGTGCGCTTCATTGACTTCTGGCACATGGTTGGTCATGGGCATGTATCTTAGCGTGACTGCTGTATGTGTGGCAGCTGTGCGGATGACATGCCTTTCATGAGACTGGGGCTGACGGATGGGATGGATGGTATGTTGTATGTGCATGGTGTGTCTGTGTGTTTGATGGGTTCAGTGGTGTTCGTGTGCATTTATGTTGTTCCGCTCTGTTGCGTCTAGTGTTGTTTGTCTTACATAGGCGTAGTTGTGGGGTGTGTGGTTGACAGGCAGTAGGGGCTACATGGACAGGACTTCAATGGTGTTTCGGTTGTGTGTGATGAGTTGCACAGTGGCTGCCGTGTGGTACTATATTCAGTGTGGCTTGTGCATGCAGACGTGGCTCCTTGGGTGTTGCTATGTCTGTGATGGGTCATGTGGGGTGTGAGTCTGTTGTTCATGTCCGTGTGCACATTGTTCACTTGTTCGTGACGGTGGGCGGTGCTGCGTGTTCGTCTGCTACGTGACATGTCCCATGTGTTGGTCGTGTTATGGTCCTCATGCCTCCAGTAATCCAGCCCTGTCCAGTTTCCCACCTGCAAGTTGTTCGTGCGTGCACTGTACTGGATGCCACATGGCTCTTAGCGGGGGTGCTCCATGTTGCAGGTCTGTGGGGGTGGGGGGGTGTTGTGGGTCGTGGGGGTGGCTGGACACCCACTGACACCGATTGCTGTGGACCGTGATGTCTGCCTTTCGGCTGTCATTGTGCACTGCGGTGGCTGACACGTGGCTGTGGGGTGTGGGGGATGCTCCTCCTTGCTGTGCTGTGGGACTAGGGGCCTGGTGTGTGTTGTACTTGGGCTGTCCACCGTCCCACCCACTGCACTTTGTGTTCCTGCCACTTACCTGTTACTTGTCGGTTAGTGCAGCTGTGGCGGACACATGGGTGTGGTGGGTGCTCGTTGTGGCGCTTCTGGCATATTTGGGGACCTGTTGGTGGTTACGTGGCTGGCTGAGTGTACACATGTCCCCACGTATGTTACAGTTGTTCGGTTTGGGCTGTGTGTGGTGGTGTCTGTTGCATGTGTGTGTGATGTGTTGTGTATTGTGTGCTGGACATGGGGGTGTTTGTCCCTGGGAGCTGTGGCATGGTGGTAGTGCATGTGAGTACATAGCGGTGTGCTGGTATACATTAGTTTGTACTTACCAGCCTCCACTCCCCCTGCTAATCCGGCGAGGATCTCCGGATGTATTATGACTCGCACCTTCTCCTCCCACGCTTTGAAGGTCTTGAAGAGCGCGGGATTCCCTCCGCCAGTGACGGCAGCCAGCTCTCTGTTTTTGCCCTCCTTCTTCTTGACCAGGCTCTTTACGTCATTCCAACGTTTGTTTATTTCTCCTCTGTTCCTGGGCAGGGTCCCGACTGCATTGACCTGGTCTACGATCCGGTTCCACATTCTGTTTCTGGTGGCTAGTGGTGTGTGCTGGACCATGTTCCCATAGATTTGTGGGTACACCTTGATGATCTCGTCGACCATGACCGTCAGCTCAATGGGCGTGTACTTGGGCATTCTTTGTGGTGCCATGGTGTTTGTGGTGCTGGTGCGGTGTGTGTTGTGTAATGTGCAGGGGGTTTGTGGTGCAGGTGTTTGGTGGTGGTCGTGGTGGTGGTGGTGGTTGTGATGTGTGCGTTTCTGTGGTGTGCTGCTGTCCTTGCTGTGTCACTGTGTCCTCTCCTCTCCTCTCTGGTTTGCAATGTAGCAAGGGGTTGTGGTCTGTGGGAGTGGTGCTTTTGTACTCACCTATGTGGGTGTGTCCTCATGGTCTGTTGTTTTCAGGTGTGTTGTGTCTGGGGTTCTGGCCTTTGTATTTTTTGTTTGTCCGGGGGGTGTTTTCGGGATGTGTACTGTGCTTGTGTATTTGTGCGTGCCTTGCTGTGTGGACTTGTTGGCCATGTTGTGTGCTATTGGTTTTGTGAGCGGATGGTTTCTGTGCAGGTACGTGGGCGCCATGGCTTCTGCCGTGTCGATTCTCATCGGCGTTGTTTGCGCTGGCGGGCGGTATATTTGTGGTTTTCCCGCGCTCATGGCGGTGCGATCGTAATTTCACGTGCGGTGTGTCGGCCGTGAGGGCGGGCGGTTTTGTGTTGTCGTGCGTGTTTCCGTCCGTGGCGGGCGGTTTGACTCCGACTCGGACGTTGGCGGGCGGTATTTTGTGTGATTTTTCCGCCGATGGCGGTTTTCGGTTTGTGTAATCGTAATGGCGTGGTCGGTGTTCAGACGGTGTGTGCGGGCGGATTTTTGCCGCTTCCATGCCTGGCGGATTTTTTTACGCCGGGTATCGTAATGGGCCCCTTAATCATTCATTAATTATTTAAAAAATATATTTTATTTATAAGTATGTTATTTGTAACTTCTACGCTATCCAACACTTTCCCTACTATTGCACTCTCTGGAGTTGGACTAGTCATTTTTACCCCTACGCTATCCAACACTTTCCCTACTGTTGCACTCTCTGGAGTTGGAATAGTAATTTTTACCCCTACGCTATCCAACGCTTTCCCTACTGTTGCACTCCCTGGAGTGGGAATAGTAATTTCTACCCCTACGCTATCCAACACGTTCCCTACTGTTGCACTCTCTGGAGTTGGAATAGTAATTTTTACCCCTACGCTATCCAACACTTTCCCTACTGTTGCACTCACTGGAGTGGGAATATTCATTTTTACCCTCCCGCTATCCAACGCTTTCCCTACTGTTGCACTCCCTGGAGTGGGAATAGTAATTTTTACCCCTACGCTATCCAACACTTTCCCTACTGTTGCACTCACTGTAGTGGGAATAGTAATTTTTACCCCTACGCTATCCAATACTTTCTCTACTGTTGCACTCTCTAGAGTGGGAATAGTAATTTTAACCTCTACGCTATCCAACATTTTTCTTACTGTTGTTTTTTTGGGAGTTGAAATAGTATTTTTAATCTCTCCGCTATTTAATATTTTTGTATTATTTTAGTTAATGTAGTATATAATTAATTTTAAAAATATTAAAAGTAAATTTTATTTTTTTAATTTGTTATATATAATTATTTAATTTGTATTTATGTTATTGTTTTGTGTATAGATGTATTTGTAATTTATAATATTTTTTATTAATTTATAATTTATTAAAATAATTATTAAAACTGATTATTAAGTAAGTATATATATTATATGTCTATGTTTAATTAATGTTTTATTAAATTATATATATTACTTATTAATTTTAAACATTATAAAATATTTTTAACTATGTTTATTTTATTTATATTTTTGTACTTACCATGTTGTAGATAGGATATCGATATTGTTGACATCGATATTCTTGCTCCGATATTTTTGTAGGTCGATTTTTTGACCTTCGATATTTTGTCAGTGATCCCTCCACATCAAACTTTTGGAGCTGAGAGACATCTGCTTAATGCTGAAAGCCTTCCTGCCCACCATCAAGAGAAGACTGGTGTAGGTGCTCATAGACAACACCACTGCCAAGTGGTATTACAACAGACAAGGTGGGTTGGGGTCATGAGCCCTGTACCAGGAGGCTCTGCGCCTCTGGAAATGACTGGAATATCAAGGAATCTTCCTGGTGGTGAACCACCTGGCAGGATCTTTAAAAGCAAGGTTGGACAAACTCAGCCATCCACACTTAGTGAATAACGAGGGGCAGTTACACCCAGAGGTGGCACAAGATCTGCTCCATGCAAGAGGTGAACCTTGGCTCAATCTCTTCGCCACTGCTGAGAATGCACAATGTCAGCAATTCTGCAAGTTGGAGTTCCCAAGGCCTTTCTCTGTCTCTCACTCTCGAAGACTTGTTCTGCCTACAGTGGGACTTCTGTAGGCCTTTCTGCAGATACCACTCCTGCCCAGGCCATCCTAGTGGCCCAGATTGGGCACAGAGATTATGGTACACAGATCTTCTAGGAATGAGCATCTGTCCTCCGATCAAGCTGCCCCTCTGGGAGGATCTGCTGTTACAGCAACAGGGCAGGGTCTTACTACCTGACCTTCGCAATCTCTATCTTCATGCTTGGGATCTTTTTAGTGGAAGAGTCCAATTCCCAGAATGAGGAGGGTGAAAGGATAGAACGGTGACAGCGGAAACCTATTACCTTACCGAGGTGGGTGATGTCATCTTAGCAGCCAGGTGTCCCTCAATAAAAACGGTAGACTCCTGCCATTTGGACTAATTTGTGGACTGGTGCAGCACACAACAGACAGACACCCTCGAGACCAAGTTGTCTGATGTTTTATTTTTACCCTCACCCAGCAAAGCTTTGCTTTGGGCACAGTCAAAGGGTACCTTTTGGCTCTTTCTTCCTTTTTACAGTTGTCGTACCAGTCCTCTTTATTTAAATCACTTGTTGATGCACTTTTTGAAAGGACTGCAATATTTGTTTCCTATCCCTTTGTTATGGTGCAGTAGGACCTTAACCTGGTCCTCGCTTATTTTGTGTACGCCCTTTGAGCCTCTGCACAGCTGTCCTTTGCAACTACTCACCCTCAAGACAGTGTTCTTCACTCTAAACTCTTTGCCAACCCGCTGTACACCACCTCTTTTCCTGACAAACTAGTTCTGCAGACTCAAGCATCCTTTTTCCCAAAGAAGTGAGACCATTCCACTTTGGTCATTCTATGCTCTGCCTCACTCCTCGGAGGAGGAGAGACTCCCTCGCCTAGACATTTTACATCCATTGTACCAAAGAACGCAGAGTGGACGATCAGCTCTCAGTGGTGCTCGTAGGATGGAATAAGAGAAAAGCTGTGCAGCAAGTGACCATCTCTCGCTGGTCCTTGCTCTGCATAAAGATCTGCTACACATTAGCCAAGAAGCAGCCCCCGTAAGAGTTAAGGGATCATGTTACCAGAGTCAAGGTTGCTACCACTGCATTGGCACATGAAGTTCCTGTTCTGGATATTTGCTAGCAGGCTACATGGGTGTCTCTCCACACGTTCACCAAACACTACTGTCTGGACAGCCAGATTGACCGAGAGGAGCATTTCGCCCACTCAGTCCTAAAGTTTTTTTTGTTTTGACCAGATTCACAGACCCACTTCCGAATAGATATTGCTTAGGTATCCATTCAGAAGATGAGGAATCTGCGTTTAGAAGTCTCTATCAGAAAGGCAAGTTATTTACTTTCGGTAACACTCTTTTTAGTAGAGACTATTTAACAGCAGATTCATCACTTACCCTCCCATCCTCCTCATTTTGTGAATCAGACTTGTTCTCTAAAAAGATCTCAAGTCTATGAATTTACACACTGGTCGATCCAATTTGCTGCTGGGGCTCTGCGTCTCGGGGCACGGACAGTCTCAAAAGCAACTGACATCAGCATGCAGGAGTGCCACCTATGTTGGCTCCAGACGTCATTTCTGGAGCAGAACGGCATCATTGTGGAGCTGCACTGTGCCACCTACCAGTGCACAGAGGTACTGCTCAAAAGTTTCCCGATCTAGTCTGCCGTTTGTAGAAGTATTCAAAAGGTGAGGAATCCATAGTTACCCGAAAGAGCGTTACCAAAGGTAAGTGTTAGACCTGGCATTTTTGGTGTGTATTTCCAGTGTCTGTTTTGCTTCTGACCTCCTGTTTTCACTGTGGGCTGCATTTAATTTTGGTGATTTTAGAACTCTGGGTATTTTACCACTGCTGATCAGTGCTACAGTACAAGTGCTCCCGGTGTAAATTGTGATTATGATTGGTTATACATGATTGGCATATTTGGTTTACTGGTAGGACCATTGTAAAGTGCACTGTGTGTGCCCATGGCCTGTAATTCAAATGCTACTACTGGGCCTGCAGCACTGGTTGTGCCACCCACATAAGTAGCCCTGCAACCATGTCTCAGACCTGCCACTGCACCCACTTGCCAGGCCTAAACCTTCCCTTTTTCTACATGTAAGGCACCCCTAAGTTAGGCCCCAGGTAGCCCCATAGGCAGGGTGCAGTGTATGTGAAAGGTAGGACATGTACTGGTGGGTTTTACATGTCCTGATAGTGAAATACTCCTTATTTCGTGTTTTACTATTGCAAGGTCTAACTCTCCCATAGGTTATCATTGGAGCTGCCTTGTAACCTCTTACAAGTGTAACTTACAATTGGGAAGACAGAGATTTGGAGTTTGTGGTCCCTGAACTCGCAATTTAAAAATACATCTTTTAGTGAAGTTGGATTTTAAATTGTGTGTTTTGAAAATGTCACTTTTAGAAAGTGGGCATTTTCTTGCTTTACCATTCTGTGCCTCTGCCTGCCTGTGAAATCCATATCTGGTTTAGACTGACAGTTGGGCTGTTTGTGCATTCACTCGAGACAGTCACACAAAGGTAGCTGAGCTGTGCCCTGCATATCCCGATGGCACATCACCAGGCTGATGGGTCTTCTTGAGCTAGAGTGGTGGGAGGAGTTGTCACTGACACCTGAGTAGGGCTGTGCCTGTCCTCACATAAAGCTGTCTCCACCCCCCTGTAGTGTGTCTGGAGCCAGGTCAGGGAAAGGCAGGGTCTTGTGCATTACAAAGACTTTCCTTTGAAGTTTGCGTACTTCAAAGGCAGAAACTGGTATAAGTACTGGAGCTGTGAAACCATAACTTCAGAACACTTCTAGACCAAGAGGAGATTCTGCCATTAAGAGATGGAGATGCTGTTGGAGAGGAACTGCCACTCTACTTGTTGCTGTGTGTTGCTGGCCTGCTGCTTGCTGCTTCTGTCTTGGACAGTGAAAGGACTGGACTTTGCTTTTTGTATCCTGCTTGCCAAGGTTCTCCAAGGGCTTGTGTGTGCTTGCCTCCTGTTAAGAGGTCTCAGGGCCATCAAAGACTTTACACGCAGCCCCTGAACTCCTCTGCTGGGAGTTCTGACCTGCCAAGTGGTGCCAGCTCCAGTTCTGGACCCTTGGAGGTGGCTTTGCTGCAAAGAAGAGAAGAAAATCCATTCATCGCAGTTCAGTGCCTGTTTTTCCTGATGCAGCACCACATTGTGGCTGAAAAAACAAAGCATCACCGCGGTGCGACTGAAGAATTGACACAACGCCTGCTGTGCGACTAAAAGATCACCGCAGCCTGAGTCTTGAGCACCATGTCTCCGATGCCCAAGACACCCGCTCCAACTCCACTGCATGCCCTGCTGTGCGGCTGAGGAAATCGACGCATCATCTGCCACGTGGCTGGAAAATTGACGCAGCGCTTTTTCGCCACTGCCACATCGACCCAGTGCATCTGGATTTTTGACGCATCACACCTGTACACCAAGTATTTCATCGACGTTGCCCAGCAGTAAGGAACCGTGGCCGCGTGTGCAAAGTTCCACGCATCACCTCCCCTCTAGTAAGCAATCGACGCATCACCTCCCCTGACAGCAAGGAATCGACACATCACCTCCTCTGCACCGCAGCAGGGAATCGAAGCATCACTTCCTCTGGCAGTAAGAAATCGACGCATCACCCCCCCCTACGAGTAAGAAATCAACGCATCAATTTGTTTTCTGGTGCCTCATCTCCCCTGTGCCTGTTTTCGTCTTTGAGTTTGACGCATCCCAGGCACTTTGTTATAAAAGTGATGCATCCATAGTTTCCTATGGACTGAACTGTTTTGAACCTTCTAAATGTGATAACTTTGCTTGTGTATGTTGAATTTTTGTCATTTTAGTCTTGTTTTATTCAGATAAAGATTGGCTATTATTCTAAACTGGTGTGGTGTTCATTTTTAGTGTTTTCACTATGTTACTGTGTGTGTTCTGTACAAATGTTTTACACACTGTGTAGGAGGCTGGTTTAGTATATGGTGCACACTTAAGTGATGCACCTTGCACTAACCCAGGCAACACTTTTGGTGGTTTTAGTGTTCTTTGATGACCATAGAAAGCTCTCAAAGGGTTAGCTGTGGAGACCAGCCTTCAGGCTTATCTTGAAGGATTGGTAAGCAGCTTATTTCACCAGTTTAACCATATAGTGTAGGTTAAATGAAAAAAAGAACCTCACAGTGTTTATATAAAAATACTTCTATTTATTACACAACACTTACTAACACATTGGTATATCTCCTACCCGGAGAGATCAACACAATACACCAAAATACTTCAAATGCAGTAAGGTAAGTAGCACAAAATACTGTGGGAGACCAAACCATATATTAAGAAAGTG
Organism: Calotriton arnoldi; assembly: GCA_963921515.1. Classification (NCBI taxonomy): domain Eukaryota; kingdom Metazoa; phylum Chordata; class Amphibia; order Caudata; family Salamandridae; genus Calotriton; species Calotriton arnoldi. Next base: position 2,977,275 of record CAWUFW010001032.1, read on the forward strand.
GAATGCGAACTGCAAAGGAAGACGGGATGTGGACCAAAAGACCCAAAGGAGCAGGGACACAAGGAATCACCCAAGGTAAGTACCCAGGAACCCCACGGAGGCTGTGTGCAGAGTGGGAACACAGCTGCGTGACCAATGGAAGTCAATGGAGAAGTCGTGGTTTCAGTTTTGCAGAAGAAAGATTCTTCCCAGAGGACCCAGAAGAATTCCCTTGGAGGACGGAAGGTTGGAGAGCCACCCCACCCATGGATTCCCCGGGAACCAGGTTACATACACCAGGGAAGCTTGGTGCATAGGGTTGAAGAGATGTCGGAAACCTCCGTAGACGATAATGGACGACTTAGAAGAAAATGCATCTGGAGAAGAAGGTGAAGAAGTCCGATGGAATCCAAGAGTGGAATCTGGGAGTGAAGAACCTTCAAGTAGCGGGAACCAGTCTATGCCACTCAGAAGTGACCAGGAGGCACGAAGACACAATGCCCACCAATATCAGGAGGTTCAGAAGAGTCAACTGTGACCTTGTCGCTGCAGCTGTGAGGATCAGGCGATGCTGATTAAGACCAGGAGCAATGCACGAGCTGTCCCACATTGGATGTCGGTGACTAGGTGGTCGTTGTCCGGCAGGAGCACCAACAATTGTTGGTTTGGAGAACGAAGAAGGAGCAACGTTGGGACCAGCAAGGTCCAAGGGATTCACCAACAGCAGGAGAGTCAGTTCAGGCCTGAGCAAGCAGGAGAGCCCACTGAAGCAGTAGAAGACCCTCAGAAGGACCCACAGGCCAAAGGCACAGGAGTCGCAAGAGGACCTCGAGCAACTCACCAAAAACGGTTTAGAGGATGCGGTGAGGATGCTGAGCTTGGAGGGAAGAGATTCTGGATGCTGGAGCTTCTTGTAGCCTGAGGATCTCTGGATTGCAGAGCCAACAAGCCTTGGCAATGGCAAGTCGATGCAGTGCACAAGGTTTCGGTCCCAGCGGTTCCGACGAGGGTGTTGCAGGGATTCTGCCCAAGACAGAACTATGCGTAGGATTATGGGACCTTAGTGCATAGGAACTGAGTGATCCTACTACCTTAGTACCCATGAGCCCAGGACCGACTAGCTATAGTGTCTCACTTGCCCTACTACTCACTCACAGAGAAACAAGTGATTTGACACCCCAGAACACAACACTCCCGAATCTCTTAGAAGTCCCGGTTGCAAGACACCCCCTTTCGCTCGCACTCTTGTACCTGTCCACAATAGGATCTAACAGAGACACAAACCAGTTAAAAATATTTATTTTAACTAACGTGCTCTAACATGCCACAACAAGCAGGAAAATGAAAAATACAAATACAGTCAGCAAAGCAGCTGGTCCATAAATCATGAAAGGAGATGACATCTTAAAAAGACAGTATAGCCTAACCTCCCTCCCCTTGCTTAGAAGCAGATTTATTATATATTAGAAGATCTCTGGGTTTTGTCTGCAGACCCCATACCTTAGACTAAAGATGGTAGTTCTACATCATAGGTGCTGTCTCTCTCTTCTCCCTAGAAAGGTCCCTCTCCAAGTGTGTGCCCCTATGTATGTATCCCAATAAAAACCAAAGTACGATTTCCAAACAGCAGCTTAATTGGTATGTTTTGTCTAGGTCCTAGGGCCTGACCAGAAGAGAATAACAAGGGGCATTGTTTATGGACCTTGCTCACAATGTTCAGACTAAATCCCAGGAACTGGCAGACAGTGAACACAGCAGTCGGTTCTCATGTGAAAAGTACTAACAAAGTCTTTGCAAAAATAAAGCCCTGTAGTAACGTGCGCAAAGCCGCGTACTGTCTGCAGCGTGCTCATACTAACTTAGAGAAGACGACAATGTCCCCATGTCCTAATGTATGAATAATTTGTGTGAGCGGCAAACGTTCCTTAAGAGCAGCCACTCGGACCCAAAGCGTTTTATGCTTTATTGCGCTACCTCTAGAATCACAAAAATCATTTTGTGACCAGAAGAACAAGTTGTCATTGAAGGATTGTACACAGTAAAAGGAATCGCACACTACAAGAGTAGGGACTTCAGGATCAGCAAACTCTAGAGCCAAAACCAAAGCATGTAACTCTGCTAATTGTGCTGTACAATCCCCAAGGGATTGTGTGTGCACCAAGAAAGATTTGAAATCACCATCAACTATCGTGCCTACCACAATTGCGCAGGTTGCGAAATAAGAATGCTTAGAACCAATGGGAGGCTGTGCAGAACCATCAGTGTAAATAATGCATTTGTACTGATCAAGAGGAAGCAATGACAATGGAGGAGGATGAACATGTTCATATTGTAAACACTCCTGCGTTTGCAAAGAAGGGTCAAAGATAAAATGACATCAGCCGACGTCAATGAACTAACCCATTGTATCCAACGGGGATGTAAAGCCTTAGCATTTGGAACACTCGCCTTTGTGACTGCTTCTAAAGCAGGGACCGGCGAAACCATGAAAATGCGTTTTCCCTGAGCCAGAGAGCGTTCTTTTAGAATTGCCATCTGTACAGCGGTCAAAAAAAATTCTGTAGAAGAGAAACGCAACTCTGCTGGAGTATAAAAATGCGATTTATAAGCAATGGGCACTGTGTCCCCTTCATTGAAAGTCACGTAAGTAAATCCTAACGCTCCTGGTACAATCTGTATGACCAAATTTGTGGTTTTGTCTCTTGTGAACAAGAACTGGTCGCAAGCAGATCAGACTGCAAAGATCTAAGTACTGCAGTATGATCCGGAAGATGAAAAAGAGGGTTGTATGAATGTGTAAAGCGGTTTGATACGCTGGGCATAATCAGGAATGTAAGTCCTCCCAAAATTTTAAAAAAAACAGCAAAGATTGCAATTTTTTAAGGGTAGATGTAGGTTGCAATTGAGCACATTTCTCCAGAAAGTTGGGGGCCAAACCCCTACCTTCGTTATTCAGTTCATAAACAAGGAAAAGGACAGCCAAGAAGGCTCTATGCGATTTAGCAAAATTGAATTTGTAACCCAAGTTAGCAAAGTGTGAGATAATGCGGTCCACACGCATAAGATGCATATTTATTTAATCATCCGTCAAGTAAATGTCATCAACGTACGAGAAGGCATCTGGGTCAGTCTCATGTAAAATTGACACAATACGTGCCGCAAACACACCTGGGCTATTCTTATATTCCATAGGCAATCTCGCATATCGTTTCTGACTGCCTAGCGCTCTGAATGCAGTCAAGTCATGGCTTTCAAGAGCCAAAGTGTGACTAAAAAATCCATTGGAAATATCTAAAGTTTTATATTTTTTTCAAACAATGTTGTTTACTAACTCAGAGCTATGTGTGTTCTGTACCACAAAGGTGCGAACATGACTGTTTAAATGACGCTAATCTAAAACTATACGATATGAACAATCCGGTTTCAATATCGGAAAAAGAGGAGTGTTCATCAACGAAACACAGGGTTCAATCTCGCACAGATATTGGGTCAGAATTTCACCTACGGACGACTTAGCATCACTTTTAATTGGGTTTTGGAGTTGTGGCTGTGGTGTAGAACGCAAAGAAATTACATGCACCGGCGAGACGCTGTCCCAACCCACTTGATTGCGATATAATGCTGGAGCTAGGGCTAGTGCCCACTCCAACGCATATGCAATTTTAGCCTCTCTGGCACATATTGCAAAAAAATTGGGAGAATAACATTCTCCCCTCTAGAGGAAGCAAGGACAAAAGGGGGAGGCCAATCAACCTCCGCCAACAAAATATCATACGAAGATGTGAGATTATCCCAAAAGACTGCCTTAATAGTGCGTTTAATATCACCTTCAATTTGGAGGCTTACTTCATAAAGCCTATCCGGAGGGGCAACTTGAGTCTCAGGTGTTTCCACGGTAATAAAAGTGTCAATTGCTTTCGCCTCCAGACTCCGGTGGAGTGTCTGTCGCACTATGGTAACCTCCGCCGCGCTGTCGAGGAGGGTTGCCACCCCAACTCCTGTCGAGGAGGAGGGTTCTCACCGTCTGAGGCATACTTTGCAGTCAAAGCGGCAACTTTTTTCTTATGAAATGGGGCTCGATATTGAGGTGGTTCCTCCTTTTTGACTTTCACGTCAAACTGGCGCTGCGGGTCACTTCTCGTCTGGGTAGATTCGCCTTGTCTGTGATCCTGTCGCCCTCCTCCATCAAATTGTTGATCCGACGATTCCTGAAAGGAACGAGGAACAGGAACTGAAACCTCTTGGGTGTCTTAATTTTAGAGCAGTCACGCAAATCATTTCTACGTTCAGAAGCGTCAGGTGGAGGCGAACCAGCACGAGAACCAGGCTTCTGCTGTTGCTGCCGCGCATTTTTATTCCAAGCCTTTTTAGGAAAGACCAGATGACCCTCCTTCTCAGGAGGGGGTTTACTCTGAGTCAGTGTATGTGGTCGAATTCCCAAGCTATTGCGACCAATGATGTATACACAGCCGCAATAATAATCGGTAACTATCGCTCCCGATCCACGTCCACCACCACCGCTAGGCGTTGGCGCACCTGTAAGCACACTGCTTCACCTTTAATGTTAGGAAATGGAATCAATCAAAGAATAGTTGCTTAACACATGGCAGAAATGGTAGTTTCCTTTTAGAGAATAAAATGCATATTGAATAACGTTGGAACACAAAACTACACAACACTCGTTAGTAGATGCTGGTAAAAGTATTGTATTACATAAATTGAAACTCTCGTATATATTTACAAATATTTACAGGGCTGTCAAGGTGACAAAAGTAGTCTGTGAAGGCTAGCCATAAATCCGATCAGGAGCTTCCATCTAATTGAAGTGACATTTGGTGCTCAGTGATAGTGGTGCAGTGCATATATACAAAGGGGCCGATTCCGATCTCGGCCGGTAGGGCTCCGAATCGGATTCGGCTTAACCGGATCCGATTCGGAGCCCTATTTCCCGACCGATTCGTACGCGCGTCCGGCGGGCGAGTACGATGCGTATTCGCCGACCGACTCGTCCGGGCGTCCCGACCGCTCCGACCGACTCGATCCCGGGTCTAACCGCACCGACCGACTCCGCACGGACACGACTCGCACCGCGCAATGGAGACGTTCCCCGGCCGGGTAAGTACGATGCGCGCCGCGAGCAGTCCGACCGAGCCGCGCACTCCGGCTCGAAAGAGCTGTCGGAGCCGTACTTTGGGGCTCCGTGTCAGACCCCCCTGTACGCGTAGCCGCGCGAGTCGCACACAGGGGGGACCCATGGGTCCCCCTACCTGTGCGTGTACGGCGCAAATCGCTTCGCCGCGTACACGCTGTAGGGGCGCCCTTGTCCGCATCGCACCCATTGAGTCAATGGGAGCCCGCGTACGCGTTGTACGACAGGCTCCCATTGACTTCACTGGGAGTCCGACCGACTCGAGTCCGATGGCATACGTGCGCATCGTACTCGTTCGGTCGGGCTGCACGGGTCCGATTCGGTCGGATATCTCTCCGGGTCCGGCTCGGTCGGAGAGATTTCCGGCCCGAATCGGAATCGGCCCCAAAGTGTATATATGCACTGCACCACTATCACTGAGCACCAAATGTGCAGTGCATATATACAATGTGTATATATGCACTGCACCACTATCGCTGAGCACCAAATGTCACTTCAATTCTTGTCACTCTCATCTTTGAATCTCACCTTGACAGCCCTGTAAATATTTGTAAATATATACGAGAGTTTCAATTTATGTAATACAATACTTTTACCAGCATCTACTAACGAGTGTTGTGTAGTTTTGTGTTCCAACGTTATTCAATATGCATTTTATTCTCTAAAAGGAAACTATCATTTCTGCCATGTGTTAAGCAACTATTCTTTGATTGATTCCATTTCCAAATGTTTGCTTTTACCCCGACGATACCATTGTAGTTTTTCCTATACATACTCAGGTTCTGAGGGACACAGGTTTACCCCATTGTTATTATAAATAATTCACCTTTAATGTTGGCTAGAATCATATCAGAGACAATAGGGAACATGCCCACTAATTTCATCCCCAAATCCAGGGCTGGACCAGCCCCGTGCTCATCCTGTACCTTCTTCAGAACGCTCGGCAGAACGCTCATGGAGGGGGTGCCAGAGCACAGTGTATACACTGAAGCAAACACCGTCCCCCAGGTGGTGCAGTCTGTTAAAGGAGGAATCAGACCACTCAGCAAACTCATTGTAAACATCCTGTGTTTCTCAACAGGAGACGTATGTGGAAATACAGCCTCAAGCTGCTCAGTTTTCTGTGCTATCCAAAACGGTAAGTCCTCATGATTCTGAGGACGTTTGCCCATCATGGAATTATGCATGACGGGACTAATTTTAAGCCCACCGGCCTGACCTGGTGCCGGAGGAGCAGCTCCCGCCGGAATTGCCTGAAGTGCACGAGACATAAACTGTATGACGCGTCTGTGCAGATGAACCAATTGTGTATAAAGTAAACATAGCTCCACGATAGTAACATTGAGATAATTTGGATGTGGTGTAAAACTTGCCAAAACAGGCCAAGGGGCCCGATCGATAGACAAGGGGCCCATTCGAACAAAAGAGACAGGGTGAGGAAGGGCGCCATTAAACCAAATGCTATGCTCCCAGGACGTTAACGGAACTTCAATTAATGCATAAGGACGATACGCCGCTGGTGGAGCAGCAGCCGTGTATGCATGAAACAAATTATCATTTGCATCTACCGCGGGTAATGTAACCCAAGAATAAAAAACTTCGAAGCGGTATGCTGGATCCGTCTCAACTACGAAAATAAAGGTAGCCCACGCATTGGGGACTCCATGTTGAGTCAAATAAGCCGTAACCACCGCGCAGTTATGTGCCGCAATAGCGACCGGTAGTGCCATGTTTGAAATGTAAAAAGAACAAGCAAAACGGTAGTGCAAAATTGGGTCTAAAAACCTTTTAAAGGTCAAGCTTGAAAAACCTATAGAAATAGGTGTACCCTACAAATATAGGAGGCTAAGCCCTCCCACCACGGACGTCTCCGGAAACTGGTGAGAGGGTATCGTGGACAAGCACAAGCGCTACTCGGGGGTCTTGTGAATAAGTACCAGACCAAACGTTGGGGGCCATGTTGCAGGGATTCTGCCCAAGTACAGAACTATGCGTAGGATTATGGGACCTTAGTGCGTAGGGACTGAGTCCTCCTACCACCTTAGTACCCAAGAGCCCAGGACTGACTAGCTATAGTGTCTCACCTGCCCTCCTACTCACTGACAGAGAAACAAGTGATTAGACACCCCAGAACACAACACTCCCGAATCTCTCAGGACTTGCGTTTGCAAGACACCCCCTTTCGCTCGCACTCTTGTACCTGTCCACAATAAGATCTGACAGAGACACAAACGAGTTTAAAATATTTATTTTAACTAACGTGCTCTAACATGCAGTATACGTGCCACAACAAGCAGGAAAATGCATAATACAAATACAGTCAGCATAGCAGCTAGTCCATAAATCATGAAAGGAGATGTCATCATGAAAAGACAGTATAGACTAACATCCCTCCCCTTGCTTAGAAGCAGTATTATTATATATTAGAAGAACTCTGGGTTTTGTCTGCAGACCCCATGCCTTAGACTAAAGATGGTAGTTCTACATCATAGGTGCTGTCTCGCTCTTCTCCCTGGAAAGGTCCCTCTCAATTGTGTGCCCCCATGTATGTATCCCAATAAAAACCAAAGTACGATTTCCAAACAGCTGCATTGGTATGTTTTGTCTAGGTGCTAGGGCCTGACCAGAAGAGAATAACAAGGGGCATTGTTTATCGACCTTGCTCACAATGTTCAGACTAAATCCCAGGAACTGGCAGAGAGTGAACACAGCAGTCGCCTCTCATGTGAAAAGTACTAACAAAGTCTTTGCAAAAATAAAGCCCTGTAGCAACGTGCGCAAAGCCGCGTACTGTCTGCAGCCTGCTCATGCTAACTTAGAGAAGACGACAATGTCCCCATGGGCCATGTGACAGGGATACTGGCCTCAAAGTTGCAGAGAGGACAGGTCAGGCCTCGAGGGAGTTGCAGAACCACCACCTGTGTTGCTGACCCACGGGAAGTCCATAGGACGACAGGAGCAGCAGACCGGTCAGCTTCATTGCGGTGCCTGCAAATGCAGGGGAGTGACTCCTTCTCTCCAAGGGAGATTACTTCGGGTGTCCTTGATGACCACAGGTCTTTCAAAGAACCTGGAAGAAGCAAAGACACAGACACCAAAGAAGACTTGCGGAACAGCGAGACCAGGAGCAGCACGAGTCTTCCTTGGTGCAGTCTTGGTTCCAGGCAAAATCCAGCTAAGCCCAAGTGTCCAGACGGTCGAAGAGTGGCGTGGTTTCAGTCTTGAGTCTTGTCCCACAACGAATCTAAGGAACCACCCACAGGTAAGCCCTTGAGTACCCTAAGGAAAGGGCTGGAACTTCTCACGGGTCCCTCCCAGAGTAGGGGCTGGACAGAGGGGAGGATACTCCCATGTCCTTTGTCCAGTTTCGCACCAGAGCGGGAGCCAAGGGCTCCCTGAACTGTCTCAATTTGGAGTATGCAAGGAGGGCACCAAATGTGCCCTTCAAAGCTGTCTGGTGGCACTGGCAAGCGCCCCCACCCCAGCCCAATGCACTAAGTCCTATCTGGGAGGTGATCACACCTCCCTGTGACAGGAAACCTCTTGTTCTACCTTCTCCTGCTCGAGCTTGGCTCAGCAGCAGGAGGACAGAATTGTGTCTGTGGTCGGCAGCAGCACTAGCTTTAGCTTACTGTCAGACCCTGAAAGACTGTTACCGGGAGTACAGGGGGTACCCCAAGGGAGCCGCCCAGTACATGGGATCATACTTCATGTACTGGAATCGGTGTTGGGGTATGACTGATGTCAATTATTTGTATTAAAATGGCTGACCGCACTTACAAAGCCTGGAGAATTGACTCCGGGGTTTGTAGGGGTGTCCTGCTCATGCGGGGCACCCTCAAACTTATAACCAAGCATCCTGCCGTTAGAACTGAAGAGCCTGCCATAGGGGTGACTTATACGTCTTAAGTGCAGTGACCTCAGATATAAGGAAACTTATATCTGTCGTGAGAGGTGCAAGCACCAATTCACACAGGCTGCAATGGCAGGCATGTAGTCACAGTTTAAGTGGACTCCCATGGGTGGCACAACACATGCTGTAGCCCATGGGAAACCCAAGGTGTATCTATCCCTGGGTACCTTAGTACCATATAGTATGGACTTGCAAGGGTACACCAGTAGCCAATTGTGGATGTAAAAGAGTACTTACCATGGTCAATTTAGGGAGAAATCACAGTGACTAGGGTCCTGATTAGCAGGATCCCAGGCAGACTAGGTCAAAAACATACCGACACCAAGCAAAAAGTGGGGGTAACCATGAAAAAGATCCTACTTTCCAACACATTGCCTCTGAGATAGGCCTGATTGCTCGTGCCAAGCTACCAAGGAGATGAGCAGGGGTTATTTTAACTGTATAATCCCCTTACCCTGACTAGGATAAGGGTCCCTAAATGGACAGGGTTCAAGCCACTGCCAACTAGAGACCCCCATTTCTAATAGTAAGTAACTTGTTCATCTTGTGTACCAGCCTAGCTGCAGCATTCTGGATTAGATGGAAGCTCCTGATCGGATTTATGGCTAGCCTTCACAGACTACTTTTGTCACCTTGACAGCCCTGTAAATATTTGTAAATATATACGAGAGTTTCAATTTATGGCTAGCCTTCACAGACTACTTTTGTTGTAGTCACGTTTAAGGGAACTAACTACTATTCAGAGATAAGTTGAAAGGCAGAGTTTGTTTCAGTTGCCTGAGCCAGAAAAATACTGACCAGATCACTGACCAGATCACTGACCCTGTGTGTGATTCAAAGGGAAGCTTGGAATCCTAAACCACCCCCAGGGTTTGGGATACTGTGTTTCAAAGGTAAGCTTGTAATCCTAAACCACCCCCAGGTTTTGGGTGACTGTGTTACTTTAATGTATGATAATACATGGGATCCTTAGTACCTTTAAAAACGACAGTCTCTGATTTCCTTATAATCGACGACTTATTATGCACCCAGTTGCCGTTTAAAAAGAAAAGAGGTCAAAACTCGACTATTATAAGGTATTAAGTCGACTTCTGACATCACAATGCCTGCTGCCAGCAGCCTGGTGAAATGCAGGTCAGGTCACGGAGCATAATTGAACGAGCTGTTTAAAGCAACAAAAATAGACTGTTGCTTTTCTTTCTTCTGCTCTATTTTAATAGCTTACAGTGACAAGCAGAGAGAATATGTTTATTTTTTGCACTCCTTAGATAGAGAAAAGCTAGAATATTTCTGCATGTTTCTACACATTCCAAACTACAGCATGTCTTTTTAACCCCTTCCATGCGCACAACGGCCGGGAGCCGTCGTGCGCAACGGTGCTCGTGTGCGCACGACGGCTCCCGGCCGTCATGGCACATGGCCCCCGGAAATCCCTCTGGTGCAGGCACCAGAGGGATTTCTATTTCTCCCCTGTGACCTCGGGAGCTGGGGAAGAGCTTACCCAGCTCCCGAGGCCCCCACCCCTGTTTCAGTGAAATTACGAAAAGCGCGCACGGCGCGCTGAAGTCATTTCACTGAAACCGAAAACTGAAATGAGCCTTTAAGCTCATTTCAGTTTCACTTTCTACGTGCTCAGGGGGCTATCTCAGCCCCCTGAGCACGTAGAAAGACGGGAGAGGTATCATTGGAAAGGGGAGATCTCGTTCTTTCCATTGGTACCCCTCCCCAGTGGATCCCTGCTTGGGGATCGCCCCAGGAGGGCACTTTGCAAAAAAAGGGTAATTTTTCACTCTGAAAATGTGGTGTGTCCACCTTGCGTTTTGGGCCGTTTCCTGTCGCGGGCACTTGGCCTACCCACACAAGTGAGGTACCATTTTTCTCAGAAGACTTTGGGGGACGCGGGGTGGGTGGAATTTTGTGGATCCACGCAGATTCCAGAACTTTCCACCACAGAAATGTGAGGAAAATGTGTTTTTTTGACAATTTTTCAGGTTTGCAAGGGATTCTGGGTAACAGAACCTGGTGAGAGCCAGTCAAGTTACCCCATCCTGGATTCCCCAGTGTGTCTAGTTTTCAAAAATGTATAGGTTTGCTAGGTTTCCCTAGGTGCCGGCAGAGCTAGGATTCAAAAACTACAGCTAGGCACTTTGCAAAAAAAAGGTCATTTTTCACTCTGAAAATGTGGTGTGTCCACCTTGCGTTTTGGGCCGTTTCCTGTCGCGGACACTAGGCCTACCCACACAAGTGAGGTACCATTTTTCTCGGAAGACTTTGGGGAACACGGGGTGGGTGGAATTTTGTGGATCCACGCAGATTCCGGATCTTTCCACCACAGAAATGTGAGGAAAATGTGTTTTTTTGGACAATTTTTCAGGTTTGCAAGGGATTCTGGGTAACAGAACCTGGTGAGAGCCAGTCAAGTCACCACATCCTGGATTTCCCTGGGTGTCTAGTTTTCAAAAATGTATAGGTTTGCTAGGTTTCCCTAGGTGCCGGCAGAGCTAGGGTTCAAAAACTACAGCTAGGCACTTTGCAAAAAATTGGGTCATTTTTCACTCTGAAAATGTGGTGTGTTCACCTTGCGTTTTGGGCCGTTTCCTGTTGCGGGCACTAGGCCTACCCACACAAGTAAGGTACCATTTTTCTCGGAAGACTTTGGGGAACGCGGGGTGGGTGGAATTTTGTGGATCCACGCAGATTCCAGAACTTTCCACCACAGAAATGTGAGGAAAATGTGTTTTGTTTGACAATTTTTTAGGTTTGCAAGGGATTCTGGGTAACAGAACCTGGTGAGAGCCAGTCAAGTCACCCCATCCTGGATTCCCTGGGTGTCTAGTTTTCAAAAATGTATAGGTTTGCTAGGTTTCCCTAGGTGCCGGCAGAGCTAGGGTTCAAGAACTACAGCTAGGCACTTTGCAAAAAAAGGGTCATTTTTCACTCTGAAAATGTGGTGTGTCCACCTTGCGTTTTGGGCCGTTTCCTGTCGTGGGCACTAGGTCTACCCACAGAAGTGAGGTACCATTTTTCTCGGAAGACTTTGGGGAACGCTGGGTGGGTGGAATTTCGTGGATCCACACAGATTCCAGAACTTTCCACCACAGAAATGTGAGGAAAATGTGTTTTGTTTGACAATTTTTTAGGTTTGCAAGGGATTCTGGGTAACAGAACCTGGTGAGAGCCAGTCAAGTCACCCCATCCTGGATTCCCCTGTGTGTCTAGTTTTCAAAAATGTATAGGTTTGCTAGGTTTCCCTAGGTGCCGGCAGAGCTAGGGTTCAAAAACTACAGCTAGGCACTTTGCAAAAAAAGGGTCATTTTTCACTCTGAAAATGTGGTGTGTCCACCTTGCGTTTTGGGCCGTTTCCTGTCGCGGGCACTAGGCCTACAACACAAGTGAGGTACCATTTTTCTCGGGAGACTTAGGGTAACACAGAATTGTAGAGCAACTGTTATTACCTATTGACTTTCGATGCATTTCTGCCTTGCAAATGAAAGACAATGGGGCCGATTCCGATCTCGGTCGGAGGCGCACCCAATACCATTCGTTCGGGAAAAAAGCCATGCGAAAGGCTGTTTCCCGACCGATCCGTACAGCACACCGAACGAGCAAGTACGATGCGCACAACAGCAAAAAATCCGGTCGAGCCGTACTCACCCAAACCAGGTCCTGTTCTCTGACCGAGGCGATTCCGGAAACGCCGAATCGAGTCGCACGGAAGGAAAAATGCAGCCCCGTCCGGCCGGACAAGTACGATGCGCTTTCCGTACGCGCCGAACCCGTCGCTACGCACGGCACGTCAAAGCATCCGGGAGAGGCGCACATAAGCTCCGATTCGCGCCACAACACGATCCACGGCTACGAGGCGAACACGCCAGCGACGAGGACGACGCGAAGCGACGAGGACGAGGCGAAGCGACGAGGACGACGCGAAGCAACGAGAAGGACGAACGACACGAACCAACCATGAATCCCTTCGTCCCGATCATACCAATATTCTACATTTACTACCGGAACAGGCACGGACGCGTACGGCGCAGAAGGTAAGCCAGACACCAACCACAAAACACATACAACACGTACACGACACATCACACACACACACAGGGATGCAGAATATACTTACACCAGCAACAGCAGCACCATAGGGGCGGGATGCCCATCACCAATGCCACATATGCACACAGGGGCCTGAATGCGCACCACCACCCCTACCCAGGGGTGGCATGATGCCTACCACCACTACCACCCTCACCCAGGGGTGGCATGATGCCTACCACCACAACCACCCTCACCCAGGGGGGCAGGATGCCTACCACTACTACCACCCTCACCCAGGGGGCAGGATGCCCACCACTACTACCACCATCACCCAGGGGGGCAGGATGCCTACCACTACTACCACCCTCACCCAGGGGGCAGGATGCCTACCACTACTACCACCATCACCCAGGGGGGCAGGATGCCTACCACTACTACCACCCTTACCCAGGGGGGCAGGATGCCTACCACTACTACCACCCTCACCCAGGGGGGCAGGATGCCTACCACTACTACCACCCTCACCCAGGGGGCTGGATGCCTACCACCACCCTTAGCCAGGGGGCAGGATGCCTACCACTACTACCACCCTTACACAGGGGGGCAGGATGCCTACCACTACTACCACCATCACCCAGGGGGCAGGATGCCTACCACTACTACCACCCTTAGCCAGGGGGCAGGATGCTTACCACTACTACCACCCTCACCCAGGGGGGCAGGATGCCTACCACTACTACCACCCTCACCCAGGGGGGCAGGATGCCTACCACTACTACCACCCTTACACAGGGGGGCAGGATGCCTACCACTACTACCACCATCACCCAGGGGGGCAGGATGCCTACCACTACTACCACCCTTAGCCAGGGGGCAGGATGCCTACCACTACTACCACCCTTACCCAGGGGGGCAGGATGCCTACCACTACTACCACCATCACCCAGGGGGCAGGATGCCTACCACTACTACCACCCTTACCCAGGGGGGGCAGGATGCCTACCACTACTACCACCCTTACCCAGGGGGGGCAGGATGCCTACCACTACTACCACCCTTACCCAGGGGGGGCAGGATGCCTACCACTACTACCACCATCACCCAGGGGGGGCAGGATGCCTACCACTACTACCACCCTTAGCCAGGGGGCAGGATGCTTACCACTACTACCACCCTCACCCAGGGGGGCAGGATGCCTACCACTACTACCACCCTTACCCAGGGGGCAGGATGCTTACCACTACTACCACCATCACCCAGGGGGGCAGGATGCCTACCACTACTACCACCATCACCCAGGGGGGCAGGATGCCTACCACTACTACCACCCTCACCCAGGGGGGCAGGATGCCTACCACTACTACCACCCTCACCCAGGGGGGCTGGATGCCTACCACCACCCTTAGCCAGGGGGCAGGATGCCTACCACTACTACCACCCCCACTCATAGGATGGACAATGCATGACACAACCAGCACACCACAACCTAGGGAATGCAAGAAGAAGACATCCCCCCAACACCATGACAAGCGTGTGTAGACTGTGTCAAATGCCTACAACACCGAACATGACTTTGAACATACAATGTGACCCCCTAGCACATGTGCCACACATATATGTGTGTGGCACCCACAATGCAAGCAGGCCATGACCATTGTGGCAATGGGGTCCAAACCCCCATCATCACAGTGACCAAAATGTAAGTGTGGGGTCCATAGCTGAAGCACATTTTGAACATTGTGGCAATGGGGTCCACACCCCCATCATCACAGTGACCAAAAGGTAAGTGTGGGGTCCATAGCAGAAGCACATTTTGAACATTGTGGCAATGGGGTCCAAACCCCCATCACCACAGTGACCAAAATGTAAGTGTGGGGTCCATAGCAGAAGAACATTTTGAACATTGTGGCAATGGGGTCCAAACCCCCATCATCACAGTGACCAAAATGTAAGTGTGGGGTCCATAGCTGAAGCACATTTCGAACATTGTGGCAATGGGGTCCAAACCCCCATCATCACAGTGACCAAAATGTAAGTGTGGGGTCCATAGCTGAAGCACATTTCGAACATTGTGGCAATGGGGTCCAAACCCCCATCATCACAGTGACCAAAAGGCAAGTGTGGGGTCCATAGCTGCAGCACATCTTGAACATTGTGGCAATGGGGTCCAAACCCCCATCATCACAGTGACCAAAAGGCAAGTGTTGACAAAGTAAGAGGTGCAACTGCCAAACTGCATGGATGATTCCTGGTCACAGAACAACAAACACATCAGTGGCAAAGTAGTGTATGTGTCCCATTGCAACATAAATTGGGGGAGCCAAATCCTGCAGTGCAAATAAGACATAACTTTGGCCATGTGCAGACAAACAACACCCATGGGGGCTGACACCGTCAACAATCATCAATGACACAATGACAGAAGTGACCATCCGAATGCAGACCCACATATTTGCACCAATGGGCACACACATGCAGATACCCTGTGGAGACTGCAGATGTGAGGCGAACAGATACCATACCATGGCAGCAATGGGACACACAATCAACAATTAGCAACAAATGAGGGCTCCCGTCCCATCAGCCTGGTCATGGAAGTGCCAACGGAATCATCAGCACAGATCCAACACACTTGTATAGCAATGTTGCACTGACAACACAGATGAGTCCTTCCCCATTGATGCCCAAACCTGCATGTTCACTGGAGATGGCCACACGGTCAGGGAAGTAGACGAATAGAACAATGGCAGGCACAACAGATGTGCAGGGGTGGAAGCCACAGATGTGAAGTTGCCAATCTAAGTAGGAAATCTCATTGCCAAATACTGAACACATGACACCCTCAGATGCTGCTATGGATGACATGGATACACCACAGGATAGGACACATAACCCCTGGACCACATGGGTTCCTGCACAGTAACACTTCATTATCATGAGACCAAATATCACCATCACTGCAGCAAGGGCATTCTTAGCATCATCAACATCATGTACATCAGAAGCAAAAGCACTAGAGAACAGAAAGTTGCTTTATTCAGCATATGTGGCATTAAAAGTAGAAGTCCGGTAGAACATAAACAAAGGCCAATGGCCAGTCCATCAACAAAGTCACAAGTGGGTGACAGTGGCAGATGCCACCCTACACATGCCTGCACAAAACCAGGGACAATCCACTAGGAGGGGCAACCAGGGGGGTAGGCCAGGCACCGCAGGGACAGGATCAGGGCTCACCAGGAGGAAGCAGGGAAGGGGTGGTGGGTGCTGGAGAGCCACTGACAACTGCAGTGGAGGTGTCTGACATGGTGTGTGCCGGCACAACTGGGGGGCATGGCTCAGATGTTGTGGGTGCCGGCACGACTGCAGTGGACCCTGCAGATGGAGTGGACAGGTCCGCCACTGCAGTGCCCAAGTCAGACAGGGTGGTAGTGGACTCCACTGCAGTGCCTACCACCAGGGGAGGAGAATGGGGAACAGGCAAGGTGGGCTGGACAGAGGGGGAGGACACCCTCACCACATCAGTGGCACAGACAAGCGCAGCGGGGGTGTGGTGCCGGGAGAGCAAGTGGCAGGGGGAGAAGGCCGGAGCCTCTTGGGGATGGTATATCTGTGGGTGGGGGAACCTGGGGCAGGGTGTGGCGGGGGCACCTGTGGAGTGGGGGCCTGAGGGATGGAGGAAGGTGACCTGGTGCTTGAGCTGCAGGGCGGCGGCGGGGTCTTGCTCTTACCACTCCGGGGGACTTGCGGGTGGGGGCCTCAGTCTGTCTGCGCCTGGGGGAGGGAGTCCGGGGGCGAGGGGCACTCTGCTCCGTGTGGGGGCTTCCTCTTCCCCCTGGATGCTGGGGCAGCTGGATCGGAGGGGAAGAGGCCGAGGTCACTGAGGAAGAGGCGCTGGGTCTTTGGGGTTGCAGGTGAGGCAAGGGAGGGTGCTTTGGAGGGAGAGGCAACTGAGGACTGCGCAGTGCCCGTGGATGCGTGTGTGTGTACCAGGGCCCCATCCCCTGTGAGTCTGGTTTCAGTCCCCTGACTGTGCGTGCGTGTGCGTTTAGTTTGTGGCGTGTGTGTCTGTGTGCTGGATGTGTGTGTGCTGGTGTGTGCCTGTGCCGGTGTGTGTGTGCTTGGGACGGGCAAGGTGCTGGGGAGTGTGGATGGAGCAGAGGCAGGAGGGGTGAGGGACTGTCTGAGGAGGGACACTGCTGCCGTCAGGGAGGAGTCCATGGACCTGTTGCCCCTCTGTAGGTCAGACATGCCCGATGAGATGCCCTCCATGAACGACACCAGCTGAGTCAACAGTGCGGTGTGCGCATGGAGGACACTCAGCATGGCTGTCTGCCCTACATGGAGCTGGCGAAGGAGGTACACAGACTCCTCACTCAGGGCAGCAGGGGACACAGGGGCAGGGGGTGCGGTGCCTGGGCCAAAGGAGACACGCTCCCGAACATGGGAGCCTCCACGGACCTGGGGAATGGGAGCCGATGGGAGGGCGGTGGTGGTGCTGGTGGTGGCGGGGACAGCAACACTAGCTGGGGTGTGGTGGCTGCTGACACCCGCCTCCACAAGGGAGTCATCCTCCGAGTTGCTCTGGTCCTCAGCTGAGGTGGATGGTGCTGAGGATTCCTCGGTGTGGCTCCCCTCGCCCTCCGTGCCACTGGGTCCCTCCGACCACTCCTGGGCTGCTGACCCAGTCTGGCTCTCTGGCTCCTCCTGGTCCGTGGAGCTGTCCCCTTCCGTGGCCGTGGATGTATCTGCAAACAATGGGGAAACAGACAGACATCAGTCACCTGCACCAAACGCACACACCACTGTGAGCACAGCACATCACAGAGCAAGCCCTGGCATCATTAGTTGTACATTGCTAAAAGTGCCCTAACTGAACAGGAGAAGCCAATTGTCAGTCTGATGCCAAGCATGGCACTCACATCCCACATGGCCTTGCACCCATCTGTCTGGTGTCTGTTGTATTGCAACACCCCAGTGTGGACACATGCACCAAGTACACAGTAGTTGGACACTGCAGAGGACACGGTGTGGACACATCACAGCTCTTGCCACTGAGTCAGTACAGGTTTCCGGATGAAAGGGATGCCCAGAGTCAAATAGGAAATGCATGTGATGCATACCAGCGACAGACACCATGATGCACCCATGTCCTGATAGCCAGCGCCACTATGGTGTGCATGTAGCACATGTCACTCCCCTGCAGGACCACAAATAAGTTGACACATGCCATGGCAGAGGCATGACTGTTAAGTCATACATCACTGTCTCAGTGATGTATGACTTGGCAGCCAGACAACAACACTATGCACTGTGTCACAATAGTAGGTCATGGGGAATGCAAGTCCTGGAGCTGCACAAGTGCACATGTACATCCCCCACACAACACATCATCTCAATCCTCATCTGTCCAGGTCACACCTATTGGACATATGGGAGACCTGTGACACTACCCTCTGAACCTGAGCCCCTCACAATTTGCTGTGAATGGGGAACAGCTGCCTGAACATCACATTCGCATACCCCAGTCTGCACGGGCAGCTGATCAAACACCTATGTGACACACAAGTATCGTCTCCTATGGTCACATCTCCAGGGGCATGCTGAGCCCCTACCAAGAAACACCACAGCAGTCCTGGCAACTAATCCACAGCACACTGACACAGAGGCAGACACCGGAGGGGTCAAATCACTGTGCACAATGTGTCAGCTGATACACGGGAGTGGGAGTACAGAGTGCATTGCATGGCCTGGAGTAGGCATGACTGTCCTGCTCCACATGAATGAGGGATGTGCCCTGGACAGTGGATAGCTGGCTATGTATGTGTGACACACGTAATCTGCACACTCCTGGGGCACAAACATTGTTCCCACCCGCTGCATGGGCGTGTGCCACATACCCCAGGCACATGTGGTGGCTCAGCTCAGCAAGTGGACCGCATATCAAAGCAACACGCAGATCACATGTCCAAACCCAGGCGTTGTGTGAACAATGGACCCACCCATGATGCCCACAACAGAGTTAGGGAAACAGATGCTGTCCCCCACCTTTAGTGAAGCAAACTGCAAGGACACAGTCCCAAGTGACACAATTCCCTGACTGTAAGGGCCACACCTGGGTATCAGATGAGCAGTGGGCAGTGCACAATAGAGGGACATGGCTCCTGGACAACATGACTGCTGCACTGTGGCAGTTGAACCAGGCCAGAGGAGGGCACAAAGCATGTAATACAGAGTTCACAGTGCAGTCTTTGACTCACCCCCTCCTTGCTGCTGTCTGGCCTTCAGCTGCCCATCCAGGTCTGGAAAGACCACCGCCAGGATCTGGAGCATGTGGGGGGTCAGGGTCCGTGTTCCGCCCCTCCTGCGAGGAGGCGACAGCTTCAGCTGGACCCGTGCAATCCTCCGGGTCCAGCCCCGAAGGTCCTGCCACCTCTTCTGGCAGTTGCGGATCCGGCGCTTGTAGACCCCCACGGACCGGACAGCCCGGACGATGTCCTTCCAGATTTCCTGCTTCCGATGGGCATTAACCTGTGAGGATGACAAAGTGAAAAGGCCATTACCACACATGCAACATATCCGTGCATGACACAGTTGTATATACATGTCTCAATCACAGGGGCACATGATGTACACAGGCAGTGCAAAGCTGACCATGGACAGTTTGCCAGACGTCACTACATGGTATCATTGCATGGGAAGTAAAACCATGTTCAAATGCACTGTCACTGCACCATACCTGTCCAGTGCAAGTCACTACACACTATGGGGGGTGACAACTACTCAGTGAGCCTGCTAGCCAGTGGCGTGCAGACTCTCAGCCTTGCTAGTCAGACAAAATGCACATTCAGAAAGGCAGTGCACAGAACACTCACCTGCTCCCCTGGTGTCCCATACAGCTTGCTGTACTGTGGAAGTAGGCTGTCCAGCAGGGCCTGGTTCTCTTCAAGGCTGAAGGCTGGGGCTCTCTCCACAGTACGTGCCATTGCAGGGTCCAGAGGGGCAGAGACAGCAGCAGTGCAGTGGCAGATGTCGTCTTGGAGCATGTAGTGCAGGCAAGTGGGCTCTCAGGGGAACAGCCAGCAATATATATGTGCTGGAGAGGCAGATACTGTCCCTTGTGTCCAAAGTGATAGGTCCAAGTCGTTTGCATCTTCTGAATCTGGCCAATCCATGGAATAGCAGCACCAAAACACGCCCACAGCATCCTTCAAATCTTCAACTTCATGACATACATGATTTTGCAACATTGTTGTGGGTGACCAACTGATTTTCCAGCAACCGACTCGTTCGAAATTCGAAAACGCGTCCGTTGCCAGGCAAGCCCATTGTCAATGGGTGCGCACCGATCGGTCCATTGCGGTACAACGCGCACAGGGGTACAACGCGTACCCGCACACATTGAAAGCAATGGGCCGGCCGGAGGCACCGATCGGTCCATTGCTGTTCAACGCGCACAGGGGTACAACGCGTACCCGCACACATTGAAAGCAATGGGCCGGCCGGAGGCACCGATCGGTCCATTGCAGTTCAACGCGCACAGGGGTACAACGCGTACCCGCACACATTGAAAGCAATGGGCCGGCCGGAGGCACCGATCGGTCCATTGCTGTTCAACGCGCACAGGGGTACAACGCGTACCCGCACACATTGAAAGCAATGGGCCGGCCGGAGGCACCGATCAGTCCATTGCTGTTCAACGCGCACAGGGGTACAACGCGTACCCGCACACATTGAAAGCAATGGGCCGGCCTGAGGCACCGATCGGTCCATTGCTGTTCAACGCGCACAGGGGTACAACGCGTACCCGCACACATTGAAAGCAATGGGCCGGCCGGAGGCACCGATCGGTCCATTGCAGTTCAACGCGCACAGGGGTACAACGCGTACCCGCACACATTGAAAGCAATGGGCCGGCCGGAGGCACCGATCGGTCCATTGCTGTTCAACGCGCACAGGGGTACAACGCGTACCCGCACACATTGAAAGCAATGGGCCGGCCGGAGGCACCGATCGGTCCATTGCAGTTCAACGCATCACTGTACATGTGACTGGCATATGTCAGCATGCCTGTCTCAGATGGACATATGCCAGCCACAGATAGCTCCCAGGGAGTGAGGGGCACACCTACCACACGACAGCCTGTCCAAACTTTATCATAAGGCATGTAAGGCTGCATTTCCTATTGTGTGTATGTTGGTGTACATGTTGTCCTGTGGGTGTCACCTGTGGGCAGCCACCCCCAGGCTGTGCACGTGTTCATGGGGACAGGATCCTGGGTGTTACGTGTACGTGACCACTGTGATGTGCAACTGTTCATATCTGTGCATGTGCCATGGTCACATTTCACAGTGGTGTATGTGTATGTCATGTCACATACCCCGTGAGTCCCATGTGGGACGGTATGTTTGAGCCAGGGTGTCCCAGTGGCACAATAGTGATGGTCCTCCACAGTCTTTGTGCATGTGGTGTTTACAATGTCTCTGATTTCATGTGCACAATGGGAGACAGTCTCCACATCCACGTTGTGTGTGCATGGACTCTGATGTTGTGCGTGTGTGTCACAGACGTCCATGTCTGTCCTGCCGTGGCAAGTGGGGCCACTACCTGTGGGGGTCATGGTTGTTTTGCTGTGGTGTATACATGATACTCCATGTAATGCCAGTGTCCATGTGGCATTACAGGGTCCCTGGGAATGTACCTGTCGTTGAGCTGTGGTGCCTGGGGCACATCTGTCCTCACATGTCCCTGTGGGGGGTTATTGTGACACGGCAGCAGGAGATGGGAACTGTGACACGGCCTCATGATATCCAATGGGCCAACCTGGGACTAATTGATGCCACCTGTTGGACCGTGTTGACAGATGTTGGCCATGTATGTACCATACATGTCCTTCCGGTACTGCACACTTCATGTAGTTGTGCCTCATAATGATGTATGTTGGGATCTTGAGTGTGTTCAATGCCGCATATGTGGGGTTTCTGACAATCTTGCTTACTTCTCCTCTGCACTGCAGGGCTCCTGCTGTCCATCGGCCATTCCCAGACCTGGCAACGATGGTGGAACGGGACAGCATCCGACGGTACCGCTTCACCAGGCAGCTGATTGAGGATTTGGCAGTGCAGTTGTCCCCACATTTGCAGCCTGGCCGGCCGTATCCTACAGCGCTGACCCCCAAGGTGAAGGTGATGGCAGCCCTACACTTCTTTGCCACTGGTACCTTCCAACATACTGTGGCGACTGCTGGTGGGATGTCACAGACCATGTTCAGCCGTGTGCTCCGCGATGTTTTGGCGGCAATGTTGCTCTTCCTGAACCGGTACATCTATTTCCCTAGACTGCGACGACTCACTGACGTGAAGAGTGACTTTTATGCCCTGGGGAGGATGCCGCATGTAATTGGCTCCATTGATGGGACACATGTGGCTTTGGTACCACCACAGGCCCAGGAGCAGGCCTACAGGAACCGCAAGCACTACCACTCGGTCAATGCACTGGTGGTGTGTCTTGCAGACATGACCATCACACACGTGTGTGCCCGTTTCCCTGGTTCAGCACACGATGCCTTTGTGATGAGGAGTAGTCGCATCCCCAGGATGATGGCACAGATGCAGAACCAGCGTGCCTGGCTTGTCGGTGTGTACTGACTTTGTGCCATTGTGTGTGATCTGATCTGTAGTATTCCGCCCACTGTTCCAAGTCAGCTAATGTGCACTTGTCTGTCCGTAGGTGACTCGGGATACCCCAACATGCTGTGGTTGCTGACACCCCTCAGGAACCCTGTGACACCTGCCCAGATGCGCTACAATGAGGCACATGGTCGGACCAGGAGAGTGATTGAGCGGACCTTTGGTCTCCTGAAGAGCCGCTTCCGCTGCCTGGACAAGACCGGAGGGTCCCTCCCATATGCCCCTGCGAAAGTGTGCAAGATTATCATCGTCTGCTGCATGCTCCACAACCTGGCAGTGCGGAAGGAGTTGCCTCTCATCCAGGATGACAATGACCAACATCCGCCACCTGTGGAGGATCCTGGCCTGGACCACGATGCCAGTGACGATGATGATGATGATGGTGATGGTGATGTCCGCACACAGCTCATCACCAACTTCTTTAGCTGAATGTGAGTATCCTGAGGTGTCATGTCAATGATGTGAGTTGGCATGATGTGTGGGTGGTGCTCTGGTGCTGTGGGAGTGTGTCCATGGGCCACTTGACTGGATGTGTGTTGCGATGTGTGCTAACAGGTGGGCTGTACTCCCCAACAGTGTTGACATGCTAACTTGGTTCTTGGTGGGTATCTTGTAACCTGTATTGTGCATGTGTTTTGCTGTTCTGTCCTGTACTCCATTGCTTTTGACTGTGTGTCATTTCTGTCCTTCACAGGGTACTTTCAGATTCGTTTGGTCAACTGTGTCCACCGACGACGTGATTGCACATCCAGGCTGGTAGCTGTTGTGTCCCTACAGGTGATGTGCGCCACACCCATGGACTTCCTTCCGTCTACAGTTGTTGACTGTGTGCCCGCTGCCAGGTGGGGTTACCTTGCATCTGTAGTGGTTACGGCATGTTGCAACTGTGTAATAAACCTGTGCTTCACTTTGTGATGTGCGTTGTCTGTGGTCACATATTTGACTGCCATTTGCTTACTGCACCTGTGGGCTACTTGACTACAACTGGGAATGGGTGTGGTGTCTGTGCATTGCACCGTCTTCCCTGGCAACATCAGTGTAGGCAATGAGTCAGATGGCCTAGGTGTGTATGTGTCGTGTAGCCCTGGTGGTGTGTCTCCCTCATGTGTGTCACGTTTCCTGTACTCACATGCCTGTGTTGTCCTTGCTGTTGCAGTTCGCATACACAGTGTAATTTTGCAGTTCATCATCCCCATAACAGCACCCACGTTGGAATCACGACAGAGGCAAGTATGGTGTATTAGTGTGTTTATTGTGATACATTTGTGTTAATAGTGCATAGGATGGGTTGTGCTGTACATGAATCTTGCAATCCCAAGTTCCTAGGTGAATTGAAAGTCCGGGTAGACAGGATCCCCAGTATCGGGGCCACAGTTGTCTGACACATTGGTCCAACTTGTACTCCCCATGCAATGTGTGGGAGTAGTGTTGCCGTCAACAGGGTGAACAGTCTGTGCACAAAGGCGAACATCCAGAACAGGTTCAGGCTTCCTGGGAGTTGCGCTTGGCCATCGGCCTCTCACTTTTCCCTCCTCGGACGACCCCTCTTCTTGGGGGGGCCCTCAAGTGCAGGCTGCTGCGGTGCAGGGGACTCTCCGCCAGAGTCCTCCTCCCTCCCTGTGGCAGTTGCAGTTTGTTCGGCACCAGATGTTGTTGGCACACAGGGAGGTGTGGACTGGTTGCTGTTCATCTGGCGGAGGCATTGTAAAATGTCCCTGTGCACCGCCGTCATCTCATGCAGTGCATCCCACTTGGACTCCACGCGGGACATGTGTGAGTCCACACGGGACATGTGTGACTCCACGTGGGACATGTGGGAGTCCAAGCGGGCATGATGGGCAGCCTGCTGCTGTTTAATGTCTCTGAGGAGCCCCACTACCTGGCTGAGCTCTCCAGTGCTGGACTGGTACGCATCAGCTATGCGTACCAGTTGTGGGTCATCATGCACACCAGCAACGTCTGCAAGCAGCGACCTCTGTCTCCCACCCCTTCCACCACCCCTGCTGACATGTGCAGTGTGTGCAGTGGCACGCACAGATAACCCTGGTCCACCTTGGGGGTTGGTGGTGGTGGTGGTGTCCATGGCCCCAGGTTGGTCCAGGGTCACTGTGCTGGTGTTGCTCCTTATTCTGTCCATGTCGGCAGGGATGGTATTCGTGGTGACAGTCGTTGTAGGGGTGGGTGCAGGGGGTGCAGCTGGTGGTCCTGCTGGTGCTGCAGCTGGTGGTCCTGCTGGTGCTGCATGTTGACTTGCACCGGATGTGCCAGGTTGTTCTTCATCGTCCGAGGAGGACAGAGGCTGTACGACGCCAGTGAGCTCGGCATCCTCTTGAGCCTGGGACTGGGACTCCTCAGCGTCTGCTGCTGTGTCCCCATCATCACCTGTTTTTGGGAGACACAAACAATGTATGTCATGTTTCTGCAGGCATCAATGGTTGACACACATTACAGTTGTGACTGTGCCTCTGGGTGCGGGCCTGTACATTGCATTGTCCTGAGTCGTCACAGTCAGGGGTTGATATTGGTGTGGCACATTGTCCTGCATTATTTGGGCATTTCTATGTATTTTCTGGGGTGTGAACATGGTCTGCATTGGTTGTGTTTGGTTGACAGCCGGCCCTCCTTCCCACCCACCCAGCCAGTCAGTTATCCCACCATGGAACGTGCTTGCGTTGCAGGGAGTGTAAGTTGTCTCTCAGGATGTCAGTCAGTGGTGTCCTGCTGTTTGTTGGTGCACATTTGCCAGCAGGGCCTTGTGCTCCCCACAGCAGTAGCCAGTGTCAGCCATCTTGTGAGTCCTTCTCCACTCCCTGTGATGTGAGCATGGTTCAGGGTGGTGTTGATGGGACAGTTGTGGGGGTGACCAATATCAGTGACTACGACTCCCATCATGCTATTGCCTCCACCCCCTTCCCAGCATGCCCATGCTTCCTTCCTTTTGACTCTGCTTCCCTGTGGGGTGGGCTGGCTGTGCTGACAGGATGGCTGGGAGTGTTGTCCTGGCAGTTGTTTGGCTAAGAGTCCCAAGAGTGTCCCTGTGCTTCACACAACATAACCCAGGGTGGTGGTTCTTTGTGGGATCTTGTGTTAGGATGGAGGGCATTGCATTCTACCAGGTGGGTACTGTGGAGTTTGTGTTGGGGGGTGTGTGTGAGGGGAGGTGCTTGTGACTATAGTCAGTGCTGCAAGTCCCCCTTCCCACCCAGCCAGCCAGATATCCCACCATGGAACGTGCTTGCATTGCAGGGAGTGGAAGTTGTCTCTCAGGATGTCAGTCAGTGGTGTCCTGCTGTTTGTTGGTGCACATTTGCCAGCAGGGCCTTGTGCTCCCCACAGCAGTAGCCAGTGTCAGCCATCTTGTGAGTCCTTCTCCACTCCCTGTGATGTGAGCATGGTTCAGGGTGGTGTTGATGGGACAGTTGTGGGGGTGACCAATATCAGTGACTACGACTCCCATCATGCTATTGCCTCCACCCCCTTGCCAGCATGCCCATGCTTCCTTCCTTTTGACTCTGCTTCCCTGTGGGGTGGGCTGGCTGTGCTGACAGGATGGCTGGGAGTGTTGTCCTGGCAGTTGTTTGGCTAAGAGTCCCAAGAGTGTCCCTGTGCTTCACACAACATAACCCAGGGTGGTGGTTCTTTGTGGGATCTTGTGTTAGGATGGAGGGCATTGCATTCTACCAGGTGGGTACTGTGGAGTTTGTGTTGGGGGGTGTGTGTGAGGGGAGGTGCTTGTGACTATAGTCAGTGCTGCAAGTCCCCCTTCCCACCCAGCCAGCCAGATATCCCACCATGGAACGTGCTTGCATTGCAGGGAGTGGAAGTTGTCTCTCAGGATGTCAGTCAGTGGTGTCCTGCTGTTTGTTGGTGCACATTTGCCAGCAGGGCCTTGTGCTCCCCACAGCAGTAGCCAGTGTCAGCCATCTTGTGAGTCCTTCTCCACTCCCTGTGATGTGAGCATGGTTCAGGGTGGTGTTGATGGGACAGTTGTGGGGGTGACCAATATCAGTGACTACGACTCCCATCATGCTATTGCCTCCACCCCCTTCCCAGCATGCCCATGCTTCCTTCCTTTTGACTCTGCTTCCCTGTGGGGTGGGCTGGCTGTGCTGACAGGATGGCTGGGAGTGTTGTCCTGGCAGTTGTTTGGCTAAGAGTCCCAAGAGTGTCCCTGTGCTTCACACAACATAACCCAGGGTGGTGGTTCTTTGTGGGATCTTGTGTTAGGATGGAGGGCATTGCATTCTACCAGGTGGGTACTGTGGAGTTTGTGTTGGGGGTGTGTGTGAGGGGAGGTGCTTGTGACTATAGTCAGTGCTGCAAGTCCCCTTCCCACCCAGCCAGCCAGATATCCCACCATGGAACGTGCTTGCATTGCAGGGAGTGTAAGTTGTCTCTCAGGATGTCAGTCAGTGGTGTCCTGCTGTTTGTTGGTGCACAGTTGCCAGCAGGGCCTTGTGCTCCCCACAGCAGTAGCCAGTGTCCGCCATCTTGTGAGTCCTCCACTTCCTGTGATGTGAGCATGGTTCAGGGTGGTGTTGATGGGACAGTTGTGGGGGTGACCAATATCAGTGACTACGACTCCCATCATGCCATTGCCTCCACCCCACTTCCCAGCATTCCCATACTTACTTGCTTTTGTGTGGAGTTCAGTGTGTGTGGGTGTGAGAGCAATGGCAAGATGGCTGACAGTGGTGTCCTGCTGTTGGTTGGTGTGCAGTACCCAGCATGCCCTTGTGCTCCCCACGACACAGCAACAGTGTCAGACATCTTTGATGGGCCTTTCCACTCTCTGTGGGATGTGCATGCGTGAGTGTGAGCTTGCTGGGCCATGTGGTGGGGGATGTAGAGCTGTGTCTACGACTCCCATCATGCTATTGCCTCCTCCCCCTTCCCAGCATGCCCATGCTTCCTTCCTTTTGACTCTGCTTCCCTGTGGGGTGGGGTGGCTGTGCTGACAGGATGGCTGGGAGTGTTGTCCTGGCAGTTGTTTGGCTGGAAGTCCCAAGAGTGTCCCTGTGCTTCACACAACATAACCCAGGGTGGTGGTTCTTTGTGGGATCTTGTGTTAGGATGGGGGGCATTGCATTCTACCAGGTGGGTTCTGTGGAGTTTGTGTTGGGGGGTGTGAGGGGAGGTGCTTGTGACTATGGTCAGTGCTGCAAGTCCCCCTTCCCACCCAGCTAGCCAGATATCCCACCATGGAACGTGCTTGCATTGCAGGGAGTGTAAGTTGTCTCTCAGGATGTCAGTCAGTGGTGTCCTGCTGTTTGTTGGTGCACAGTTGCCAGCAGGGCCTTGTGCTCCCCACAGCAGTAGCCAGTGTCATCCATCTTGTGAGTCCTTCTCCACTCCCTGTGATGTGAGCATGGTTCATGGTGGTGTTGATGGGACAGTTGTGGGGGGGCAATATGTGTGACTGCGACTCCCATGATGCTATTGGCTTCACTGACTTGGCCAGCATACACAGAATTCCTTCCTTTGAGTGGCCTTCACTGTGTGTTGGTGTTGTTGTGGTGGCTACATGTGTGGATGTGTTTGTTAGTTCTATTTGTGCCACTGCCTAGCTGTAGTTGTAGTTGTGTTTGTACATGTGTTGGCACAGTTGGATGTGACTTTTTTGATGGCATGTGTTGTGTTTATCTGACTGACATACACATTTTGGGATGATTCTGTTCTGGTTGCTGTGTAATTGCTATGAGTGCATGGTTTGACTCTCCCCTTGACAGTGATGTGTGTGTTTTGTGGCAGTATATTGTGTACATTTGTTGTGTACTCACCAGGCTCTGGGATGTCCTCTAGTCCATATACGCTCACTGGCGGAAGGATGGCCCGCACCTTCTCCTCCCAGGGCCTGAGGTATATTGGCTTGGCAGGAGGGCCACTGCCGGTGTATTGGCTCAGGAGGTAGTCTTTCTTGAGCAGCTCCCGGACCCTCCTGCGCACGTCATACCACCTGTTCTGGATGTCGGTCTTTGTGCGCCGACATGGTGATTGTGCGTTCACCCTGTTGATGATCCTCTCCCACATCTTGGTTTTCTGCGACATGGGGGTCTGTTGGACCAGTGTGCCAAACAGCTGTGGCTCCACCCTGAGGATCTCGTCTACCATGACTTCCAATTCACTATCTAGGAACTTGGGATTCTTCTTGGGGGCATGGTGATGGGTGGTGATGGTGGGTGATGTGTGTGTTGGTGTGCAGGTGAGGGTGTGTGAGTGTGTGTTTTGCTGGGTGTATGTGAGGTAGGTATTTGTTGGTGTGCTGATGGTGTGTGGCTTGTGTGAGGGATGAGCTGTGGGTGTGTGGTTGCTTTCTCTTGGGTGCTGGCAGTGGAATGGCATTTGCAAAGGCTCATGGTAGTGATTTGTGTCCTTTATATAGGTGGAGTTGTGGGTGTGTCTTTGTTCTCTGTCCCCACCCCCCCAGTATTTATTGGCTTGGGTGATTTTTCCTTTGTGCTGTTTGTGTATGTTGGAAACGTTCTTGTGACCGAGTCGGACCCTGCATTGGTCTCGTACGGTGTTCTCCGTTTCGTTCACGCTGTGTTTGTGCAGTTTTCTATGCTGCGTACGCGTCGGTCGCGGTGTATTGTGTTGCTTCGGCTCGGTTTTCTATGCGTGTCGGTCGTACGGCTTGTCCTCCGTCCGACTCGCTCGTGGTTTTCGCGCCTTGCATCGTACTTTGCGGTTTGGAGTTCGCGTGTACGTTTCGGGTCGGATTTGTTCCGGGTGCGTGTCGGTCGGTTGGATTCGCGTGTTTTTCCGGCCGGATTGCTGTTTTCCGTGCGGCTCGGTCGGTCGACTTGGTTTCGGTACGTGTCGGTCGGATTTTTCGCGCCTTGCATCGTACTTGGCGTGTCGTGCGCCACGGGTACGTGTCGGTCGGTATTTTTTCCGGATCCGAGTCGGTCGGTGCTTTTTCCGGCCCGAATCGGAATCGACCCCAATGTGTGAAAAAGAAGTCATTTTGAAAAATGAGCTATAATTCTCATGCTAGTATGGGTACTCCCAATTTCGGAAATGTGCAAATATCTACTGTTTCTAAACTCTATATTTTGTTCCCATTTCAGAAATACATAGGTGTCTTTCATACCAATTTTTCCATGTATACATTTTCCCAAAATAATTGCTATATACCATGTAGATAATAAAAAACATTGCAAGATGCTGCTCAGTTATTGGCTCTGGGTTCGCCGGGTTCTTGGTGAACCTACAAGTCCTATATATCCCCACAACCAGAAAGGTCCAGCAAATGTAACGGTATATTGCTTTCATACAGCTGTCATAATTAGAAGAATTTACAGGTGAAAACGTTGACACAAATGGCTGTTTTTTTCAACTAATTTTCAATTTTTCCTATATTTAACTGTTAGTTTCTATGAAGAAACCTTGAAGGATCTACACAAATGACCCCTTGATGAATTCAGAATTTTGTCTACTTTTCTGAAATGTATAGCTCTCCAGGATCCATTATTGCTTTCATCCCCATTTCTACCATTAACTGGAAGGAGGTTGAAAGCACAAAAAATAGCAAAAATAGGCTATGTCCCAGAAAAATGCCAAAACTGTGTAAAAACTTTTAGTTTTCCGACAAAAGTCTGCTTGTCCCTGAAAGCTGGGAAGATGGTGATTTCAGCACCACAACCCCTTTTTTGATACCATTTGCAGGGAAAAAACCAGATGCTTTCATCTGGAGCCCTTTTTCCCCATTTTTCCCCAAAAAAACAACATTTAGCTGTATTTTGTCTAATTTCTGGGTCCCCTCCAGGGGAATCCACAAACTCTGGGTACCTTTAGAATCCCTATGATGTTGGAAAAAAAGGAAGCAAAGTTGGCGTGGATACCTTATGTGGTCAAAAAGTTACAGGGGCCTAAGCGCGAACTGCCCCAAATAGCCAAAAAAAGGCTTAGCACAGGGGGGGGGAAAGGCCTAGCAGCGAAGGGGTTAAAGGACTTATATTGAACTGTTTCTAATATCTATTTGCCACACATATCTAAGAGGCTTTTGATGTGTTTAATTTTGCACTACAGGTTTTATTTTTATTCTTCATGTTTGCAAACGTGCTCGCTCTTTCATATGAAAGAGCTACGCACTGAGGGTATAAGTGGCTTGTGGCAAAGGTGATGATGTGACCATGTATTATATGGGATAAAATACCCCTTGATGTACATGATAAGGTTATTGCAAGTCACCTCGGAGTTACATAACCTCATAAAGGAACTCTGCCTTTAGCCTCTTTCCTCTATTTGGTTATGGAACTCCTCAGTGACTTGCAATATCCTTATAATGTATGGCAAGGGAATCACTGACATAATATCGATGACAAAAATATAGATGTCAAAAATATCGATGTAAAAATATCAATAGTCAAAATATCGACATCCTATATTTAAAATGCAAATGACAAAAATATCGGGAAGAAAAAATATAGATGTAAAAGTCCAAAATATCATTTTTTTTAATATATAAAAAATAATGTTAAAACACATATAAAATTAAGTAAAACAATAATTACTTAGATATAATAAACATTAAAAAAATATAATAAACAAATTTAATTTAACAAAATTTAAACATAGATATATAACATTAGATATATAAATGTATATTTACTTTTAAAAAAATAATCTAATAACTGTAATTTATTTTAAAATATTATAAATATATAAAAATTAACTATAAAATATATATATATATATATACATACACCTATAACATAAAATATAATAATAAAAACATTATATTATAAAATAAAATACTAAGGGGCTCATTACGATGGCGGGCGGAAGCACAACCGCCGTGCTGGCGGATGCAAAAACCACCAGTTACCGCCGGCACGCAGCAGTCCACACGCCCGCCCAATTACGATGCGAAAAGTAGGCCAAACACCGCCGGCAAGCCAGCAACACCGTCCGCCATCAAAGTGCGCCCGTACACGTAGCGGCACAGCCCAACTGACACACACCGTCCGACGAAACACGTCCCGCCCGGCGTATAAATTACGATGCCGCAAACAAACGGCTCCCACGGCCAAGAGATACCGTACGACAAACCGAAGCGGTAACACGGACGCCGAGCACGGACAACGAAGAAGCGGCTCCCCCGAGCATGAATCCAGCACTGCAGGCCCTCCCCATGCTCCTGCTGATGCACCACCAAGGACGCAACGTACCGCGGAGACGCAGGTAGGCACACACACAACAAGTGCACGCAAACAGCGCACACAGTGCAAGGGCGGAAAAAGCGGACAACCCCCCACCAGCGCGTGTACACTACACATCCACCATTGCATCCACATATGACACACAGGCCAAATCGTAACATCGCGTAACACATGTGTACACACCACCTGGGACTAGGAACCAACAACCCCGTCACGGCCCCAAAGCGGCGATGACGCCGCCACACATGCGCACAACGCAGAGGCCAACCGCAGCGCCATGCATGCGTCGCACACAGACACAGGGACACAACCAAGCAGCACACACATCAGCCCCACCCCGAACGCACATGACACGTGACAGGCCTGCCACAGACATGTCCCCAACGCCCAATTCACCGACAACACCCAACGCCACACAACCGACGCACACATGTCAGTGAAGTCACGCAACAGCAGGACACACCCCAGTGTAACAAACATGGCGTAGCACACAGCGGCGGCAACACCAACTAGGAGAAGCAGGGCCCCTTCGGGAAGAGGAACGCCAGTACCACACTGAAACACCCATACCACCCTGCACATATGAACAAGACATATAAAACGGAACACCAAAGAGCCCGGGGACCGACAACAGGTGGCCCAAGAATAACATTCACACACAAGGCCCAACGCAGAGCGGTAAGGCAGCCTGCCGCCCACACAAGGGAGAGCAGACAGCACTGAATGACCTTCCATTCCAACTCCGAAACCACAGCCCTACGACAGAAGCCGGTGAATACAGCCATTGTCCAAGAATAGACCAACACAGGCATGCCGAGGAGACCGACCACAGGGCAGATAGCGCATATCACAGAAGTACACAACGGACGGGGAAGAAAGAAGAAAACACTCCCCCATGTCGGCCACATGCAAGTTAATTGGAAGGAGTCACACATCACTGACCTTGAACTGTCTGAGAAGCATGTGGGATGAGGGCCCGTGTCCTCCAAACAAGCCAACAGAACACAAGTCCTGTCTCCCTACGACTACACAGAGCTCACAGCAACCTCGGAGCGTGCACATTGCAGACTGCACACACAGCCGGAGCACGCCACCACAACGCACCGCTGCGAAATGGCAACCGCAACACACCTACCCAACTACGCCGAACAGCTCAAGCTGTACAAAACCAACCTGTTTCATATATTGGGATGCGATCTCCTGTCCCTGCTGAACGTAAGTTACCGACTGACTTACCGCATCACATTGTTCAGCTGCGTCATGCCCGTCTTCTACTGTCGGAGGTGTCCCTACCAGCATCCCGTGGAGATATGCCTCTCCAACCCGGCATGTCTGAAGGCGGACCTGCTACCACTACTCCTCCCTCTGGACGCACACGACAGGGCCTGCTCTGCCTATGGGGGCATGGCGTATGTGGCCAACATCGCACCCGCACTGAAATGGGACCACTGTGCCTCCACACGACGGATCATCGAGAACAGCTACATCGAATGTCACCCAGCATGCCCCATCATGGTCCTCCAAGGGACAACTTACGAACAACACCTTGACAGCCACCATCCGCTACATTGGCTGGCAAACATGTACACCACCAATGACATGGAAGCCCTGCTGGACGGCATCGCATACCTGACAACCTGTAAATTCGTCGGACCACAACGCAGGTTCCCCGATTGACCTATGATGTCCAACCCCGCACCCATGCTTAGCTTCCGCACGGACTGGCCAGTCACCACCACAACAGCCATACCAAACGACCGGCAACTGTAACCACACCATCAACGACATCGCCATGACATCGGATATGACCGGGACATGCACACTGTTCCCCATCACATCCAGGAACACCGCATGCATCGTGGGAGGCAGTGGCATGGGCTCTGTGTATCGCACCCACATGGACGGAACTGCACGAACAACCAGGACACGACATGGATCCAGCGCACATGGACACACACACCGCTCAGTGGACATGAATAGGTCGCCTGGAGTCTGTGGGTGCTGCACCCCTCCCACCCCCGCCCCGGGAATCCCATACCAGGACCTTTGCATGGACGACAAGTGCATACAACAACAACACGACCCCAGTGACTGTGACATGTCCAGTAACCACCACAGTGCAACAACAAGTGGCACGCCGCTGCATGCACGCAAGCACATGCCCTGATGTCATCTCACATGCACGCGTGCATGAGGAACAACCGCAGCAAACCTGTCACATGGAACTGAGATGGACTGTGCCCATGATGCCAAGCGGTCTGGTAGGCTACATGTATACCGTCTGTGTCAAAGTCCGCAGCTCCGCAGCTATACGTAAATGTACATTAGCACAGCCTTGGCCAAGCAGATGTCACTCTGAAGCCCACATCCCACATGCAACAGCCAATCACATGTAACCCCACACCCTATCCCATTTGCAATCATGCTCAGTATATCCTCAACATGTATTCCGCTGCCAGTAGTGTCCACTATACTGCATCACAGAGGACAGAAGACTCAATATAATGTTTGAAACCAAAACTGTCTCCGCTGACTCATTTCACAAGTACGAATGAGAGAGGATGAGAGTATGTGAAGTACACGGCAGTCGTGACATGACCATGTAGTCCACTGGTATTGGATGTCAACGCAAATGAGTAGCACAACTGTGGAAGACACACATGTGTCGTGTGAAGTCGTATGGACGCAGTGCTCAGGTGGGTGGGTGTGACGGGTAGATGCGCACATGCCAAGTTGGAGCACGCCGTGTTGGGAGGGGTCATGAACAGTACACCACCGCTTCCCTGGGCATTGTGAGAGGACACCTGTCGGGGGGAGTGAACACGTGTGTGCACAGCAGCCGGGCACACGTACAAAGCGGTACCAGGCGCACCTCAGCCCACCCTCTGTGGACAAGCTGGATCCTGTTGTGCGCCCGCCATGCCCCTTGACAAGGCACACACAGCCCCAGTCGACCAGGTGTAACCCCAACATAGTCAATCCGCACAGGCGATACAGGGCACGGGATGGCAGTGGAGCATGGTGTGTGAGAGGTCTCCTCGCGCTCCTCCTGGTCATATCACGCAGGCAATAGAACCTCAACGTCTAGCATGGCACAAGTCAAATGGAAGTGTAGGGGGACGCACCACAGCACGAGCAGCACTGACGTCACGGGAGGTGCCTCGCACCATCCCATCCATTGCCCATTATACCAACCACGCCACATGCCATTGCGACTAAGTGCAAGCGCGTGCGCCACCACCCCCGAGCCCTCCCCAGAGAGGCCAAAGAGTGAATGTGTGGGCCATCAGTCACAGACGGACGCGGCCTGGCCGCAAGGGCAGCCACAGCCACTGGGTGTCGCAGGTGGCGGATCCAGAAGGCGAAGACTGTGATGCATAGTCCATGCAGGCCGGGTCTCCATTTGGGGCACCACGCAGGTGGACGGCGTCCCGCAACACATCATACCCTGAGACAGTCCACTCGTGCAACTGGACCCACACATACACTCCTTGCCCTCTCTGGTGCGAGCTTGGGGCTGCCTGTGCAAGCGCTAGCCTCGCAGGTGCACATGCATATTGGGGGAGCGAGGGGAGGACATGAGGGCTGGGGCGAAGATGACTGTATCACTGTCAGTGAGTACAAGGGATGACCCAGATGTGGAAAGGAAGAGACGTGTCCCGTGTGTACTGCAACTAGTCGCCAATCCAACTACCCCCCATGTCCGGAATGTAAGCCCGCACCTAGGCCCGCCCATCCGCCACATCGAACATACCACCAGCACGACAACCTTCCCATTCGAAACACTGACTGGGGGTGGCGACCAGTGAACAATCATGTGTAGCCTACCCACGCGTACATGTGGGCCCTCCATGATCCATGTCACCTGCGGCAAAGTCATGACATGCGCAATGAGGGAAGTGAGGAGAGCTGTCCGCCCCACGCACAGAAGGTGCATCAGCTCCACAGACCCAGCAGCGAGTCCAGCAGGGGTCACATGTGCAGGGGCAGCTGTGCCTGGTGTGAAGGCACATGCATATAGACAGCACATCGACCAATGTGTAGTCTGCCCACATCTACAGTCCATCATCATGCGGACATAGGAATTGAACACAGGGCAACACATCTGAGTGGGTGCATCCACCGTGACCAACAATGCGCAATCATCGACGTACCCGCCCTGTGCATGGCCCCCCACCCAACGGAGGCACATCCAGTGCCACCATCCCACACACACAAGCCTTCCACGGAACATGCTGTGTCCAATGGTCAGTACAGAGTCAGCGCCCATCTGGTGGATCCTGAACAGGAGACACATGCACACACATGCCAGCTCCCACTATGTACGTCTGCCACCTGGCACGTGCAATGTAACCTCTCACCTGTGACGTGTGACTGCAAGCACACAGCCGTCTTGGCATGGGGCTGTCAATGTGGACACCTGTCAATGTTTCGGGAGGTGTGATCCGTACAGTGCTGTACATAGGGTGCAGTGCTGACACCTACTACTGTCTCATATCCCCTCGTGCCACAGGTCCCACTTGTTTTGGCCGCTCAGCCTGTGCCCACATCGTCGTCGTCGTGTGCCATACTCATCCAGCCGCGGAAGCAGTTCCATGCTCAGCAGACATTCATGTTGCCGTGGCGTTGCCGCTTGACGGATATGCAGTCAGTCCCCATCAGCACGCCCCGCAAGTCATTGGGGCCTAGATCCCCATGTGCATGCACATGGCAGTGGTTTGTATCACTAGCCATTGCCATTGTTGGGAGACCTGTGTAAGTGTATTGTGGCCGTGCCGTCCCAGCTTGACAGCTGGGCTGTGGCTCATGTGCTTGCTCAGTCATGTCAGTGATGTGTATGCGAAATTGCTATGTGTCGTGTTGCTTTGACATGTGTCCTCTGCCATTGTCCCTAGGCGGAGACCGAACATTGACCGCCCATACCAATTGCTGGCGGACATGGACGATACAGAGGTTATTAGGAAGTTTCGGCTGGACAGGCCAACCCTGCATCGACTGTGTGCCATGTTAGAACCCCATCTCCGTCCCCGCAGGGTGTATCCGACTGCTGTCACCCCCACGGCTAAGGTGATGGCCGCCATGCATTTCTTCGCCACTGGGTCATTCCAGCACACAGTGGGCATTGGAGGAGGGATGTCCCAGCCCATGTTCAGCAAGGTGCTGAGGGATGTACTGGCAGCCATGATGCTGTACCGAAACAGGTACATCCGCTTCCCCAGGGCTCGTGAATTGGCGGCAGTGAAGGGTGCATTCTATGCCCTTGGCAGAATCCCACACGTCGTTGGAGCCATTGACTGCACACATGTCGGCCTTGTTCCACCACAGGCCACTGAGCACCTGTACCGCAACAGGAAGCACACGCACTCCCTGAATGTGCAAGTGGTGTGCCTTGCGGACATGGTGATCACCCACGTGTGTGCAAAGTTCCCAGGCTCGGCCCATGACGCACACATAATGCGCAACAGCATCTTGCCACGACTGATGTCCAATATGCAACAGGATCGTGGCTGTATTGTCGGTGAGTATGTGGAGTGGTGTAGCGTGCTGGTTGTGCGATGCTGTCCCCTGTCCAGTTGGAATAGCAACGGTTCTCTGTGTCCCTCACACCCAGGTGACTCTGCGTACCCGAATGGGGCATGGCTGCTCAGTCCATTGAGGAATCCTCGCACCCCAGCAGACGATCGCTACAATGAGGCACATGGGAGGACCAGACGTGTGGTCGAGCGTACCTTTGGCCTCCTCAAGTCCAGGTTCAGGTGCCTGGACCGCACCGGGGGTGCGCTGGCGTACTCCCCACAGAAGGTGTGCCGGATAGTGGTGGCGTGCTGCATGCTGCACAATCTGGCCATTCGGAAGCAGATCCCCCTCATCGTGGATGACGGAGATCAACCAGGGCCCCAGCCCGCAGACCAGGACAGCTCGAGTGAGGAGGACAGCGGAGAGGAGGAAGCTGGTAATGTGCGGCAGCAGCTCATCGCCCGCTACTTCACTTGACGGTGAGTGTCCATGTACGACGGCTGATGTGGCTGTATCTGTGCAGGTGTGTGTGTGCTGTGTCAGGGTGGCCGTTTGTTCACTGCGTGCTGTGTGTCAACGCTCCATGGCCAGGGTAGTATGCCACTGTTGGTGGCTGTGGCATTGTGCCCTATTGCTCTGTGCGATGTGTGTACATTGCTTGTAGTTGTTGACATGTACTGTGTGATGGGTGTGTGACACACTCATTGAATGTGCTCCTGTTCTGTCTCCCACCCCTAGGTCCCTACAGGCCCTCCGGATTCCATTGCCATGCCACGCATCAGGTGCCTTTCCGCCCAAGGTGGCCGTTGTATTCCGTACAAATAAAACACAGGGCACAAACAGCAGTTAGTGTAAGAGGTGCATTTATTTCAAACTGTGACATGTGATTGTGTGTAAGGTGATGACAAAAGTGGTGCGTGCAGTGACAATGAGCTGTCGGTCATGGCTGCGAGATGCTCAGGGTGTACCCACTGGTTCTATGTCCATAGTCCAACACACACATGCCATCCAGATGGCTGTGTGGAGTGGGATCGTAGTCCAAGTCAATGCAGTGGCTGGTCAAGGAAGGCTGGCGGAAGGCTGGCTGGCTGCCTCACTTGCGTTTGGAGCGTGCGAAGTCCTCCCGGGAGATCGGTTTCCACTTCGGACGGCCCCTTCCACGTTTGCGAGGGGGGTGCCTGCTTGCGACATGCTGGTGGTTGAGGTGTGCTCACTGGCTGTGGACGCAGGGGAACTGGACACTGCTGCTCGACCCTGCGCCCCGGCAGGTGGTGGCGGAGGGGAGCTGCTGTCCCTGGCTGTGACCTCACCACCACCACCAGCTGGCCCATGAGGTCCACGAGTTGGCCCATACGGGCGTCCATGGACCTCAGCACCCCCAGCACCTCCCGCGTGTCTGAAGCAGACCTGACCCATTGTCCTTGGGCCTCTTCATAGGCCCCAAGGACTCTGGCCATTTGAGGCAGGGCATGGCTCCCAGGGGAGGCTGGCGTTTCCCTGACCCTGCTCCTCCTACCAGTCCTGCTGCCACCGGCCTGCCCACTAGCCACATTGCTCACCACGGTCCTCGCTGTGGCTCCCAGGGTGGATCCAGTCGGCCGGGCCACCACCTGCGCTGGGGCTGGTGCCAGCGAAGACGTGGTGGTGGTGGCGGCGGTGGTGGTCGGTGCGGCGATGGTGGCGGTTGCGGCAGTGGTAGTGGCCGCAATGACCGTGGGTGTGGCCGCAACGACAGTGGCAGCAGGGGGCTGGGAATGTTCAGCAGCCCTGGATGATGGGTTGGTGGGTAGGAGGGGTCCTGGGGAGCGGCTGGGCCCTGCCACACCAGATGGGCCTGCTTGGTGGTCCGTGTCCGAAGAGGAGGACAGATCCTCCACATCCGTGTGTCCTCGTTGGGGGCTTGTAGGCTGGCTGTGCTGGCTGCTGGCTCCATCCCCAGCATCCAGCAGTTCGTCACCTGTGGAGAGAATGAGATTTGTTATTGTGTTGCACCTGGCGAAGTATGTATTTGTCGTCTGACATTAACAGTTCGTGCAATCTCGTACATGGGTTTCCCGGAGGCGTGTGTGTGGCTGTAGCATTTGTAGTTGTGTGTGCTTGGCAATGGGACTGTGTGCTGTGCACATGTGGCATGGGACGGATTGGCCATGCCGATGGGTGTGTTGCTGTGCCCCTACTTATTGTGACTCTGGTGTATGCGGGCTCCTGGCCCATCCTGGGTCTGGTTTGTACTTTGCTTTTGGTGTTCAGATGGGACGCTTAGGAACGCATATGGCAACATGGGGGCCATGCCCCAGATTCGCATTTGGGAGGGAATATGCTTTTGGGGTTCAAATGGAACGCTTAGGAACGCATATGGCAACATGGGGGCCATGCCCCAGATTCGCATTTGGGAGGGAATATGCTTTTGGGGTTCAAATGGAACGCTTAGGAACGCATATGGCAACATGGGGGCCATGCCCCAGATTCGCATTTGGGAGGGAATATGCTTTTGGGGTTCAAATGGAACGCTTAGGAACGCATATGGCAACATGGGGGCCATGCCCCAGATTCGCATTTGGGAGGGAATATGCTTTTGGGGTTCAAATGGAACGCTTAGGAACGCATATGGCAACATGGGGGCCATGCCCCAGATTCGCATTTGGGAGGGAATATGCTTTTGGGGTTCAAATGGAACGCTTAGGAACGCATATGGCAACATGGGGGCCATGCCCCAGATTCGCATTTGGGAGGGAATATGCTTTTGGGCTACATGCTGTGAGCCATGGGTGCCGAACGTGACATGTGTTGTGGCAGCATGACAGTGCATGGTTTGAGGTGTGTGCATGCTTGACATGGCCTGCATATTTGCTGTCTGTTGTGATTACTGGACATGGCATTGGACGCATCGTTATGAGTGAGTGATGGTTGTGTGCCAGCCAACGTATTGCAGTTGTCCCATCTCCTTGGTGTGCGTGCTGCCCTGTGCCATGTGCATCACTGCAGTGCTCGTGGGGGGTGTGGCCCATGTTGTGTGTTGTTGCTCACAGTGTGTCGTGCGCTTCATTGACTTCTGGCACATGGTTGGTCATGGGCATGTATCTTAGCGTGACTGCTGTATGTGTGGCAGCTGTGCGGATGACATGCCTTTCATGAGACTGGGGCTGACGGATGGGATGGATGGTATGTTGTATGTGCATGGTGTGTCTGTGTGTTTGATGGGTTCAGTGGTGTTCGTGTGCATTTATGTTGTTCCGCTCTGTTGCGTCTAGTGTTGTTTGTCTTACATAGGCGTAGTTGTGGGGTGTGTGGTTGACAGGCAGTAGGGGCTACATGGACAGGACTTCAATGGTGTTTCGGTTGTGTGTGATGAGTTGCACAGTGGCTGCCGTGTGGTACTATATTCAGTGTGGCTTGTGCATGCAGACGTGGCTCCTTGGGTGTTGCTATGTCTGTGATGGGTCATGTGGGGTGTGAGTCTGTTGTTCATGTCCGTGTGCACATTGTTCACTTGTTCGTGACGGTGGGCGGTGCTGCGTGTTCGTCTGCTACGTGACATGTCCCATGTGTTGGTCGTGTTCCGGTCCTCATGCCTCCAGTAATCCAGCCCTGTCCAGTTTCCCACCTGCAAGTTGTTCGTGCGTGCACTGTACTGGATGCCACATGGCTCTAAGCGGGGGTGCTCCATGTTGCAGGTCTGTGGGGGTGGGGGGGTGTTGTGGGTCGTGGGGTGGCTGGACACCCACTGACACCGATTGCTGTGGACCGTGATGTCTGCCTTTCGGCTGTCGTTGTGCACTGCGGTGGCTGACACGTGGCTGTGGGGTGTGGGGGATGCTCCTCCTTGCTGTGCTGTGGGACTAGGGGCCTGGTGTGTGTTGTACTTGGGCTGTCCACCGTCCCACCCACTGCACTTTGTGTTCCTGCCACTTACCTGTTACTTGTCGGTTAGTGCAGCTGTGGCGGACACATGGGTGTGGTGGGTGCTCGTTGTGGCGCTTCTGGCATATTTGGGGACCTGTTGGTGGTTACGTGGCTGGCTGAGTGTACACATGTCCCCACGTATCTTACAGTTGTTCGGTTTGGGCTGTGTGTGGTGGTGTCTGTTGCATGTGTGTGTGATGTGTTGTGTATTGTGTGCTGGACATGGGGGTGTTTGTCCCTGGGAGCTGTGGCATGGTGGTAGTGCATGTGAGTACATAGCGGTGTGCTGGTATACATTAGTTTGTACTTACCAGCCTCCACTCCCTCTGCTAATCCGGCGAGGATCTCCGGATGTATTATGACTCGCACCTTCTCCTCCCACGCTTTGAAGGTCTTGAAGAGCGCGGGATTCCCTCCGCCAGTGACGGCAGCCAGCTCTCTGTTTTTGCCCTCCTTCTTCTTGACCAGGCTCTTGACGTCATTCCAACGTTTGTTTATTTCTCCTCTGTTCCTGGGCAGGGTCCCGACTGCATTGACCTGGTCTACGATCCGGTTCCACATTCTGTTTCTGGTGGCTAGTGGTGTGTGCTGGACCATGTTCCCATAGATTTGTGGGTACACCTTGATGATCTCGTCGACCATGACCGTCAGCTCAATGGGCGTGAACTTGGGCATTCTTTGTGGTGCCATGGTGTTTGTGGTGCTGGTGCGGTGTGTGTTGTGTAATGTGCAGGGGGTTTGTGGTGCAGGTGTTTGGTGGTGGTGGTGGTGGTGGTGGTGGTGGTGGTGGTTGTGATGTGTGCGTTTCTGTGGTGTGCTGCTGTCCTTGCTGTGTCACTGTGTCCTCTCCTCTCCTCTCTGGTTTGCAATGTTGCAAGGGGTTGTGGTCTGTGGGAGTGCTGCTTTTGTACTTACCTATGTGGGTGTGTCCTCATGGTCTGTTGTTTTCAGGTGTGTTGTGTCTGGGGTTCTGGCCTTTGTAGTTTTTGTTTGTCCGGGGGGGTGTTTTCGGGATGTGTACTGTGCTTGTGTATTTGTGCGTGCCTTGCTGTGTGGACTTGTTGGCCATGTTGTGTGCTATTGGTTTTGTGAGCGGATGGTTTCTGTGCAGGTACGTGGGCGCCATGGCTTCTGCCGTGTCGATTCTCATCGGCGTTGTTTGCGCTGGCGGGCGGTATATTTGTAGTTTTCCCGCGCTCATGGCGGTGCGATCGTAATTTCACGTGCGGTGTGTCGGCCGTGAGGGCGGGCGGTTTTGTGTTGTCGTGCGTGTTTCCGTCCGTGGCGGGCGGTTTGACTCCGACTCGGACGATGGCGGGCGGTATCTTGTGTGATTTTTCCGCCGATGGCGGTTTTCGGTTTGTGTAATCGTAATGGCGTGGTCGGTGTTCAGACGGTGTGTGCGGGCGGATTTTTGCCGCTTCCATGCCTGGCGGATTTTTTTACGCCGGGTATCGTAATGGGCCCCTAAAATATTTATACATTTTTAAACTTACATTTTGCACTCCATTTGAGTGCAACAGTAGGAAAATTGTTGAATAGCGTAGGGGTAAAAATTTACTATTCCCACTGCAATTACTGCAACAGTAGGGAAAGTGTTGGATAGCGTAGGGGTAAAAATTACTATTCCCACTCCAGTGAGTGCAACAGTAGGGAAAGTGTTGGATAGCGTAGGGGTAAAAATTACTATTCCCTCTCCAGTTAGTGCAACAGTAGGGAAAGTGTTGGATAGCGAAGGGGAAAAAATGACTATTCCCACTCCACTGAGTGCAACCGTAGGGAAAGTGTTGGATAGCGGAGGGGAAAAAATTACTATTCCCACTCCAGAGAGTGCAACAGTTGAGAAAGTGTTGGATAGCGTAGGTGTCAAAATTACTATTCCCACTCCAGAGAGTGCAACAGTAGGGAAAGTCTTGGATAGCGGAGGGGTAAAAATTACTATTCCCACTCCAGAGAGTGCAACAGTGGAGAAAGAGTTGGATAGCGTAGGTGTAAAAATTACTATTCCCACTCCAGAGAGTGCAACAGTAGGGAAAGTGTTGGATAGCGAAGTGGTAAAAATTACTATTCCCACTCTAGAGAGTGCAACAGTAGGGAAAGTGTTGGATAGCGAAGGGGAAAAAATTACTATTCCCACTCCAGTGAGTGCAACAGTAGGGAAAGTGTTGGATAGCAAAGGGTAAAATTTACTATTCCCACTCCAGAGAGTGCAACAGTAGGGAAACTGTTGGATAGCAGAGGGGTAAAAATTAGTATTCTCACTCCAGTGAGTGCAACAGTAGGGAAAGTGTTGGATAGCGCAGGGGTAAAACATTACTATTCCCTCTCCAGTGAGTGCAAGAGTAGGGAAAGTATTGGATAGCGGAGGGGTAAAA
Organism: Calotriton arnoldi; assembly: GCA_963921515.1. Lineage (NCBI taxonomy): Eukaryota > Metazoa > Chordata > Amphibia > Caudata > Salamandridae > Calotriton > Calotriton arnoldi. The sequence continues at coordinate 3,020,999 of CAWUFW010001032.1, forward strand.
ATTACTATTCCCACTCCATACAGTGCAACAGTAGGGAAAGTGTTGAATAGCGGAAGGGAAAAAATTACTATTCCCACTCCAGAGAGTGCAACAGTGGAGAAAGTGTTGGATAGCGTAGGTGTAAAAATTACTATTCCCACTCCAGAGAGTGCAACAGTAGGGAAAGTGTTGGATAGCAGACGGGTAAAAATTACTATTCCCACTCCAGAGAGTGCAACAGTAGGGAAAGTGTTGGATAGCGAAGGGGGAAAATTACTATTCCAACTCCAGTGAGTGCAAAAGTAGGGAAAGTATTGGATAGAGGAGGGGTAAAAATTACTATTCCCACTCCAGACAGTGCAACAGTAGGGAAAGTGTTGGATAGCGGAGGGGTAAAAATTACTATTCCCACTCCAGTGAGTGCAACAGTAGGGAAAGTGTTGGATAGCGGAGGGGTAAAAATTACTATTCCCACTCCAGTGAGTGCAACAGTAGAGAAGGTATTGGATAGCGGAGGGGTAAAAATTACTATTCCCACTCCAGACAGTGCAACAGTAGGGAAAGTGTTGGATAGCGGGGGGTGAAAATTACTATTCCCACTCCAGAGAGTGCAACAGTAAGGAAAGTGTTGGATAGCAGAGGGTTAAAATTAATATTTCCAAAAAATTAAAAGAAAAAGAAAAAAGAAACAAAATACCAACTACAATACAAAAATTGTTAATAACAAAAAAATAAAAAACATATAAAAATATAATAAATTACAAACAGAAAAATATTTAAATGTTAAAAAGTACTAAAAAAATAACTACAAACCTTAATTTATAGAAGTTTAAAAAAACTTTTTTACAAACAACTATATTTAATATACATTAATTATAATCAAAAAAATAATTATTAATGATTTTTTTTTAAATTACTTCACACCATATTCCCCTATAAACGTACAAAAGACTCCTACATAATTGACACAATTAACATATTTAACAATTAATTAATTATAATTAAACAATTAATAATTAATTAATAATAAATAAATTACCACAAACAACACTATAAAATCAAAATAAATACTAATAAATAAAAATTATTAATTACTTTATTCAAAATAAATTACTTCCCACCCTATTCCCCTATACACCCACAACTCACTCCTAAAAAAAATAACACAATTTACACAATTAATTAATTAATTGATAAAATGTAATAACCAAATAATATTTAATTAACAAAAATGTAATTATAAATACTGATCAATAAAAATTATTAATTACTTTATTATAATTACATTACTTCCCACCCTATTTCCCTATAAACCCACAACCCGCTCCTAAAAACAATAACACAATTTACATAACTATCAATTAATTAATTAATAAAACATAATCACCAATTAATAATTAATTGATAAAAAATTAATTATAAATACTAATAATTAAAATTATTAATTACTTTATTATAATTAAATTACTTCCCACCCTATTCCCCTATAAATCCACAACCCGCTCCTAAAAAAATAACACAATTTACATAATTATCAATTAATTAATTAATTAAACATAATCACCAATTAATAATTAATTGATAAAAAATTCATTATAAATACTAATAAATTAAAATTATTAATTACTTTATTATAATTAAATTACTTCCCACCCTATTCCCCTATAAATCCACAACCCGCTCCTAAAAACAATAACACAATTTACATAATTATCAATTAATTAATTAATAAAAAATAATCACCAATTAATAATTAATTAATACATTTGTTTACTATAAATACTAACAAATAAAAATTATTAATTACTTTATTATAATTAAATTACTTCCCACCCTATTCCCCTATAAACACACAACCCGCTACAGAACTAAAATACGCAAAATTTAATTAACATAAAATTAATCACTTCTAAAAATTTCACACATACATTAAAAACAAGCATTTACAATGCAATAGGTCTCGCAATAACATTATTTTGAGCTATTGACATTGTAAATGGCAATGTCTTTAAAAAAATTAGAAGGCATTGTTATTTACAATACCAAAAGCAACACCTATTGCATTGCATAGCGCGGTGTCCGTGAAGACGGCGCCGCTCTTATTAAAGTTAAAAAAAAAGTGCGTTGGGGGGAGGGCAGAGGCCTGTGGTGACTCACTGGAGAGCGCCTTGAGTGCTGCGCACAGCAGTGCCAATGCTGCCCTGCCAGGGGCTCCCCGCACTTTATCCGGGACATAAATAAAAGGCATTTAGAATGCCAATAGCTTAAACTCGCGTAAATGCGAGACAAGTCGCGTGGCACACTATCCTAAGCACACATTTTTAGCTTACGTGTTTTTAAGCCATGCCCTTAATTACATTAGCCACACCCCTTTGAGAGACCCCCCAGTTTTATCATCCCACTTAAAGCCCTGTAAACCTATTTTTGCATTTCAACGATCCTGAAACATCAAAGAATTATTGACAGGCAAGAAGAAAACTGAGACAGTCAAGCATAAAGGAATACAAAGGTGTGCGATCTGTGTACATTGCAATAATGCAATCATTGGGAATCAATTAACACAACCCACTAAAGGGTCTCTCACACACACACACACAGGTCTAATGTCCGCGTCAGAAGATTACCCCAAACTTTAATGAACGAGGGTGCAGGTGAGTGTGAATTAGAGCACAGCCCTTCTTAAAAGGGACCAGACCTGTGACCGCCTCCTACCGTCCCCCTCGAAGCCCACCGGGTCTCCAGAGGGTCTGTTCCGCGACTTCTGTGTTCACTCACGTCCACTGAGAATCACTAGCTGGAGCCTGGAAAGGGTCCAAGGTCCTCACACTCAGCCTCCTTCCCCACAGAAACTTTTTTTTTTTAATTAAAAAAAAAAAGCTTTGTTTTATTTTACTGGAGTCCAGTGAACTTCGTCTTGGGGATGTAGTAGAAGCCTAAGGCCAGCTATGGATTCACAGAAATATCAGTAATCATTATCAGCAATTACATTAGGAGTGCGAGGTGTCCAGACTTTTTTTCACAGCTATCTTGCTGCTTCTACTGTGCCAAAAAATGCATTGATGGCCTTAAGATGCCAACCACTCTGCAATGAGTAAGTCAGAAGGAAGAAACCAAGCGTGCAAAATTGTGTATTCCACTATACAGATTTGAAATTAGTAAATAATTCATGGAATTTTCAAATGGGATCGAGGCAACAGCTGATTTTCATAAAAAGTACTGAAACATTAGTTTCCCTAGAGAGAAATGTGAACCAAAAATGTGCTAATAAGCAAAATACATGTAAATTCATTTTACTGAAACGCAAAACCGGTCATCGGCGAGTGTTTACAGTGTGGGGGACCATCGTGTAAAGTTGCGGACACAGCAAATGCACTACGTTGCTTCTGCTTGCTGCTTCTAGAATCATCGGCCCACCTGCTTCAGAGATGTGGATCTTAACTGCAGGACTGTCAGCCTTTTGCCCTTAAGCTCGCTAAAAGGGATACAACTGAATGGGGTAATAGTCAAATCTAGTACTGAAGCGCCCAAAAAAAATGAAGTTTGTGCTGCAGACAGTTTACTTCTTTGGCTATCAGTGTTAAGCATGTGAGTTTTCCCAATGATTACAAAGTGACGAGATGTTCAGCCTCCGGGCATTGGGGGCCAGAGTACTCTTATGTGGACCCCCTCACAATAGTTCTACTAAATCCCCTGAGTGCGCCCTCACAGCCGCCCTTTCTAAAAGCTCTTGTCACGCCTGTAGGCACTCAGCCCTCTCCCCTGAGCCAGAAAACCCATTCAAGGCTTTGTGGTGTTCTGGGACATCCGTGTTTGTGACCCCTCGGAGCCCAGCCTCACCCTCTTCTCTCCTCTACGGCATCAGCTGCTCAGCTCCACGAGCGAGCTCCCGCTGTTTACAGGGTCTCCCCACTCACTTGTGATAAGCTATATCGGCGTGGGCGAGATAAAGCATATCTCACTTTGCTCTAGAGACTCCAGGCGCTGCCATCTTGCCGATTATCCTCACGTCTGGCAGCCGCAGCAATCCTCCGGCATACACGCAACTTTAAAGTAAATTTATCTTTCCTTGGCATCCGGGGTATGTGTTTAATACTCCAGTCAGTTTTTAATTATTGAACAGTATTAGGGTTGCTTTCTTCAGTAAATCTCCTTTAGAACTGCAGGCTGGAGCTGTTACTCTGCTGGGGAACCAGGTTCGAGTCTGGGCAACTGCTCAACATCCTGTGATTCTGGGCGAATCACTTAATCTCCCCGTGCCTACCAGAACAAGCTGTCGTCATTGCGAAAGCCGAAAGAAAACAAGCGCGGTGAAAGCACGTGTGGCAAATTCATTAAATAAATAAGCATGCGAGTGAAAAAAGCTGGAAAAATAAGACTTGGGAAACATGATCCTTACTACACGCCCCCTGTAGATAAGAAATAGCTTTGCGACAGCCGCAAAGCAGACGATCCAGTCCGGATGGGCCGGACCAAAAGGAGAAAGGGCAGTGGCCAAGAAGCATAATTTTCAATGGGAAGCCAGCGTTTAGCATAAACGCTGACGTGACCCTATGAAAATGATGGGCGGGGCTTCGAGCCCCCTTCTGAAATCTCCTCTCTCACTTTAGGTCTCGCCGAGCGAGCAGCGCATGCGCTGCAACGCTAGGCGAGACCTAAAAACAGCTATACTTAGACAAAAAACTTTAGTTCACATACTTTTAACATACATACTAAAATACAGAACACTAATATAAATGTCGATATTATTAACAACGATATTTTGACAAACGATATTACTAACTTCGATATTACAGAAAACGATATTTCTTACCTTCAAGTCGATATTCTGGTCACCGATATTCTTAAAATCGATATTCTGCCACTTCGATATTCCCAACTCGATATTCTGGCACTTCGATATTCCAGAATCGATATTCTGTCTGTGCACCATGGCAAGGGATACATTATGGGTACTTGTTCCTATGTGAAGAGAGTATAGAAAACATTAAAGAAAAGGTGTGGTTGGAATATATGGTTCCAGGGAGATCTTCCTTATTTGGAAGTGTTGCCCTCACACACCCATGTGGGTGTCATGCTTCATCATCGGGCATTTTGCTCCTCGTACACATTATACCCCACACACCTGCATGCACTGTCACGGCTGATGCAAGAAAAGATCTCAGACAAAGAGCCCTCTTGCGGGGCCCATGGGGCATTGCAGCACCTGCCCCACGAGGAGCAAAACGCCCGATGATGATGCATGACACCCACATGGGTGTGTGAAGGCAACACTTTGTAGCATCCAAGCAACAATCTCTGGTCCTAACATGAGCGTGAGCAGGGTCCGAGATTGCTGTTGGAATGTGGAATTCTGTTATTGTTGGCACTGTACTGTTCTATTTCGAACAGTTGACTTTTGTTTCCTTGCTGGGTGGTCGTTTTCCCCAGCAGCTCCTGTACGATTAAACATTTTATGATTTACGACGAGTATCCATGTCTTCTGTTCCTGTGGGATACTACACACTTCTTTTGGCAACGATCCTGGAGCTGCCGGTACACTATCGGACCCTATGCATATTTCCGTGATCTTCTAACCGCAAGTACTTTTCACGTCAAGCCTTGAGATAAAATACGGATTACCTTGCTTCATGTTGTCTCTGTCGTGGCCCCCATTGCTGCGTGAGTTTTGGTTGTTTTCTGCTGCCTTGTTTCCTCTCTGGACCTCAGTGGTTGTCTGCTTTTCACACCGAGTCTCTATGCGTTCCACAAAGATAGGCCGCACTGCCATTTTCTCAGTCTTCACTTCTACTCTACCATCCACTGTGACGTCGTACGCTTCACGTCTTCTTCGCGGGCTCCATGGTTTCACCGTATCCATGGTTACGAGTCGTGTTTGCCTTACGCACACAGCTACAGTCTTACTTCGCTGATGTGCAAAGCTTCATTTTACTTAATGCGCAAAGCTTCAACTTTAATTCGCTGATGCGCACAGCTATATTTAACATCGCTGACGCGCACAGAAGCTTCTCGTTTACTGCTACATTGGATGTGGTTTTCATCAAATCATTCGTGTTGGCAGCACTATATTCTACCATCTTTTGCCTGTTGAGCAACCCATTCGCTTCATTCTATTTGCTGATGTGCACAGCTACTTCAGATTTTTTGCTGTTTAAGAAGTTTGTTCTATGGTGTGCACGTTCATTCGTCTTTCTCTCTATCAACGCCGATGTGCACGGCTTTATGACTGATGACTATAGGAACACACTGTGATATACTATTCATTGTTCATGCAAATTGTGATTCACTCAATTGAATTAACAAAACTGTTGATTACGTCCATTTTTATTGTATACCATTATGCAGTCTGTAAATCCTACTCCTTCAATTTTAGAAGCTCCAGGCGATCCACCTGTTCGTTGGAAAAACTGGTATGACGCTTTTGAAACATACTTAGGGGCCATTGGAGCCTCAAGAGTTTGCCCAGAAAGAAAAAAAATCCCTTTTATTACATTCTTTGGGTTTTAAAGGGTCGTGCCATTTTCAAGCATTTGCCTAACATTGAAGGTTTTCATGAGGAACAACTGGATGATTACATACTCTGGGGCCGATTCCGAACTCGGCCGGTAGGGCACCGAATCGGATTCGGCTTAACCGGATCCGATTCGGAGCCCTCTTTCCCGACCGATTCGTACGCGCGTCCGGGCGAGCGAGTACGATGCAAGCGCACGCGAAATCGCCGACCGACTCGTACGCGGGTCCGACCCGCTCCGACCGACTCGCGACGGACACGGCTCGCACCGCGCAATCGAGACGTTCCCCGGCCGGGCAAGTACGATGCGCGCCTCGAGCAGTCCGACCGACTCGCGCCGTCCGGCTCCAAAGGGCAGTCGGAGCCGGACTTTGGGGGTCCGCGTCGGACCCCCCTGTACGCGTAGCCGCGCGAGTCACACACAGGGGGGACCCATGGGTCCCCCCTACCTGTGCATGTACGGCGTGATTCGCATCGACGCGTACCCGCTGTAGGGGGCGCCCTTGTTCGCCTCGCACCCATTGAGTGAATGGGAGCCCGCGTACGCGTTGTACGACCGGCTGCCATTGCCTTCAATGGGAGTCCGACCGAATCGAGTCCGATAGCATGCGTACGCATCGTACTCGTTCGGTCGGGCTGCTAGAGTCCGATTCGGTCGGAAATCTCTCCGGGTCCGGCTCGGTCGGAGTGATTACCGGCCTGAATCGGAATCGGCCCCAATGTGTTAACAAAATAGAAAAGCAGTTTGATGTGCAACCTAGCATTGTGGTCTTAAGGCACAAATTTCTCATGAGAAAACAAATGTCTAGAGAAAGTGTTGATGTTTATGTTTCTGCTTTAAGGAGATTGGTTGTGGAATGTCGTTTTGAAAATTTTACAGATCAGTTAGTTAGAGATCAATTTATTTGTCATTGCTCGAACAAGACTATTCAGCAAAAATTGTTCTCATTAGCTAACCCGTCAGTTGAAGAAACGCTTCGCATTGCTAAAAGCATAGAGACATCTCAAATATCTGTGAAGGAGATGAAAGAGAAGAAAACTGAAAATGCAAACATAGTTAAACAAAAATTTAGAGTCGCCGGAAATGGTCAAAGTAAAGATAACACTAAGGGCCTGATTCCGATGTCGTTTGGAAGGTCCTCCCAGATGCGTCCGGAGGCGAACAGTACAACCGACACGTATTGGGAACCGGTGAAACCAAACAACGCAGTACGATGCACAAAAACCTTCACTCACCGAACGAGACGGTCACTCCGATTCCGTCCTCATAGTCCAAACGAAAAGCCTCCCGAAACACAGAAAGCAGCCGTCCGGAAGCATTTCCAAGTCCGATTACAAACGCCGAAGTACGATGCGTACTTCCCATGCGCCGAATCCGCCGCTACAACCAACACGTCAGAGCAGCCGGAAGGGGAGTATTTCAGCACCGATTCGCGCCACAACACGATTCCTGCTGAACGAGACGTGCAGCCATGAATCCGATCGTATATGTAATCCCCATACTCTACCTCTTCGAGCACTACTACAACCGCAACCGACGCGTTCGTCGCAGAAGGCAAGTACGACACCTACCCATAAGGCAATGTCCAGTCAATATGGGGGTGGCAACTACCTACAGCAATGTCCAGTCATGAGGAGGGGTGGCAACTACCTGCAGCAATGTCCAGTCATGAGGAGGGGTGGCAACAGCAATGTCCAGTTAATATGGTGGGGTGGCAACTACCTACAGCAATGTCCAGTCAATAGGAGGGGTGGCAACTACCTACAGCAATGTCCAGTCATGAGGAGGAGTGGCAACAGCAATGTCCAGTTAATATGGGGGGGTGGCAACTACCTACAGCAATGTCCAGTCATGAGGAGGGGTGGCAACTATCTACAGCAATGTCCAGTCATGAGGAGGGGTGGCAACTACCTACAGCAATGTCCAGTCATGAGGAGGGGTGGCAACAGCAATGTCCAGTTAATATGGGGGGGTGGCAACTACCTACAGCAATGTCCAGTCAATAGGAGGGGTGGCAACTACCTACAGCAATGTCCAATAATGAGGAGAGGTGGCAACAGCAATGTCCAGTTAATATGGGGGGTGGCAACTACCTACAGCAATGTCCAGTCAATAGGAGGAGTGGCAACTACCTACAGCAATGTCCAGTCAATAGGAGGGGTGGCAACTACCTACAGCAATGTTGAAGAAAATATGTGCTTTTTTTGATGGATACACCATATGTGTATATGCATATGTGGTTTTGTGTGGAAATACCCCTATACATGAAGATGCCTAACCTGATTTTGTGGCCTATCCCCCAACACATGAAGATGCCTATCTTGTGTTGGGGGTAAATACACCCATACATGAGAATACCTAATTTGATTTTGGGGTAAATACCCCCATACATGAAGATGCCTAACTTGTTTTGGAGGTAAATCCCCCCATACATGAAGATGCCTAACTTGATTTCGGGGCAAATCCCCCCATACATGAAGACGACTAACTTGTGTTGGGGTAAAGACCCCCATACATGAAGATGCCTAACTTGATTTTGGGGTAAAGACCCCCATACATGAAGATGACTAACTTGTTTTTGGGCAAATATTAGGTATTCCTTGTGTTTGGGGTTTGGAGTAAATACCCCCATATATGATTATGCATATCTGGTGTTTGTGAAAATACCCCTATACAACAAGTTGCAATACCTGGGTTGGGGGTAAAAAGAAAGTATTAAAAATGGATATGAAAAATGAAACTTCTCTTCCAAAAATAAAATTTCATGTCAGTACATGTGGAGTACATGCTGCAGGTATTTCCACAAAAAACAAGCTCTCACGGTATTGTCAATGAAAGGTATTCACACATTGTTGCAGAAAAAAGAAATGCTAACCTTGAGGGATGGGTAGAGTCGAGATGCAGGTGCACGACAGGGTCACCTGCAGACCATGGTTATGTGGGCCTTCATAGACCTGCACAATGGACTCACACACTTACACAGACCCAACAGGACAATGCAACATCATGTCACAAATTCAATGGAATATCATCTGTTCTTTGAATAGAGGCTGCTCATCAGCCTTTGTGACAGAACCACCATGGTGCGCTGCCTTACATGCATTGACAGAGGTAGTATCATGTTTAACACACAAACTTCACTGTCAGTGCATGACAGGTGCAGGGATTTGGCCTCAATGTAGGGACCTTGCAGGGAGGTAAGTCACAACTGGACAGTCTGACCTACATACCACATCATTGATCTGCAGCATCGTTCATTTAACTACAAAACATTTGGCCAGTAAAATCATACATGCCATGTCAAGAGATGATCACAGATTGTGTGTAAATTATATTTTGAGTGCCTGAGCATCATTGTGATCACAATCAGAACATGGGTCAATAGCATGTTGTGTACATTGCATTGGTGCCACCGCAGGCTTCTGAGGTAGTGTATCGTAACCGCAAACATTACCACTCAATTAATGCCCAGGTGGTTTGTTTGGCAGACATGACCATCTCCCACATCTGTGCATGTTTCCCTGGATCTGCACATGACGCTTACATCATGAGGAACAGTGCCATCCCCTGTTTGATGTCACGGGCACAACATGACCGTGCTTGGCTTGTTGGTAGGTGATGTGACATGTGTGCTGTGTTGTGTGTAGATTGTATGTCTGATAATGCTCTGTTAACCAACTACAAATCATATTTTTCTGTTTACAATGTAGGAGACTGTGGGTGCCCCAACCAACCTTGGTTACTGATGCCACTCCGTAACCCAGTCACCCCTGCCGAAATGCGGTATAATGAGGCACATGGTAGGAGCTGGAGAGTCATTGAGCGGTGTTTTGGCCTCCTGAAGACAAGATTCCGCTGTCTCGACCAGACGGGAGGAGCCCTACAATATGCACCATTGAAGGTGTGCAACATTATCAATGCTTGCTGCATGCTCCACAACCTGGCTATTCGGAGGTAAATTCCACTTATACAGGACGATGAAGACCAGCATCCGCCAGCGAGGGAAGCTCCGGGACTGGGACATGATGACAGTGGGGATGATGATGATGGCGAGGATTTGAGGCGAGAGCTTAACAACTTCTTCACATGAGTGTAGGTATGCAATGAAAGTAGGGGAGTACCCCCAGTTGTCTGTTGTTGTGTTGCTGGTGCACAATGTGTATGTATGTTTGTGAGTGAAAACAAATTGCCATGATGTTAGTTGTATGATAAGTATTTGTGAGATGGAAAAGTTGAGATGTACAGTGGTACGGTAAGTCAAAGATAGTTTACACACTGACAATCTTGTGCTTCAGCTGACAATCTTGTCAATATTGAAGAGGCTGGGGGCGTGGCCGGGCAAGATGGCCGAGCGGACGTAATCCGTCTCGGCTTCCGGGCTACGCTGGTCCTCCGGACCTGAAATCTCCGCAATCGCCACCCTACCTGCACAGAGAATGATCCCATGATGATCCAGGGACTGGAGCAGATGGAGAACCGGCGATCGACCGTCTAGATCACGCCTGAGAGCCACGCAGGGTCGCTGACGGGGAGGCCTAGACGCGGGTCAACATGGGGGCCGCCAGTTTCTCGTTCGCGTATGAGTGCAGGCCGTGAGGAACGCTGCTTGAGGAGACGCGCTGCCACCATCGCGGACACAGCCGGACACCCGCTGCGACGCCCCGAGCACAGAGGTGAGCGGTCCGCCTTAGAGCTCTGCGGGCAGTGTGGCGCTTCGATGGGCTCCCATTTTCCGTGAGGCTGAAGGAGCGGGGCAGTGCTGCTAATCGGAGGCCCCCCGGGGAGGTGCGCGCCTGAGCGGGGACGAGAGATTGATGAAGAGCTCCGTTTGAAGGGAGGCAGGCGGCTGGCTGACTCTCCAGATCCTCCACCACGCTGCGCCTGACCCTAAGATGGCGGCCGAACGTAGGGCAGGTGCCATTTCCTCCTATGACGATCGCACCCAGTAACCAGAGTCGACCTTGGCAATAAGGTGCAACAGATACTCTACCCCTAGACCTCAGAAGCGGACACCTGGGACTCCTCTACTGCTCACGGAGGAGTTGACTGGAGGCCGGGTAGGGAACTGAACTGACACAGAGAGCACTGCAGGCTTTGAATGCGGGCCTACCTGTTGTCCCTTCTATGCGACCTGACCCTACTTGGCCCTTTATTAGCCCTACCTGGAATTCGCCCGGGCTGCTCACTCGAACCAGGGCACACCTCATCCCAGCCATCCTCCGCTGCACTGAGCCTGCGGTGGGGCTCCACCGCCCGTGACTCATTGCCTGCTCCTTATTGGTTTCACTACAGATAGCCATTTTAGGGTGATCACTGAGGTGCCAAACCTGATTACTCGCGACTGCAGAGCTTCCCCAAGCCACGGTACCATTGGGGTCTGTTGTTTAAACCCTTCTACGCCAAGCCGGAAGAGAACAGGCGGGGTCAGTACCTATGCCGCCAAAGAAGATGACAGTTCGAGAGACAAATAAGGTCTCAAGCTTTTTCCCACCAGCAGACAAACAACGGGCTTCGGATTGCGGTGGGGAGACGTCCGATATGGCCCTTACCAAGGAAGATTTGATGTCCTCCTTACGAGACTTTAAAGCGGAATTGCACAGAGAACTGGGCCAAGACATCCAAACCTCCATCGATCAGCTGAAGTCCGACCTCACCACAAGGATGGCAGATCTCCAACGCGATGTGGACTCAGTGGGCACTAGAGTGATCGACCTGGAAACAAATGCCCAGGAAACGGATAAGAGCACCGCTGAGCTGCATGACACTGTCCTGACCCTCCAGGACCAGCTACGCCAAACCCAGTTAAAAGCGGAAGACTTGAAAAACAGAGCCCGACGGGATAACATACGGATCCGCGACCTCAAGGAAGGGGCGGAGGGGCCGGACCTAGAGGCTTTCCTGGAGGGCCTCTTTGCGGAGATCCTCAACTCACAACCACTCAAGATCAAGCTCGAGAGAGTGCACCGGGTCGGAAGCCTAATGACGGGAGGACGACAAAGACCAAGGGATGTTCTGGCGAAATTCCACTCCTACAAAGTGAAAGAAGTTGTACTTTTGGCGGCCCGTAGGAAAGGCACGCTCTCCTTCCAGGACCATTCCTGCACCATCTACCAAGATCTGGCGCCGGCAACGTTGGCTAGACGGCAACAATTTTGGCCCATCACCTACAAGTTACGCGAAGATAAGGTCAGATATCGATGGACCTATCCCTTTGGCTTAAGCTTTGAGTACCACAATAAACAGAGACATGTGGTGGATCTACAGGAGGGGTTGGACCTACTGGGTATCACAGTAGGCGACACTGAACATTCGCAAGGTAGGCCGCGAGACACGCAGAATACCGGCTCCCCCAAATCGCAATGGTTCACAAGTTCTCGAGGAAGCCACAAATAACTTGAATTTTCCCAACACAGCAGCTGCACTGAATGTATGGGAGACGAGCTGGGAGAGAGGACTCTAATTCGGCCACGGAGGTTCTGCCGTTGAGAGGGGGCTTCGAACATCAAGTCGGCGTCACACTTGTTTGCTCTGCACTATCTTTGGGGACTTTACAACTGTAAGTTGGAGCTTTACAACCTCACGGTTGACGCATGCTGACATCCAGTTGATCTTTGAACGAGAATGGGGACCACCAGGACTCCAAGCTGTGGGATAGCGTGTCCTCTACTATGCCGTGCCACATGACTTGTTACATAGACACGCACGCAGGATGCTTCTCACATCCCTGTAGGGGAGACTTGAACATTTAGTCCGGGCGACTACATCAAACTGATCGTGTGGGGTGGCCAAAACAACTTTGCATGTCCGGGGGGGGGAGCGAGCCGGGACCTCGGCCCTATTGTCCCTCCGCCCACATACACGGGTTCTTTAACCCGCAGTCAGAGTCTTACCACCGATCCGACATTTAGGACAGTTCTTACTGTTATGTTTGGGGTTTTAGGGTTCTGAGTTTGGTGGGGGGAGGGGGAGGGAGACTGGTGGCGGCTTTTTAATGATTCTTCATATAGATGCGTTTTAATTGAATTGGGTTATACACTGCAGGTACACTCTTGCTTCTTCTCATGTGGGCACTCTGCTCCAGGGAACGGGGGACTGATACATGGGTCATTGAGCAGGTGGGGAGTGGCGACACGGACCCAATGGTAGTCACGGTAGGCTCCTGGAATGTAAAAGGCCTCAACTCGCTCCAAAAAAGGCAAAAGGTCTGGAAATATATCTCTGATCACCACCTAGATATAATAGCTCTACAGGAGACACATCTGCCCCGAGCGGAAGAGACCCGCCTCCGCCACAAAAGCTACCCCTTAATATACAGAGCATCTGCACTCACTAAACACCGGGGGACCACGATCCTCTTTCACACGTCTACGAAATTTCAACCCACCGATACCAAATCAGACAAGGAGAAACGTTGGGTAATGGTCAAAGGTGTTCTGAAGGGTAGACTTTGCACTTTCATCTCAGCATACGCACCTAACACAGGTCAGGCAGTTTTCCTCCACATGCTCTTGGGGAAGATCCAGGACTTTGCGGAGGGTCCGACACTCTTACTGGGGGATTTTAACTTAACATGGCAGGCAGACCTCGATAGCACGCACACCTATCGTCAGGAGTCTAGTATCTTCTCCGCAGAGGATAAACAACAGATACATGACATGGGCCTTAGAGATGCCTGGCGGACCCTCTACCCCCAGACACGGGACTATACTTTTTATTCGCATATGCACCGCACGTACTCTAGGCTCGTCTACATATTCATTAGCCAAAATTTACTGGGAGCCCTCCGGGAGGCCAAGATTTTCCCACTCTCCGTGTCCGACCACTGTCTCGTTTCGATCTGTCTGTCCTGGGGCAACTTAGCACCCACATCTCCCAAATGGTATTTTCCAGCTTCACTCATGAGGGACAGGGTACTCTGTACGGAATTAAGTGATACGATCACAGATTTCTTCACCAGGAACGTGCCCGAACCCACCTCAGTGTTCAATAACTGGGACGCCTTCAAGGCTGTTTTCAGAGGCCGCTGTATTGCTCTTAACTCTGACTTGAACAAACGACGGACCAAAGAACGAGTAGATCTAGAAGCCGAACTGTCCGTAGCTGAAACGGCCCATAAAAACAACCCCACCAGAATGACCTTTCGCGTGCTCACTGCATTGAGGGGAAAGCTTAGATCCATATATAATAATCGGGCGGAGTATACCCTCCTGAAACTTCGTCACCTTTCCTACTCGCAAGGAAACAAGATAGGTAGACATTTAGCCCGGCAGTTGAAGGACAAGCGAGAGCGGGAATATATAGGCGGCATACGGGAGGGGCAGGGGGAGCCGACTCATAACGACACAGAGAAAGCTGATATTTTCGGCGCTTTTTACGGACACCTGTATACGGGGGAACCACGGGACTTAGAGGCACAATGCGACTATTTGCGGTCACTACAACTCCCCCAGGTCTCCCAAGACTGGAATGATAGGCTTATTACGGCTCCCATAACGGCCGGGGAAGTGGCTCTAGCCATCAAATCCCTCAAACCACAGAAAGCCCCAGGTCCTGACGGATATACAGCCCAATTTTACAAAACTTTCGCTCCTGATCTCCTGCCCCATCTGACCCACCTTTTTAATGCAATGGCGGAGGCAGGTACGGTTACTCCCTCGATGGCGGAAGCTATGATTACAGTTATTCCAAAACCAGGGAAGAATCCACAGATGTGCGCTTCATACCGCCCTATCGCCCTTCTCAATTTGGATGCGAAATTATATTCATCTATCCTCGCGGCCCGACTGAACGATCTCTTGCCAATTTTCGTCCACCTAGACCAGTCTGGATTTATTAAAGGCCGCCAGACCCATGATAACAACAGACGCATCATCCACCTAATCGAAAAGGCTTATAAGAAACAGATACCAGCAGTGCTAGTGGGGTTAGATGCCGAGAAGGCATTCGATAGGGTGGATTGGGCGTTTCTTTTTACTACACTCACATCCTTTGGGTTTACGGATAAATTTATTAATATGGTACGGGCTAACTATGTCCAACCCCGCTCGAGAGTGCAGGTAAATGGGATTTTGTCTGCTCCCTTTCCCTTGACTAGGGGTACCCGCCAGGGGTGCCCCTTGTCACCCCTCTTGTTCGCCCTCAGTATAGAGCCGCTGGCCCTGGCCATCCGTGCCGCACCAGAGATAAAGGGCATCCCTTTTAGTGGGGAAATGCATAAGATATCACTTTTCGCGGACGATGTGCTCTTGTCACTCACGGAACCGGCCACCTCTCTCCCTGCGCTGCAAACGGAACTCACACGCTTTGAAGCGGTGGCGGGCTTCAAGGTGAATATAGGCAAATCTTACATACTTAACCTCACAGTCCCTGCTGCCGAGGTTGAGGAGCTCCGGACCTGCACTCAATTACAATGGACTACATGGCCTCTCCAATACCTGGGAGTTCAATTAACGCCCCGGGTAGAGGAGCTATACAGGGCTAACTTCCCACCCTCTCTCTTGAAACTCCAAGCGGATCTTACATGATGGAAGCCGCTCTTTATCTCCTGGCTCAGCCGCATTCATGCGGTTAAAATGACAGTGCTTCCTAAACTCTTGTACCTTTTTCAGGCTCTCCCTGTCGAGCTCGACAAGGATTTTCTCCCTAAATTAAAATCTATGGTTTTACAGTTCGTTTGGCAGGGAGGACGTGCGCAGTTTTCCTTCTCAATCTTGAGGCGGCCACGGGGGGAGGGAGGGGCGGGCCTCCCGGACATTGGCCTTTATTACAAGGCAGCTCAGCTACGTGTGGTGACAGAATGGGCCAAGAGGGAGTCGGAGAAGCATTGGCTTCATATGGACAGGGCGGTGGCAGGGAGGACAATTTGGGACCTCATTTGGAGACCCAAGAGGGAAAGACCAGAGAATGCCTACATCAGTACGCCTACTCGAACTACCCTAAAAGTGTGGGACTCTTTATCACGTAACGACCAGTGGACTACGTTCCCATCACCTTACACGCCCATCCACTTTAATCCGGCCTTCCCTCCGGCCGTACAGGAAAGGCACTTTGGCCAGTGGAGAGAGGGGGGCTGCAGAGCGCTGACACACCTCTTCCATAATTACGATATCCTCACCTTTGACAGCTGTAAGAGGGACTATGGGTTGGAGCCTGCTGAATATTATCATTATCTTCAATTGAAACATTGGGCGCTCACACCCCACATTCATGAAGCAGCCACTCGCCCCCTTACAAAATTTGAAAAATATGTGCAAACTGTAGACTCTATGAAAGGAGTGATTTCTTATCTGTATAACTATCTTCTCACCTCTAAGCACACCCCGAGGCCCCGATACATGCACATGTGGGAGGGTATCTTAAAACGTGACATTCAGGATGGAGAATGGGCGGGGCTCTGGTCAGATATCACGAAATTTAACCATTCCATAGAACTAAGGGAGGCTCATCCAAAAACGATGATGGACTGGTATCTATACCCTACCAAGATCAAAAAGATATTTCCTGAGTCGTCTGGTATGTGTTGGAGGGGCTGTGGGTTACTAGGCGATTTTCAACATATCTGGTGGGACTGTCCAGTTATACGACCCTTCTGGGAAGAAATCCTCGCACAAATCAAAGATATGCTGGGGTACCCTATTCCGACCGCCATGACAGACATTCTACTCGGTCTTCGCGACCGCTCCCTCAAACATCAAACTAAGGCTGATAAGGCCATTATGTGGACCTGCATTGGGGCTGCGAAAGTAGCAATAGCGGCCGCCTGGAAGAAGAAGGAGGCCCCCGCTATCTCGTTATGGCATTCTAGACTTTGGAAACTACTGTGCCTAGAACGGATGGCCGATATATTCAGAGATGATTATAAGAACTTTGAATATAGATGGGGGCCACTGGTGGCCTTCCTTACAAAGGGACTACCATCAGCCGTTTGTCCTGCATCAGTCAGAGATATGCATCTTTTTCAATTGTAACCTACTCGATGATACCATGATTTGAAACTTAGCTGCATTAGGGTAGCCGCCACCAGTACTGGGGTGGGTGGGGGGGTTATGGGAGGGGGGGTGGTTCTTTGTTCTTCCTAATTCCTAGAAGTCATTTGTTTAGACTTGCTTCCTCTGAAGGGCACCTTCCCTGTTGGAAGGTTTTGGGTTAACACCGTCGCAAAAGAAAGACAGATGGATGGTATGTTTTATCGCACAAAAATAATCTAAACAACAAAAGAGTGTATCCCTTGAACAAGAGAGCAGAAAAAAGGGGAATCAGAATTTGATTCTTTAAAAGCCCTCACTCACCAACCTGGTTGGTGACATGCTTCATCATAGGGCCCCACCCGGAAGGTCGAATACCTCCCAGGTGTGCTCGACGCCAGAATTACTGCGGAGCTGGTAAAAGTTTGTTGTGACGTGATAGTGAAAAGTGAATGTTAAAAATGCCTTGGTTGTAACCAATAACTTTATTCGCCGGCCAACCAGGCACGGGTAAAAACAAAGTAAGTGATGAAAAGCTGAAATAGTATAATCAGCTAAATCTCACTACTAGTGAATGGTCAACATGTTTCTGCCACTGTCAAGCAAATAGCTGGGCATTCGTCAGGACCAAGGTGCGTAGACCCCGGTGGTATGAGCGCGCTAAGGCTCACCCAACCGTGAGTCAGATGTGAAAACAAAGGAACAGGGTGTATGGTTACGACCTGCTGTCAAAGAGGGAATCCAACCTTGTTTCGGAGGATTCCACATGTATACACTGTCGACGGGGTCCGGTGATCAGAGGGTTGTACAGGTACCAAGCGGGTGCTTGGCTTTGCTGGCGGTGTGCCTACTAGCCACCACCCCCCTCCCGAGACCCATGGTGTGATGAGCTTTCACCCAGTGTATACATGTGGAATCCTCCGAAACAAGGTTGGATTCCTCTTTGACAGCAGGTCGTAACCATACACCCTGTTCCTTTGTTTTCACATCTGACTCACGGTTGGGTGAGCCTTAGCACGCTCATACCACCGGGGTCTACGCACCTCAGTCCTGACGAATGCCCAGCTATTTGCTTGACAGTGGCAGAAACATGTTGACCATTCACTAGTAGTGAGATTTAGCTGATTATACTACTTCAGCTTTTCATCACTTACTTTGTTTTTACCCGTGCCTGGTTGGCCGGCGAATAAAGTTATTGGTTACAGCCAAGGCATTTTTTAACATTCACTTTTCACTATCACGTCACAACAAACTTTTACCAGCTCCGCAGTAATTCTGGCGTCAAGCACACCTGGGAGGTATTCGACCTTCCGGGTGGGGCCCTATGATGAAGCATGTCACCAACCAGGTTGGTGAGTGAGGGCTTTTTAAAGAATCAAATTCTGATTCCCCTTTTTTTCTGCTCTCTTGTTCAAGGGATACACTCTTTTGTTGTTTAGATTACTGACTTCGGGGGGCTAAGAGTGTTTTATACCCGCTCCTTTCCCTCTCTCTCTTGTTGTTCAATTGATGTTTTATCGCACTGCAGACCTACTCCCCGCCCTTGCTCTTGGAGACACTGTGCTTACTCCTTTAGGTTGCCTGGGATATGGCAGGGGGTACACAACTAGTGACGTGTATCACCTTTGGGTCTGTTTAAACTGTCAAGTCTTCTTCGTTTATCCAGATGTACCGTTTGCCAGTTTGCTTTGTAATGCGTGATAAAATGCTAATAAACATACTTTTGACAAAAAAATTGAAGAGGCTCAGTCCTGTGTGCCTAACTCTGTTCTATGTTTCTCCTTACCAGGGTACAAGGCCGTGTCTACCATGCAATTTGTGAGCCCATCAAACACCTGATGCTTGCACCTACTCAAACATTGGACTTGTTTGGAATTCCAGGACACGCTATTCCTTTTTTCCTTTTTGACTGATGGACATTTTTCTTCATGTTACAGCTTTTTCTAACTGTGTGATGTCCATTTAAATAGAGTTAATGCGCAAGGTTGTGTCAGGGAAATAATCCTATGATACACAAGGATTCATGCCTTGTGTGTTTTCACACATCCAAAGTAATTTTTTATAAATTAAACATGCTCCATGATGCACTGTTATGCTAACAAAAGTGTGTTTATTGTGTCTTAAAATGGCGCTAGTATTTTGACCAATATACTTGCTTTGCATCTGTGACACGTCCAATGGTTTGGGCCATGACCTGGTTGTGTCCCTCTATCATGTTGTGACAATGTACATATACTCACAAGACAGTAATGTACTCCTTCAGAGTGATGTGTTACCAATGTTGTGCACACTTGCTTCTTTGCCCTTTTCAACATCGTTGCAGTTATTACCTTAGGGGCATATTATCAAGTGGCAGCGAAAATTATCGCTGGCCGCGCTTAGCGTGAGATTTGTTATCGCCGGCTATCGCTGGAAATTATCGCCATGCTAGCGCTGTATTAACAACGCTTAGCGCAATGGCGATAATTATTCCAGCGATAGCTGTATTTTCCATGGAACATCGCTGGTTTTCCAGCGATGTTCCATGGAAAACAGCGATATCCTTGATGATAGTGCCTGTGGTCTTAGCCACACAATCCACCCCCATGTTAGGTATGCCTTAGTCTGGAATTTAACAGACGTTAAATTCCAGCGTTAAGGCATAGTTAACGCGATTTCAAATATCGCTACCCCTCGTTGATAATATCGCGAAGCTGGGTTAGCGATATATTCACATGGGGTTTTGTCAGGCACCCCCCTTGCATCTCATTAGAGATGCGAGGTGTGCTGACAACGGGCGCTAAGGCAAGGAAACATGCGCTAGCGTGTCCTTGTCAATAAAGCGATAATATTATCGCCGCTTTTCGCCCAAAAACGGACGCTAAAGCGGCGATAATCTTATTGCGGCCCCTTGATAATATGCCCCTCAGTTATTCAAAGTAATGACATTACCACTTTTTTGGGTGCAGAGTGATTTATTTGAGTGCATAATGTGAAAATATCAGTGCACGTCATGGGGGTATCATCAACAAACAAAAAAAATTATATAAGTGAAGATAGTAGTTGGTAGTGTTTGTAGATGAGGTATTCCGAAGTAGATGCACAGTTATGTGAGTCCATAGTCCAACTTAGACCCTCCAGCCAATATGGGAGAGTTCTGTGATAGTCAACAAAGTGAATGGTTGGCACACAATGGAGGATATCAGGAGCAGGTAGTCACTTCCTGGGTGTGATGCGTAGACATCTGTCTCTCACTGTTTCTTCTTTGGACGACCGACTCCACGTTTTTCAGGGGGACCCTCAGGTGCAGGCAGCTGAGGGGCTGGTGTCTCTCCGCCAGAGTCCACATCCCTCCCTGTGGCTGTTGCAGAAGGTGTTGCAGTGGATGTGGCAGGCACACAGGGAGGTGTGGAGATGTTGCTGGCAATCTTGCGGAGGGAGGTGGCAATGTCCCTGTACACCTCAGTCTGTTCATCCATTTTTGACATAAACCTGTCCAGTTTTTCATTTTGGACTGCCTGCTGCTGTTGCATAGTACTGAGGATTCCTATGACCTGGCCCATCTCTCCTTGTGAATCCTCATATGCATTGAGGATTCTTGAGAGGTTTTGGATCTCCACATCATCCGCAACAGCTGCATAATGTTGCCGATCCCCACGACACCTCACACCACCCCTACCCACCCGAGCAGGACCAGTTGGTGCTGGCACAGTCGACACAGAGCCTCCTTCATTGTTGACATTGGTGTTGTTGGGCAACTCCAGAGTGCCCTGTGTTGCTGTGGTGTTGTTGGTCTCCTGGGATGCTGTGTCCGTGCGGGTAGGGGTCAGCTGGGTGTTGGCTGCTGAGGCAGGAGTGTTCGCAGAGGATCCGGATGTTCCCGCCACTTGTGCTGTGGGGTGACCCATACCAGAAGGACCAGGTCTGTCACAGTCATCAGAAGAACGATGAGAGTTATCAACGCCAGAGGGCTCTTGGTCAATCGGAGTCTGTGCCTGGCTGTCCTGGATGGTTCCAGTGTTGTCCTCAGCTGGCACTGTAGGTACAAACATAACACAATGATTGATGTGAATGTTCACTGCAACTGAAATCAAACACATTACATAGGCTAACTAAGCTCATGATAAGTAACTGAAAATAGATTTGACTCCTTGATCCATGATGCAGACATATCTTTTGTGAGGACTCTATTTTTGAGACAAAAGGGGGATTGATGGACATATCCAGGTATGTGCATCAATGGGCCTGTTGTGTTTGATTCACAGAGCATGTTGGAAGACATTGACAGGTTATTGACACACATTGAATGACACAGGTGTGTTTTGGTTGTCCACATATATTCTTGCACAGTGATATACATACACTATTTCTTGCCCTTTGTGCATACTCTTCTTGTGCCTGTGTACTGGTCTTAGTACATGTCTTCAGCAGTCACATTGGTGTGTCTGCCATCACACTCACATTCTGTTGACTTAGCGTGATAGGTGTGGGAATGGAGTGATTGAGGTGCTTCTAGATTTCATCTCATTCTACACATGTGAATGGCTGTGAGTAGGAGAATTGTGTGACAGTTTAACTTTGTGTCTACACAGATCATGTACTTTGTACATTGACTCCATGGTCAAATGATTTCACAATCTTACCTTTGTGCCATTTTGTGGCAAAGAACTATGATTAACTGATGTTTTAGTGATTGTTGTATATTTGTGAAACTTACACCCCTCCTCCCACCCAGCCCCACCATGCCACACGGAAGAGTGTTGTGCAGCCAATGTTTGTGAGTGTCTGTGAAAGATATGTGTCTATGGTGGCTGGTCTTTGTGGCACATAGGCAAATGTGGCAGTTGTGATAGGTTCAGACAACAGTCCCCAGTGCCTGCCATCTTGCAAGTACACATGAACTCACTGAGAGATAGACATTGCCCACAATACAGCGGTTTTGCTGTGTGTGTAGGAGTGTTTGCTGTTGTTCCAAGTCCCATCAGTGCCACTCCTACATACACCTTCATGCCCAGTGCTAACAGGCAACCAGAACATGAGCTTAGCTCACAGTGTGTCCAAATATAATGGTCGGCTGTCTGGCACTGGGAACTTGTTTCTGACTTGTACACAACTTGCCTCATGGCCTTGTGCACCACACAGCATGCCACAGTCTCTGCCATTTCATATTAGTCTGTCCACTCACTGTCAGGTAATCACGGTTTTTAGAGGTCTTATAGGGCTGTTTCTGCAGATGAGTGTTCACAATGGACAGGCATCCCATCAGGCCATGTAATACGCACACTCTTTCTTGCATGCAAATGCCAAACACATGGAACTATGCTTTCCTGCAAGTGTATGGATGTGTACTGACAAGTCTGGCGGACACTGGTGTCCGGTGTTTTGAGCACAAGTCAATGTTGCTATTTGTTGACAAGTCAGACACCAGTGCCCCGTGTCATGCATCCTGCTAGTAAAGTCAAAATCACTGTGTGTACGCTTAGTTCATGTTGGTCTGTTTGTGATGTTGATGAAGGTGTATGTTGTCCACTGCCTGATGTGATTAGTAGGATTTCGAAATTCTCCTCCTCCGAGCAACCCAGCACAGTCCTCTGTGACTTTGACTAACTGGCAGTGATGGTAAGTGTTCTGACCAGGCTGCAGACACTGGTGCATGGTGGTAAATGTGAATCAAAATCACAGAAAAAACCTTGTGCTGAAAACACCATGCAGCAGTGTCAGACATCTTGGCAGCACATTGCCAATCACTGTCAGGTAAGCAGAGTTCCATATATGCTATTTTGGCTATGTGTGAGGGTGTGTGCAGGCCAGAGCATGATGGTAGATATGGTCATGGCAGATACTCCTCTTCACAACCAGCACAACCAGCTCATCTGTGGCAATGGCTACCTGACAGTTAATGTAATGTACTCACAAGATGGCAGACACAGTTGCATGATGTTTTGTGCACAGGGCCTTGCTGGAAGTTGGTTTCAAGATCAACACTATGCAGCAGTGTCAGCCACCTTGCCAGTACACTTCTCCTCACTGTGATGTAAGCATATGCCCAGGGGAGTTTGAATGGCTGGGTGGGTGGATGAGTATTTTCAATGTCTACAAGTCACATGATGCCTTGGCCCACACACACCTTCCCACATATCAGCAAAAGGCTAACTGTTACTCTGCTCCCCTGACAGTGAGTGTGAATGTACTTGCAAGTTGTCTGATACTGATGACTGGTGCCTATGTGTCCACAAGCAGTGCGTAGTTGTACAGGCAGATGTCACCAGTGTCAGTCTTTTTGTCAGTGGATTTCTATTCACCATCAGGTATGCATGGTTCTTGGTGGTCTGTTTGTGCTGTTTGTGAGGAGGAGTGTTTGCCATGACTCCATCTGCCATCATGCTCCATACTCCACACACCTTCCTACATATCATGAATATCTTAACTGTGAGTCTACTTTCCAGACGGTGATTGGCAATGTGCTTCAGACATGTCTGACATTGGTGACAGGTGTCTGATTTGTCCACTGCTCACCAACAGTGCCTTGGACTCAAAACATCAGTGTGCAGGGCCAGACAGCTTGCCAGTACATTTTAATTGACTGTAATGAAAGCTCATTTAAATGTTGTCTTGTTGGTCTGTGTGTGAGGATGAGTGTTTGCACTGACTTCCCCACCCATCATGCCCTGTCCTACACACACCTTCACAGCCAGCACAGACAGCAGACCAGGATCTATGCTATCCCTGATGCTGAACGGAAACTGTACTATCAAGATGTCTGACACTGGGTAGTGGTGTGAGGAGCACAAGGCCATGTTAGGAGTTGTGGACAACTCTAACACCATGTACAAGTGTCAGACATCCTGCAAGTACACTTCCAATCACTGTCAGGACACCACTCTTCCTGGTGGCCTTGTTGGTCTGTGTGTGAAGGTGTGTGTGTGGGATAGAGCCTGATAGGTGATGTTGTCAGTGCAAACACTCATTCTCCCACATTACCCAAACAGGTTATATGGGCCTATGTCTACCTGACAGTGAATGGAAGTTTAATGTAGAGCTGTCTGACACTGTTGCGTGTAGTTTGACTTGACTACAACTCCCATCAGACCTTGTTCTCCAAACAGCATGCAGCAGGGTCAGCCATGTTGCTTGTATTTTTCCACTGACTGTGAGGCTTGCATAATCCCATCATGTCTGTGTGGGCTGTGTGTGTGGAAGAGTGTTTGCAGTAACTACAAGTCCCATGGGGCCTGTGGCCAGACCCACCTTCCCAGACATCCCAAACAGACTACCTGTGACTGTGATTTCCTGTGAGTGAGTGGAAAAGTACTGGGCCAAGATGTCTGACACTGGTGCGTGTAGTTTGACTTGACTACAACTCCCATCAGGCCTTGTTCTCCAGACAGCATGCAGCAGGGTCAGCCATGTTGCTGGTACTTTTCCACTGACTGTGAGGCTTGCATAATCCCAGCATGTCTGTGTGGGCTGTGTGTGTGGAAGAGTGTTTGCAGTGACTACAAGTCCCATGGGGCCTGTGGCCAGACCCACCTTCCAAGACATCCCAAACAGACTACCTGTGACTGTGCTTTCCTGTGAGTGAGTGGAAAAGTACTGGGCCAAGATGTCTGACACTGGTGCGTGTAGTTTGACTTGACTACAACTCCCTTCAGGCCTTGTTCTCCAGACAGCATGCAGCAGGGTCAGCCATGTTGCTGGTACTTTTCCACTGACTGTGAGGCTTGCATAATCCCAGCATGTCTGTGTGTGTGGAAGAGTGTTTGCAGTGACTACAAGTCCCATGGGGCCTGTGGCCAGACCCACCTTCCCACACATCCCAAACAGACTACCTGTGACTGTGCTTTCCTGTGAGTGAGTGGAAAAGTACTGGGCCAAGATGTCTGACACTGGGGCGTGTAGTTTGACTTGACTACAACTCCCATCAGGCCTTGTTCTCCAGACAGCATGCAGCAGGATCAGCCATGTTGCTGTTACTTTTCCACTGACTGTGAGGCTTGCTTAATCCCAGCATGTCTGTGTGGGCTGTGTATGTGGAAGAGTGTTTGCAGTAACTACAAGTCCCACGGGGCCTGTGGCCAGACCCACCTTCCCAGACATCCCAAACAGACTACCTGTGACTGTGCTAATCCTGTGAGTGAGTGGAAAAGTACTGGGCCAAGATGTCTGACACTGGTGCTAGTTGTGTGGAGCAGATGGATTATCTGTGAGTTTTTGAGAAGTATGTACATGGTTATGGTTGGTTGCATTATCAATCACTTTTGAGTTATTTATGTATGAAATATGACATACACATCAAATGCTATTAGAATCTAGTAAATTTTTTCATTTTCAACCGGCCTTTGTTTAACAGTATCCTTTGAAGTGCTGGTACTAGAGGTGTGATTAATAACTTTATTTGAATGTGGATTGTGTACTCACCAGACTCTTGTGATCCTGGGATTCCATAGACGCCCTCCGGCGGAAGGATGTCACGCACCTTCTCCTCCCAGGAGGTGAAGTGGACAGGTTCTGCAGGAGGGCCACCGCCAGTCTGCTGGCTTTGGAAATGTTCCCTGGCCATCAGCTTCTTGACCCTCCTTTGCAAATCATAGTACCTGGTCCTGATATCTTCCATTGTGTGCAAGCAAGGTGCTTGGGCATTCACCTTGTTAACTATCCTCTCCCACATCCTATTTCTCTGGGCAAGGGGGGTCTGTTGGACTAGGTTACCAAATAACTGTGGCTCTACTCTGACAATCTCATCTACAAGCACTTCCAACTCCTTATCAGTAATACGTGGTTGCTTCCTTTTGGACATGGTGAGGGAGAGTGATAAGGTGAGGGTGAGTGTGGATGTGAGTCTGAATCAGTAACAAGTTGTAAGAATATGTGTATTTGTAGTGAAATGATATCTGTGCTGGGTGTGTGAGTGTGTGAGTGTGTGAGGCAGAGAGCAAGGAATGTCTGTTGCAAGCTCCTTGTGAGTATTGGCATTTGTGGCAAAGGAGCATGGTAATGGTGTTGGCCCTTTATGTAGATGCATTTGTGGGTGTGGTTTTGATTTTTTTTGTTTGCCAATGCTTTATTTGTTTGTTTTTGACTCCCCCCATTGACATTTCATACACGGACTCACACGTTTCCATAACCGTTTGTCCTGCAACATCAACTCACTGCGTGTTGATACGAGTCCGACTCCTGACCGGCATGCGAATGTTGAACGTTTACAAACGTGTCGGTCGCATCGATCAGGTTTATGGAGCCTTGGTTCGGAATGATGGCGGTCCGTACGATTCGGTTGTGTTTCACATGGGATGCATCGTACTACGTCGAACGGAGGGCTTGCGGTCGAGTCGTACGGAAAGCATTACAATCAGAGTCGGTCTGGATGCTTTCCGCACGACATCGGAATCGGGCCCTAAATCTGACAGGTTTTTTAAACAAAGCAATATATGTTTTAGATGTGGTAATTTGCCATATTTTAGAAGTGGTAAGCCGAGTCCTGCAAAAAATGTCACATGCAATCTTTGCAACAAAGTAGGTCATTTTGCAAAGGTGTGTCAGAGTCATGTAAAAATTAGCAATAGAAAAACCTATGTTGAGGGGGGCGGAGCTTGCCAGGCTCAAAGATGGCCGCTGACTGAGTTTCCTATGCAAGCCGTCTAATTCAATCCGTCACTATCCGCATTGCACCCAGGGTCCGCCGTCTTAAAAGCTGGCTAGGAACTGCGATGTGAGCAGAGCTATCCGGTGAGGTGAAGATCGGGCTGAGACACGCGCCCGGAGTGTTGCTGTGTGCTGCCGCGTCGTGAGGCCTTCCGGCGCCGGGAGAAGAGGAGTACAGGGACGCAGCCTGCGCTGGGACGTGACCACGCCGTGAGGCCAAGCTCCCGCCCCGCAGTGGGCGGACCTGTGTTCTCTTTGCCAGCCTCGCCACTGTGGCGTGTGGGGCCTGGGGGCTTGCCCAGCGGACTCAAAGAACAGCCCTAGACTCGTGCCCGGGGCGCGGATATGAGCTGTGGCATCGCAGGGTTTCCGGTGCTGGGAGGTGTGGAGCACGAAGGTGCAACCTGCCCAGGGCCGCGGGAGCACTGTGTGGCCTGTTTTCCGGTCTGCGGTGCGTGGACCAGAGAGTCCTGGACCTGCCTCAAACCAGCGGTGAGTGGCGCATTGGAGTCCGCCTCGCACCCTGCCTAGAACGCGGCCTGATGGTGGAGCCTCGCCTGAGCGGATCGGCCACGGTCCGCCTACCCGCGCCATGCTGCGGACATCTACTGGACTTCTAACGTTACCTGTGAGTGTCCTGGCCCTAGCTCGCTCTTGCGTAGGGCGGCAGTTGGTATAGTGTGCTGCATTCCGGCCGGAGTGCTGACTTTTGTGGGGGGCCATTTTGAACACTGCTCGATCATCTGGCATGGCTGTGCCCTGGCTCCAAGGCTAGGTCGGCGGAGCCTGGGATCCATGCCCGCTGAGGGTAGCTTGTCAGTGTCCTGGTTGTACATACCTTCTTGAGTTGTGACTGTTTGCGCCAAGGCACGACTGCGGCTGGGGCCCCCCCTAGTGAAGGGTGCTACTACTCTAAGCCCTTGGTCGAGTCATAGGGCCTGGGGCTTTGATATCGGGCTTGGGAGCATAGTTTGCCTCTGATCGCACCACAATCTCTAAGGTTTCACGGTCAGGGGCTCTCTGTGGCCTATATGAGCTGCTATAAAACTGTCCGCGTGGGCGACTCCAGCACAATAGGCAAATCAGATAAATCTCAGCCGAAGTTAAACTTTGAACAACGAAAATCCAGACACAGGGATGAGCCCTCGGAACTGGCTGCGGCAGGGTAGAGTGAAGAATCTGAGGTCACAAGTGGAGACATCAAACAGATTTTGGCGACAATGCAAAAAAGCCTATCCACCATTGACGGGAAAATTGACTCCCTATCATATAGAATGGACCGTATGTCTGAAAGGCTGGACAAACAGGCAGAGCGCCTGGATATATCAGAGTGGTGAATTTCGGAGGTTGAGGAGGCGCAAACTGATGCATACAACACCCAAAAGCAGATGGAAAAAGCCTTGACTGCTTTACAGGATAAAACTGAAGACTTGGAGGCCAGGTCTCGGCGAAGTAACCTGTGCATTACTGGCCTTCCGGAATCCACTGCAACTGGGGTTATGGAAGTCTTTGTGGAAAAACTACTGACCACCTTGTTGGGCGCCGAAACCTTCACGTCTATGTTTGTCGTAGATCGTGCGCACCAGTCGCTAGGCCCCAGGCCCTCCCCTGGCGCCCCACCGTGTCCTATCATCGCAAAATTACTTAACTACAGGGACAGGGACGCCGCTCTAAAAAGAGCCAGAGAATTGGGCAAACTGAGATATGAAGGCTCCTCTATCTCGCTATTTCCTGATTTTACCCTTAAGGTTCAAGAGGCCAGAAGGCAATTTGTCCCAATGAAACGTAAACTGAGAGAACAACACATAGAATACGCTATGCTGTACCCCGCTAGCCTGAGAGTTGTGGTTAACGGCCCAGCCAACGTTTTCTCAGACCCTAAATCTCTCCAAAAAACCCTCAAAGAGTGGAATATAGCGGGAACACACAAAAAGGCCCCGATCTCTGAGGATGGGGCAGCTGGTTCGGCTGGAAATCTGGATGAAAATGAGTAGCTCTTGACTGATGTTTCTATCTAATCTTGTTTTGCTTACCTATTTTATCTTGATATTCACAATGGGGGCGATAACTAGTCTGTCAACCTGATCATTAGGAATGCAGCTTAGAACAAATATACTATTTAGGCTAAGTGGGCATGAACTATCTGCGGTTCGCACATATAAGCTGCATTTTGGTTTGCTTCCCACTTGGGCTATTCTATTATTCGCCTTGAATGGGCGGTTCTTCCCCGAGGTGAGAAATCACTACATGCTAGGCGGTGGGGGTGATGTTGGCTATTAGATGTAATGGCCGGTAACATCCGCCCCCGCGGGTTGCCTCCTGATTGGTTTAATGCCATTTTTGTTTTGTGTGTAATCTTTATGATCATTAGGAATGTTAAGTATTGCTATGGGGGGGTGGGAGATTGCTTGCATATGCATAGTTGGGTAGTGCATTGCGTGGGAGGGGGCAGGAGGGGTTTTTGTTTCACATTCACAGCCTATGTATGCACAGATGATGTGATGATAGCAACAGAGAGCTTAAAATATTGTGGTTTGCATGTGATAGAACATAGCAGATGTAATTGATGCTAGGGGACACAGTGCGTAGTCTACTGGGCAAAGTCCGGTTTATAACTTGGAATGTAAGAGGGTTGAACGACTTTAGAAAACTACACAAAATGGTTCACTGACATAATATTGACCCCCAAAATATCCCCATACACAAATATCGAGTTTTTAATATTGATGTCAAGAATATCGACATCCTATATTTAATATTGTAAGTACAAAAATATCGGAAAAAATATATAGATGTAAAAAATATAGTTGTACAAAATATCGATTTTAATATATATATAAAAAATAATATTAAATATATAAAAAAAAAATTACGTTAAAAAAATAAATTAGGAGCCTCCCTGGGTATGGTTCTTAGTGGATTTCGTTTTCTTCTTATGGGTTTTTCCTTTTTCCTTTTCTGCTAATCGTCCCTCAGTTACCTATGAGGGTTTTGTTGTTCTATCATCGAAAACGTTCGTTTTCTTCAGAAACATACAGAGGGGATTTGCGCTTGCTCTATTTGGTGGGTAATAGGAGTATGCTTGATGCAGGGCAATACCCTCCTCTCCAGGTCGGCTTACAGGCACTGTTCAAAAGGTGTTATGAAACTGTATTTTTACTATAGCTGCCTAATGTCGGGACTGTGTACCTGTGATGAAAGTCTGAACGCAATATGGTTATTGTTTTTCTTGCAATGTTTGTAATCTAAGCATAAAACTCAATAAACAGAATTTGACACAAAAAAAAATAGATTTAATATACATTTTAATAAATATAACAAATAAATGTAATTTAAAACATTTAAACATATGTATATAAAATGTCATATATATATTTACTTTAAAACAATTAATAAACTATTTATTTTAATTTATTTTATAATTGTATTTATAAAAATTTATAAATAAATAGTTATATATAAATACACCAATAACATAAAATCTAATAAAAATACATTATATTATAAATTAAAACATTAAACTATTTAAAAGTCTTTCAAATTAAATTTTCAACTTCAGTGAATGCAACAGTAGATAAAGTGTTGGATAGCGGAGGGGTAAAAATTACTATTCCGACTCCAGTGAGTGCAACAGTAGGGAAAGTGCTGGATAGCAGAGGGGTAAAAATTACTATTCCCACTCCAAAGAATGCAACAGTAGGGAAAGTGCTGGATAGCAGAGGGGTCAAAATTACTATTCCCACTCCAGTGAGTGCAACAGTAGTAAAAGTGTTTGATAGCGGAGGGGTAAACTTTACTATTCCCACTCCAGAGAGTGCAACAGTAGGGAAAGTGTTGGATAGCGGAGGGGTAAAAATTACTATTCCCACTCCAGTGTGTGCAACAGTAGGGAAAGTGCTGGATAGCGGAGGGGTAAAAATTACTATTCCCACTCCAGTAAGTGGAACAGTAGGGAAAGTGCTGGATAGCGGAGGGGTAAAAATTACTATTCCCACTCCAAAGAATGCAACAGTAGGGAAAGTGTTGGATAACGGAGGGGTAAAAATTAATATTCCCACTCCAGTGAGTGCAACAGTAGGGAAAGTGTTTGTTAGAAGAGGGGTAAAAATTACTATTCCCACTCCAGTGAGTGCAACAGTAGGGAAAGTGCTGGATACCGTAGTAAAAAAATTACTATTCACACTGAAACACTTAAAATATATATATATATTAAAAAATCAAAAAGATAAAAATTAATAATCAATATTTAAAAAATTAAAATTAAATGTTTAAAACATATAAAAATAACACATAACAATAGTAATTACATATAACAAAAACTTTCAAATACTATATATAATAAAATAACAAATAAATTTACCAATAAATATGAATTTTAAAACACTAAGGGGTCGATTCCGATTCGAGCCGGAAAAAGCACCGACCGACTCGGAGCCGGAATTTATTCCGACCGACACGTACCTGTGGCGCCCGACACGCCAAGTACGATGCAAAGCGTGCAAAATCCGACCGACACGTACGGAACCCAAGCCGAACGACCGAGCCGCACGGAAAACAGCAATCCGGCCGGAAAAACACGCGAATCGAACCGACCGACACGCACCCGGAACAAATCCGACCGAAACGTACACGCGAACTCCAAACCGCAAAGTACGATGCAAGGCGCGAAAACCACGACCGAGTCGTACGGAGGACAAGCCGTACGACCGACACGCATACAAAACCAAGCCGAAGTAACACAAAACACAGCGACAGACGCGTACGCAGCATAGAAAACTGCACAAACACAGCGTGAACGAAACGAAGAAGACCGTACGAGACAACTGCAGGGTCCGACTCGGTCACAAGAACGTTTCCAACATGCACAGACAGTACAAAGGAAAAATTACACAAAAAAAGGCCAAACAAGCAATTACAAAGCCAATAAATACTGGGGGGGTGGGGACAGAGAACAAAGACACACCCACAACTCCACCCATATAAAGGACACAAATCCCAACCATGATCCTTTGCAAATGCCATTCTACTGCCAGCACCCAACAGACAGCAACCACACACCCACAGCTCATCCCTCACACAAGCCACACACCATCAGCACACCAACAAATACCTACCTCACATACACCCAGCAAAACACACACTCACACACCCTCACCTGCACACCAACACACACATCACTCACCATCACCACCCATCACCATGCCCCCCAAGAAGAATCACAAGTTCCTAGATTGTGAATTGGAAGTCATGGTAGACGAGATCCTCAGGGTAGAGCCACAGCTGTTTGGCACACTGGTCCAACAGACCCCCATCTCCCAGAAAACCAAGATGTGGGAGAGGATCATCAACAGGGTGAACGCACAATCACCATGTCTGTGCACAAAGACCGACATCCAGAACAGGTGGTATGACGTGCGCAGGAGGGTACGGGACCTGCTCAAGAAAGACTACCTCCTGAGCCAATACACCGGCAGTGGCCCTCCTGCCAAGCCAGTATACCTCAGGCCCTGGGAGGAGAAGGTGCGGGCCATCCTTCCGCCAGTGAGCGTATATGGACTAGAGAACATCCCAGAGCCTGGTGAGTACACAACAAATGTACACAATATTCTGCCACAATACACACACACATCACTGTCAAGGGGAGAGTCAAACCATGCACTCATAGCAATTACACAGCAACAAGAACAGAATCATCCCAAAATGTGTATGTCAGTCAGATAAACACAACACATGCCATCTCAAAGTTACATTTAACCGTGTCATCACATGTACAAACACAACTACAGCTAGGCAGTGGCACAAATAGAACTAACAAACACATCCAGACATGTAGCCACCACTACAACACCAACACACAGTGAAGACCACTGAAAGAAAGGAATTCTGTGTATGCTGGGCAAGTCAGTGTAGCCAATAGCATCATGGGAGTCGTAGTCACACATATTGCCCCCCCCCCACAACTGTCCCATCAACACCACCATGAACCATGCGCACATCACAGGGAGTGGAAAAGGACTCACAAAATGGCTGACACTGGCTACTGCTGTGGGGAGCACAAGGTCCTGCTGGCAACTGTGCAACAACCAACAGCAGGACACCACTGACTGACATCCTGAGAGACAACTTCCACTCCCTGCAATGGAAGCACGTTCCATGGTGGGATATCTGGCTGGCTGGGTGGGAAGGAGGACTCGCAGCACTGACCATAGTCACAAGCACCTCCCCTCACACACACCCTCAACACATACTCCACATAACCCACCTGGGAGAATGCAATGCCACACATCCTAACTCAAGATCCCACAAAGAACCTCCACCCTGGGTAATGTTGTGTGAAGCACAGGGACACTCTTGGGACTTTCAGCCAAACAACTGCCAGGACAACACTCCCAGCCATCCTGTCAGCACAGGCAGCCCACCCCACAGGGAAGCAGAGTCAAAAGGAAGGAAGGATGGGCATGCTGGGAAGGGGGGTGGAGGCAATAGCATGATGGGAGTCGTAGTCACAGCTCTACATCCCCCACCACATGGCCCAGCAAGCTCACACTCACGCATGCACATCCCACAGAGAGTGGAAAGGCCCATCAAAGATGTCTGACACTGTTGCTGTGTCGTGGGGATCACAAGGGCATGCTGGGAACTGCACACCAACCAACAGCAGGACACCACTGTCAGCCATCTTGCCATTGCTCTCACACCCACACACACTGAACTCCCCACAAAAGCAAGTAAGTATGGGAATGCTGGGAAGTGGGGTGGAGGCAATAGCATGATGGGAGTCATAGTCACAGACATAGCTCACCCCCACAACTGTCCCATCACCACCACCCTGAACCATGCTCACATCACAGGGAGTGGAAAACGACTGACAAGATGGCTGACACTGGCTACTGCTGTGGGGAGCACAAGGCCCTGCTGGGAACTGTGCACCAACAAACAGCAGGACACCACTGACTGACATCCTGAAAGAAAACTTCCACTCCCTGCAATGGAAGCACGTTCCATGGTGGGATATCTGGCTGGGTGGGAAGGAGGACTCGCAGCACTGACCATAGTCACAAGCACCTCCCCTCACACACCCCCTCAACACATACTCCACATAACCCACCTGGGAGAATGCAATGCCTCACATCCTAACTCAAGATCCCACAAAGAACCACCACCCTGGGTTATGTTGTGTGAAGCACAGGGACACTCTTGGGACTTTTAGCCAAACAACTGCCAGGACAACACTCCCAGCCATCCTGTCAGCACAGCCAGCCCACCCCACAGGGAAGCAGAGTCAAAAGGAAGGAAGCATGGGCATGCTGGGAAGGGGGGTGGAGGCAATAGCATGATGGGAGTAGTAGGCACAGATATTGCTCAGCCTCACAACTGGCCCATCAACACCACCCTGAACCATGCTCACATCACAGGGAGTGGATAAGGACTCACAAGATGGCTGACACTGGCTACTGCTGTGGAGAGCACAAGGGCATGCTGGGAACTGCACACCAACCAACAGCAGGACACCACTGTCAGCCATCTTGCCATTGCTCTCACACCCACACACACTGAACTCCCCACAAAAGCAAGTAAGTATGGGAATGCTGGGAAGTGGGGTGGAGGCAATAGCATGATGGGAGTAGTAGGCACAGATATTGCTCAGCCTCACAACTGGCCCATCAACACCACCCTGAACCATGCTCACATCACAGGGAGTGGATAAGGACTCACAAGATGGCTGACACTGGCTACTGCTGTGGGGAGCACAAGGCCCTGCTGGGAACTGTGCACCAACAAACAGCACAACACCACTGACTGACATTCTGAGAGACAACATCCACTCCCTGCAATGCAAGCACAGTCCATGGTGGGATAACTGACTGGCTGGGTGGGAAGGAGGGCCGGCTGTCAACCAAATACAACCAATGCAGACCATGTTCACACCCCAACAAATACATAGAAATGCCCAAATAATGCAGGACAATGTGCCACACCAATATCAACCCCTGACTGTGACGACTTAGGACAATGCAATGTACAGGCCCGCATCCAGAGGCACAGTCACAACTGTCAGGTGTGTCAACCATTGATGCCTGCAGAAACATAACATACATTGTGTGTGTCTCCCAAAAACAGGTGATGATGGGGACACAGCAGCAGACGCTGAGGAGTCCCAGTCCCAGGCTCAAGAGGATGCGGAGCTCACTGGTGTCGTACAGCCTCTGCCCTCCTCGGACGAAGAAGACCAACCTGGCACATCCGGTGCAAGTCAACATGCAGCACCAGCAGGACCACCAGCTGCAGCACCAGCAGGACCACGAGCTACACCCCCTGCACCCACCCCTCCAACGACTGTCACCACAAATACCATCCCTGCCGACATGGACAGAACAAGGAGCAACACCAGCACAGGGACCCTGGACCAACGTGGGGCCATGGACACCACCACCACCACCAACACCCAAGGGGGACCAGGGTCATCTGTGCGTGCCACTGCATGCACTGCACATGTCGGCAGGGGTGGTGGGAGGGGTGGGAGACAGAGGTCGCTGCTTGCAGAGGTTGCTGGTGTGCATGATGACCCACAACTGGTATGCATAGCCGATGCGTACCAGTCCAGCACCGGAGATCTCAGCCAGGTAGTGGGGCTCCTCAGAGACATGAAACAGCAGCAGGCTGCCCATCATGCCCGCTTGGACTCACACATGTCCCGCGTGGAGTCCAAGTGGGACACACTGCAAGAGATGACGGCGGTGCACAGGGACATTTTACAATGCCTCCGCCAGATGAACAGCAACCAGTCCACACCTCCCTGTGTGCCAACAACATCTGGTGCTGAACAAACTGCAACTGCCACAGGGAGGGAGGAGGACTCTGGCGGAGAGTCCCCTGCACCGCAGCAGCCTGCACTTGAGGGCCCCCCCAAGAAGAGGGGTCGTCCGAGGAGGGAAAGTGAGAGGCCGATGGCCAAGCGCAACTCCCAGGAAGCCTGAACCTGTTCTGGATGTTCACCTTTGTGCACAGACTGTTCACCCTGTTGACGGCAACACAACTCCCACACATTGCATGGGGAGTACAAGTTGGACCAATGTCTCAGACAACTGTGGCCCCGATACTGGGGATTTTGTCTACCAGGACTTTCAATTCACCTAAGAACTTCTGATTTCAAGATATATGTACAGCACTACCCATCCTATGCACTATTCACACAAATGTATCACAATAAACACACTAATACACCATACTTGCCTCTGTTGTGATTCCAACGTGGGTGCTGTTATGGGGATGATGAACTGCAAAATTACACTGTGTATGCGAACTGCAACAGCAAGTACAACACAGGCATGTGAGTAAAGGCAACGTGACACATATGAGGGAGACACACCACCAGGGCTACACAACACATACACACCTAGGCCATCTGACTCATTGCCTACACTGATGTTGCCAGGGAAGACGGTGCAATGCACAGACACCACACCTATTCCCAGTTGTAGTCAAGTAGCCCACAGGTGCAGTAAGCAAATGGCAGTCAAATGTGTGACCACAGACAACGCACATCACAAAGTGAAGCACAGGTTTATTACACAGTTGCAACATGTCGTAACCACTACAGATGCAAGGTAATCCCACCTGGCAGGGGGCACACAGTCAACAACTGTAGAAGGAAGGAAGTCCATGGGTGTGGCGCACATCACCTGTAGGGACACAACAGCTACCACCCTGGAAGTACAATCACGTCGTCGGTGGACACAGTTGACCAAACGAATCTGAAAGTACCCTGTGAAGGACAGAAATGACACACAGTCAAAAGCAATGGAGAACAGGACAGAACAGCAAAACTCATGCACAATACATGTTACAAGATACCCACCCAGAACCAAGTTAGCATGTCAACACTGTTGGGGAGTACAGTCCACCAGTAAGCACACATCGCTACACACATCCAGTCAAGTAGCCCATGGACACACTCCAACAGCACCAGAGCACCACCTACACATATCATGCCAACTCACATCATTGACATGACACCTCAGGATACTCACATTCAGCTAAAGAAGTTGGTGATGAGCTGTGTGCGGACATCACCCTCATCATCATCATCATCACTGGCATCGTGGTCCAGGCCAGGATCCTCCACAGGTGGCGGATGTTGGTCATTGTCATCCTGGATGAGAGGCAACTCCTTCCGCACTGCCAGGTTGTGGAGCATGCAGCAGACGATGAAAATCTTGCACACTTTCGCAGGGGCATATGGGAGGGACCCTCCTGTCTTGTCCAGGCAGTGGAAGCGGCTCTTCAGGAGACCAAATGTCCGCTCAATCACTCTCCTGGTCCGACCATGTGCCTCATTGTAGCGCATCTGGGCTGGTGTCACAGGGTTCCTGAGGGGTGTCAGCAACCACGGCATGTTGGGGTATCCCGAGTCACCTACGGACAGACAAGTGCACATTAGCTGACTTGGAAAAGTGGGCGGAATACTACAGATCAGATCACACACAATGGCACAAAGTCAGTACACACCGACAAGCCAGGCACGCTGGTTCTGCATCTGTGCCATCATCCTGGGGATGCGACTACTCCTCATAACAAAGGCATCGTGTGCTGAACCAGGGAAACGGGCACACACGTGTGTGATGGTCATATCTGCAAGACACACCACCAGTGCATTGACCGAGTGGTAGTGCTTGCGGTTACGGTAGGCCTGCTCCTGGGCCTGTGGTGGTACCAAAGCCACATGTGTCCCATCAATGGAGCCAATGACATGCGGCATCCTCCCCAGGGCATAGAAGTCACTCTTCACGTCAGTGAGTCGTTGCAGTCTAGGGAAATAGATGTACCGGTTCAGGAATAGCAACATTGCCACCAAAACATCGCAGAGCACACGGCTCAACATGGTCTGTGACATCCCACCAGCAGTCGCCACAGTATGTTGGAAGGTACCGGTGGCAAAGAAGTGTAGGGCTGCCATCACCTTCACCTAGGGGGTCAGCGCTGTAGGATACGGCCGGCCAGGCTGCAAATGTGGGGCCAACTGCACTGCCAAATCCTCAATCAGCTGCCTGGTGAAGCGGTACCGTTGGATGCTGTCCCGTTCCACCATCGTTGCAAGGTCTGGGAATGGTCGATGGACAGCAGGAGCCCTGCAGTGCAGAGGAGAAGAAAGCAAGATTGTCAGTCAGCCCACATATGCGGCATTGAACACACTCAATATCCCAACATACATCATTATGAGGCACAACTACATGAAGTGTGCAGTTCCGTAAGGACATGTATGGTACATACATGGCCAACATCTGTCATCACGGTTCAACAAGTGGCATCAATAAGTCCCAGGTTAGCCCATTGGATATCATGAGGCCGTGTCACAGTTCCCATCTCCTGCTGCCGTGTCACAATCACTCCCCACAGTGACATGTGAGGACAGATGTGCCCCAGGCATCACAGCTCAACGACAGGTACATTCCCAGGGACCCTGTATTGCCACATGGACACTGGCATTACATGGAGTATCATGTATACACCACAGCAAAACAACTATGACCCCCACAGGTAGTTGTCCCACTTGCCACTGCAGGACAGACATGGACGTCTGTGACACACACACGCACAACATCAAAGTCCATGCACACACAACGTGGATGTGGAGACTGTCTCCCATTGTGCACATGAAATCAGAGACATTGTAAACACTACATGCACACAGACTGTGGAGGACCATCACTATTGTGCCACTGGGACACCCTGGCTCAAACATACCGTCCCACATGGTACTCACGGGGTATGTGACATGACATACACATACACCACCGTGAAATGTGACCATGGCACATGCACAGATATGAACAGTTGCACATCACAGTGGTCATGTACACGTAACACCCAGGATCCTGTCCCCATGAACACGTGCACAGCCTGGGGGTGGCTGCCCCCAGGTGACACCCACAGGACAACATGTACACCAACATACACACAATAGGAAATGCAGCCTTACATGCCTTATCATACAGTTTGGACAGGCTGTCGTGTTGTAGGTGTGCCCCTCACTCCCTTGGAGCTATCTGTGGCTGGCATATGTCCATCTGAGACAGGCATGGTGACATATGCCAGTCACTTGTACAGGGATGCGTTGAACAGCAATGGACCGATCGGTGCACCCGGCCGGCCCATTGCAATCAATGTGTGCGGGTACGCGTTGTACCCCTGTACGCGTTGTACCGCAATGGACCGATCGGTGCCCCCGGCCGGCCCATTGCATTCAATGTGTGCGGGTACGCGTTGTACCCCTGTACGCGTTGATCAGCAATGGACCGATCGGTGCCCCCGGCCGGCCCATTGCATTCAATGTGTGCGGGTACGCGTTGTACCCCTGTACGCGTTGTACCACAATGGACCGATCGGTGCCCCCGGCTGGCCCATTGCATTCAATGTGTGCGGGTACGCGTTGTACCCCTGTACGCGTTGTACCGCAATGGACCGATCGGTGCCCCCGGCCGGCCCATTGCATTCAATGTGTGCGGTACGCGTTGTACCCCTGTACGCGTTGATCAGCAATGGACCGATCGGTGCCCCGGCCGTCCCATTTCATTCAATGTGTGCGGGTACGCGTTGTACCCCTGTACGCGTTGTACCGCAATGGACTGATCGGTGCGCACCCATTGACAATGGCCTAGCCTGGCAACGGACGCGTTTTCGAAATTCGAACGAGTCGGTTGCTGGAAATTCAGTTGGTCACCCACAACAATGTTGCAAAATCATGTGTGTCATGAAGTTGAAGATTTGAAGGATGCTGTGGGCGTGTATTGGTGCTGCTATTCCATGGATTGGCCAGATTCAGAAGATGCAAACGACTTGGACCTATCACTTTGGACACAAGGGACAGTATCTGCCTCTCCAGCACATATATATTGCTGGCTGTTCCCCTGAGAGCTCACTTGCCTGCACTACATGCTCCAGGACGACATCTGCCACTGCACTGCTGCTGTCTCTGCCCCTCTGGACCCTGCAATGGCACGTACTGTGGAGAGAGCCCCAGCCTTCAGCCTTGAGGAGAACCAGGCCCTGCTGGACAGCCTACTTCCACAGTACAGCAAGCTGTATGGGACACCAGGGGAGCAGGTGAGTGTTCTGTGCACTGCCTTTCTGAATGTGCATTTTGTCTGACTAGCAAGGCTGAAAGTCTGCACGCCACTGGCTAGCAGGCTCACTGAGTAGTTGTCACCCCCCATAGTGTGTAGTGACATGCACTGGACAGGTATGGTGCAGTGACAGTGCATTTGAACAAGGTTTTACTTCCCATGCAATGATACCATGTAGTGACGTCTGGCAAACTGTCCATGGGCAGCGTTGCACTGCCTGTGTACATCATGTGCCCCTGTGATTGAGACATGTATATACAACTGTGTCATGCACGGATATGTTGCATGTGTAGTAATGGCCTTTTCACTTTGTCATCCTGACAGGTTAATGCCCATCGGAAGCAGGAGATCTGGAAGGACATCGTCCGGGCTGTCCGGTCCGTGGGGGTCTACAAGCGCCGGATCCGCAACTGCCAAAAGAGGTGGCAGGACCTTCGGGGCTGTACCCGGAGGATTGCACGGGTCCAGCTGAAGCTGTCGCCTCCTCGCAGGAGGGGCGGAACACGGACCCTGACCCCCCACATGGTCCAGATCCTGGCGGTGGTGTTTCCAGACCTGGATGGGCAGCTGAAGGCCAGACAGCAGCAAGGAGTGGGTGAGTCAAAGACTGCACTGTGAACTCTGTATTACATGCTATGTGCCCTCCTCTGGCCTGGTTAAACTGCCACAGTACAGCAGTCATGTTGTCCAGGAGCCATGTCCCTCTATTGTGCACTGCCCACTCCTCATCTGATACCCAGGTGTGGCCCTTACATTCAGGGAATTGTGTCACTTGGGACTGTGTCCTTGCAGTTTGCTTCACTAAAGGTGGGGGACAGCATCTGTTTCCCTAACTCTGTTGTGGGCATCATGGGTGGGTCCATTGTTCACACAATGTTGCTTTGATATGCGGTCCACTTGCTGAGCTGAGCCACCACATGTGCCTGGGGTATGTGGCACACACCCATGCAGCGGGTGGGAACAATGTTTGGGCCCCAGGAGTGTGCAGGTTACGTGTGTCACACATACATAGCCAGCTATCCACTGTCCAGGGCTCATCCCTCATTCATGTGGGGCAGGACAGTCATGCCTACTCCAGGCCATGCAATGCACTCTGTACTCCCACTCCCGTGTATCAGCTGACACATTGTGCGCAGTGATTTGACCCCTCAGGTGTCTGCCTCTGTGTCAGTGTGCTGTGGATTTGTTGCCAGGACTACTGGGGTGTTTCTGGGTAGGGGCTCAGCATGCCACTGGAGATGTGACCATAGGAGACGATACTTGTGTGTCACATAGGTGTTTGATCAGCTGCCCGTGCAGACTGGGGTATGCGAATGTGAAGTTGAGGCAGCTGTTCCCCATTCACAGCAGATTGTGAGGGGCTCAGGTTCAGAGGGTAGTGTCACAGGTCTCCCATA
This sequence comes from Calotriton arnoldi, assembly GCA_963921515.1. Lineage (NCBI taxonomy): Eukaryota > Metazoa > Chordata > Amphibia > Caudata > Salamandridae > Calotriton > Calotriton arnoldi. The sequence goes on from CAWUFW010001032.1 coordinate 3,062,593, forward strand.
TGTCCAATCGGTATGACCTGGACAGATGAGGGTTAAGATGATGTGTTGTGTGGGGGATGTACATGTGCAGCTCCAGGACTTGCATTCCCCATGACCTACTATTGTGACACAGTGCAGAGTGTTGTTGTCTGTCTGCCAAGTCATACATCACTGAGACAGTGATGTATGACTTAGCAGTCATGCCTCCGCCATGGCATGTGTCTACTTATTGGTGATCCTGCAGGGGAGTGACATGTGCTACATGCACACAATTGTGGCGATGGCTATCAGGACATGGGTGCATCATGGTGTCTGTCGCTGGTATGCATCACATGCATTTCCTATTTGACTCTGGGCGTCCCTTTCATCCGGAAACCTGTACTGACTCAGTGGCAAGAGTTGTGATGTGTGCATGTCCACATGCTACACCGTGTCCTCTGCACTGTCCAACTACTGTGTAGTTGGTGCATGTGTCCACACTGGGGTGTTGCTATCCAACAGACACCAGACAGATGGGTGCAAGGCCATGTGGGATGTGAGTGCCATGGTTGGCATCGGACTGACAATTGGCTTCTCCTGTTCAGTTAGGGCACTTTTAGCAATGTACAACTAATGATGCCAGGGCTTGCTCTGTAATGTGCTGTGCTCACATTGGTGTGTGCGTTTGGTGCAGGTGACTGATGTCTGTCTGTTTCCCCATTGTTTGCAGATACATCCACGGCCACGGAAGGGGACAGCTCCACGGACCAGGAGGAGCCGGAGAGCCAGACTGGGTCAGCAGCCGAGGAGTGGTCGGAGGGACCCAGTGGCACGGAGGGCGAGGGGAGCCACACCGAGGAGTCCTCAGCACCATCCACCTCAGCTGAGGACCAGAGCAACTCGGAGGATGACTCCCTTATGGAGGCGGGTGTCAGCAGCCACCACACCCCAGCTAGTGTTGCTGTCCCCGCCACCACCAGCACCACCACCGCCCTCCCATTGGCTCCCATTCCCCAGGTCCGTGGAGGCTCCCATGTTCGGGAGCGTGTCTCCTTTGGGCCAGGCACCGCACCCCTGCCCCTGTGTCCCCTGCTGCCCTGAGTGAGGAGTCTGTGTACCTCCTTCGCCAGCTCCATGTAGGGCAGACAGCCATGCTGAGTGTCCTCCATGCGCACACCGCTCTGTTGACTCAGCTGGTGTCGTTCATGGAGGGCATCTCATCGGGCATGTCTGACCTACAGAGGGGCAATAGGTCCATGGACTCCTCCCTGACGGCAGCAGTGTCCCTCCTCAGACAGTCCCTCACCCCTCCTGCCTCTGCTCCATCCACACTCCCCAGCACCTTACCCGTCCCAAGCACACATACACCGGCACAGGCACACACCAGCACACACACATCCAGCACACAGACACACACGCCACAAACAAAACGCACACGCACGCACAGTCAGGGGACTGAAACCAGACTCACAGGGGATGGGGCCCTGGAACACACACACGCATCTACGAGCACTGCGCAGTCCTCAGTTGCCTCTCCCTCCAAAGCACCCTCCCTTGCCTCACCTGCAACCCCAAAGACCCAGCGGCTCTTCCTCAGTGACCTCGGCCTCTTCCCCTCCGATCCAGCTGATACAGCATTCAGGGGGAAGAGGAAGCCCACCCACACGGAGCAGAGTGCCCCTCGCCCCCGGAAACCCTCCCCAGGCGCAGACAGACTGAGGCCCCCACCCGCAAGTCCCCCGGAGTCGTAAGAGCAAGACCCCGCCGCCGCCCTGCAGCTCAGGCACCAGGTCTCCTTCCTCTATCCCTCAGGCCCCCACTCCACAGGTGCCCCCACCACACCCTGCCCCAGGTTCCCCACCCACAGATATACCATCCCCAAGAGGATCCGGCCTTCTCCCCTGCCACTTGCTCTCCCGGCACCACACCCCCGCTGCGCTTGTCTGTGCCACTGATGTGGTGAGGGTGTCCTCCCCTCTGTCCAGCCCACCTTGCCTGTTCCCCATTCTCCTCCCCTGGTGGTAGGCACTGCAGTGGAGTCCACTACCACCCTGTCTGACTTGGGCACTGCAGTGGCGGACCTGTCCACTCCATCTGCAGGGTCCACTGCAGTCGTGCCGGCACCCACAACATCTGAGTCATGCCCCCCAGTTGTGCCGGCACACACCATGTCAGACACCTCCACTGCAGTTGTCAGTGGCTCTCCAGCACCCACCACCCCTTCCCTGCCTCCTCCTGGTGAGCCCTGATCCTGTCCCTGCGGTGCCTGGCCTGCCCCCCGGTTGCCCTTCCTAGTGGATTGTCCCTGGTTTTGTGCAGGCATGCGTAGGGTGACATCTGCCACTGTCACCCTGTTTGGACTTTGACAATGGACTGGCCATTGGCCTTTGTGTTTTTTCTGGACTTTCAGTTTTCATTACACACATATGCTGAATAAAGCAACTTTCTGTTCTCTAGTGGTTATGCTTCTGATGTACATGTTGTTGATGATGCTAACCATGCCCTTGCTGCAGTGATGGTGATATTTGGTCTCATGATAATGAAGTGTTACTGTGCAGGAACCCAGGTGGTCCAGGGGGAATGTGTCCTATCCTGTGGTGTATCCATGTCATCCATAGCAGCATCTGAGGGTGTCATGTGTTCAGTATTTGGCAATGGGATTTCCTACTTACATTAGCAATTTCACATCTGTGGCTTCCACCCCTGCACATCTGTTGTGCCTGCCATTGTTCAATTCGTCTACTTCCCTGACCGTGTGGCCATCTCCACTGGACATGCAGGTTTGGGCATCAATGGGGAAGGACTCATCTGTGTTGTCAGTGCAACATTGCTATACAAGTGTGTTGGATCTGTGCTGATGATTTCGTTGGCACTTCCATGACCAGGCTGATGTGACGGGAGCCCTCATTTGGTGCTAATTGTTGATTGTGTGACCAAGTGCTCAGCTGACATGATGGGGCCCTACTGAGGCAACATATGGCACAGCTTTTCTCACACAGGAGTGGAGTCCCCTCATGGCAGTGTGTACTCCTGTGACATTGCCTGCGCCCAAGGTGTGTGTTGTATGAGCATGTCTGTGTTTTCACTTCCGTTTTGCTGTGCATGCTGGGATCCCTAGTGTTGTACCTGTTTGTGATGCTTGCTGAGTTGACCTATGTTCCCCCAAAGTCTTCTCCCTGGGTTCTCTGTGATGTGGGTGCATGGCACATTACTGGTCATCAGGGTGTCACCCATAGGTGTGTTTGCTGTCAGGGCTGAGTTTGTGTGCAGACGCAGATGGGTCGCAGTCAGGTTTCCCTTGGCACTTGTTGTTTGCCCCTGTCATGTGATTTCCAGTTTGTGTTATCTTTCAGTGATTGTGACACGTTGTGTGTGTGACTGCTGGCACTCCTCAGGGTCCGGGCTGCAATGTTGGTTGTTGTCTATGTGTGTTCTTTGTGGGTGACCTTGGCTTCTTCATTGGTGTGTGACTGTGGCTGGGATCCCATTGGTTGGTGTGGTATTGCCGTCATGTCCATGTACAGCGTAGTGTGCAGTGTGTCTGACATTCAGGAGTCTTGTTGAGTGGCCATGTGTGATGTGTTTCTGCACCTTGGTTCCCACCCACCACCCTGGAATAGTCATGGGTGCATGTGCAATGTCACCAGTGCATGTGTGCTTCACTGCTGCACATTGTTGGAGGTCGAGGGGTGTGGTGTTGAGTGTGTGCAGATGAGAGTTGTTGCCCGGCTAGGCCCCTGCCTCCATGTTGGCCTTGGCTTACTGGCCATGCTGATTGATTTGTGCTTGTGTAGGTGTGATGGTAGTTTGTTGCTCAGGACACATGACTGTGGTTCACAGTGTGAACGACATTTAGCTTTGTCATCACAGTGGGATTGTAATGCAGCCCAGGGTCACCACATTGTGGGGGCCCTGGGGGTAGTGCTGTGGTGTGTCTGTGTCTTGCTGTGTCAGTTGCTGTTCCTACATGCCTGTGTGACATGTGTGATTTGTGCTCCCTCTCATCTGACAATGCCTGCTTGCCCACATAGGGGATTTGGATCCATGAGTTACCTTTGTGTGGCACTGTATGCACATCTGTATGATTGGTATTCAGGTCTCCTCATGTGTTGTGTGGTTGCCTGGGGACACTGGCACCCCCTCCTCACCTGTTGTGTATGATGTGCAGTGTGGGTCTGCCTGTTTGTGTTTGTGCATCTGCACCACTGCATTGGCATATCTTGGGTGTGCCATTGGCTGTATGTAGTTTGGTGGCTTTCCCCTGCTGTCCCTGGGACTCCTAGGTCATCGGTCAGCACAATGATCATGGTTTGTGTGTCCCATTGCTGCCATGGTATGGTATCTGTTCACCTCACATCTACAGTCTCCACAGGGTATCTGCATTTGTGTGCCCATTGGTGCAAATATGTGGGTCTGCATTCTGATGGTCACTTCTGTCATTGTGTCATTGATGAATGTTGACAGTGTCAGCCCCCATGGGTGTTGTTTGTCTGCACATGGCCAAAGGTATGTCTTATTTTCACTGCAGTATTTGGCTCCCCCAATTTATGTTGCAATGGGACACATGCACTACTTTGCCACTGATGTGTTTTATGTTCTGTGACCAGGAATCATCCATGCAGTTTGGCAGTTGCAGCTCTTTCTTTGTCAACACTTACATTTTGGTCACTGTGATGATGGGGGTTTGGACCCCATTGCCACAATGTTCAAAATGTGCTTCAGCTATGGACCCCACACTTACATTTTGGTCACTGTGATGATGGGGGTTTGGACCCCATTGCCACAATGTTCAAAATGTGCTTCAGCTATGGACCCCACACTTACATTTTGGTCACTGTGATGATGGGGGTTTGGACCCCATTGCCACAATGTTCAAAATGTGCTTCAGCTATGGACCCCACACTTACATTTTGGTCACTGTGATGATGGGAGTTTGTACCCCATTGCCACACTGTTCAAAATGTGCTTCAGCTATGGACCCCACACTTACATTTTGGTCACTGTGATGATGGGGGTTTGGACCCCATTGCCACACTGTTCAAAATGTGCTTCAGCTATGGACCCCACACTTACATTTTGGTCACTGTGATGATGGGGGTTTGGACCCCATTGCCACAATGGTCATGGCCTGCTTGCATTGTGGGGGCCACACACATATATGTGTGGCACATGTGATAGGGGGTCACATTGTATGTTCAAAGTCATGTTCAGTGTTGTAGGCATTTGACACAGTCTACACACGCTTGTCATGGTGTTGGGGGGATCTCTTTTTCTTGCATTCCCTAGGTTGTGGTGTGCTGGTTGTGTCATGCTTTGTCCATCCTATGAGTGGGGGTGGTGTTGGTGGTAGGCATCCAGCCCCCCCTGGGTAAGGGTGGTAGTAGTGGTAGGCATCCAGCCCCCCCTGGGTGAGGGTGGTAGTGGTGGTAGGCATCTGGCACCCCCCTGGCTAAGGGTGGTAGTAGTGGTAGGCATCCAGCCCCCCTGGGTAAGGGTGGTAGTAGTGGTAGGCATCTGGCACCCCCCTGGCTACGGGTGGTAGTAGTGGTAGGCATCCAGCCCCCCCTGGGTAAGGGTGGTAGTGGTGGTAGGCATCTGGCACCCCTCTGGCTGAGGGTGGTAGTAGTGGTAGGCATCCAGCCCCCCTGGGTGAGGGTGGTAGTGGTGGTAGGCATCTGGCACCCCCTGGCTAAGGGTGGTAGTAGTGGTAGGCATCCAGCCCCCTGGGTGAGGGTGGTAGTGGTGGTAGGCATCTGGCACCCCCTGGCTAAGGATGGTAGTAGTGGTAGGCATCCAGCCCCCTGGGTAAGGGTGGTAGTAGTGGTAGGCATCTGGCACCCCCTGGCTACGGGTGGTAGTAGTGGTAGGCATCCAGCCCCCCTGGGTAAGGGTGGTAGTGGTGGTAGGCATCTGGCACCCCCTGGCTAAGGGTGGTAGTAGTGGTAGGCATCCAGCCCCCCTGGGTAAGGGTGGTAGTGGTGGTAGGCATCTGGCACCCCCTGGCTAAGGTTGGTAGTAGTGGTAGGCATCCAGCCCCCCTGGGTAAGGGTGGTAGTGGTGGTAGGCATCTGGCACCCCCTGGCTAAGGGTGGTAGTAGTGGTAGGCATCCAGCCCCCTGGGTAAGGGTGGTAGTAGTGGTAGGCATCTGGCACCCCTGGGTAAGGGTGGTAGTAGTGGTAGGCATCTGGCACCCCCTGGGTAAGGGTGGTAGTAGTGGTAGGCATCCAGCCCCCCTGGGTAAGGGTGGTAGTAGTGGTAGGCATCCATTCCCCCTGGCTAAGGGTGGTAGTAGTGGTAGGCATCCAGCCCCCCTGGGTAAGGGTGGTAGTAGTGGTAGGCATCTGGCACCCCCTGGCTACGGGTGGTAGTAGTGGTAGGCATCCAGCCCCCTGGGTAAGGGTGGTAGTGGTGGTAGGCATCTGGCACCCCCTGGCTAAGGGTGGTAGTAGTGGTAGGCATCCAGCCCCCTGGGTAAGGGTGGTAGTGGTGGTAGGCATCTGGCACCCCCTGGCTAAGGGTGGTAGTAGTGGTAGGCATCCAGCCCCCTGGGTAAGGGTGGTAGTAGTGGTAGGCATCTGGCACCCCCTGGGTAAGGTGGTAGTAGTGGTAGGCATCTGGCACCCCCCTGGGTAAGGGTGGTAGTAGTGGTAGGCATCCAGCCCCCCTGGGTAAGGGTGGTAGTAGTGGTAGGCATCCAGCCCCCCCTGGGTAAGGGTGGTAGTAGTGGTAGGCATCCAGCCCCCCTGGCTAAGGGTGGTAGTAGTGGTAGGCATCTGGCACCCCCATGGCTAAGGGTGGTAGTGGTGGTGGGCATCTGGCACCCCCCTGGCTAAGGGTGGTAGTGGTGGTTGGCATCCAGCCCCCCTGGCTTAGGGTGGTAGTAGTGGTAGGCATCTGGCACCCCCCTGGCTAAGGGTGGTAGTAGTGGTAGGGATCCAGCCCCCCTGGGTAAGGGTGGTAGTGGTGGTGGGCATCTGGCACTCCCTGGCTAAGGGTGGTAGTGGTGGTTGGCATCCGGCCCCCTGGGTAGGGGTGGTGGTGCGCATTCAGGCCCCTGTGTGCATATGTGGCATTGGTGATGGGCATCCCGCCCCTATGGTGCTGCTGTTGCTGGTGTAAGTAAATTCTGCATCCCTCTGTTTGTGTGTGATGTGTCGTGTACGTGTTGTATGTGTTTTGTGGTTGGTGTCTGACTTACCTTCTGCGCCGTACGTGTCCGTGCCTGTTCCGGTAGTAAATGTAGAATATTGGTATGATCGGGACGAAGGGATTCATGGTTGGTTCGTGTCGTTCGTCTTTCTCGTTGCTTCGCGTCGTCCTCGTCGCTTCGCGTCGTCCTCGTCGCTGGCGTGTTTGCCTCGTAGCCGTGGATCGTGTTGTGGCGTGAATCGGAGCTTATGTGCGCCTCTCCCGGATGCTTTGACGTGCCGTGCGTAGCGACGGGTTCGGCGCGTACGGAAAGCGCATCGTACTTGTTCGGCCGGACGGAGCTGCATTTTCCCTTCCGTGCGTCTCGATTCTGCGTTTCCGGATTCGCCTCGGTCGGAGAACAGGACCTGGATTGGGTGAGTACGACTCGGCCGGTTTCTGTGCTGTTGTGTGCATCGTACTTACTCGTTCGGTATGCTGTACGGATCGGTCGGGAAACAGGCATTCGCATGGCTTTTTTCCCGACCGAATGGTATTGGGTGCGCCTCCGACCGAGATCGGAATCGGCCCCTAAATATTTACAAAAAAAAATTAATGACAAAATAAATGTATTTATTTAATTTCCTATTATTATTATTATTATTTTTATTATTTTTAAATTCATATCAGGCGCAACAGCTACCCAAAAAGGGTTTCCCGGCGCCAGCCAGAGAAGGAGCAGGAAAAGAAATTACTGATTGAACAGCCAGGTTTTGAGTGATTTACGAAAGTGCGTGTAAAACCTATAACACCACACCAATAATAAAACACTTCACATTTCTTAATTGAATTTATTTACATATTTTACATTATTAGTAAACAATTAAAAAAATTCTTACCAATAAAAAAATTATAAACATTAATCTACTACACACACTTTAACACTATAATTTGCACAACACTAGGGGTGGGCAGAGTTGGCGTAGCGCCACTACGCGGAGTTCCACGGAGTTATGGAAAAAATCTGTGGAACAGGAGCCCAGCCGAGGGTCAGTGTGCCAGGGACGAGGGTCCCTCGTGCCCGGGCAGGCTCCTAGATCTCCCCGGCCTGGCTGGGTTGAGAAGCAGGGACCGGGCCCGGGGCCTGGGTTTCGGGCAGGGCCTGGGGTGTGGGAGCCCCCGTCCTGCGGCCTGCCAAGGGTCCGGCTGCCCGGGACAAGGGTCCCTGGTGCAGAGCCCCCGAGCCCTCCAAAGGGCAAGCGGGAGCCCTCCGGTGAAGGCTCGGGCGGGCAGATTGGCGTCCTTCAGGCCCGGCTATTTGGTCGCGCCTTTCCCCTCGGCCATCTGGTTGTGCGCAATGCTTTCCAATGGGGTGACCAGATGGCTGGGCTGCCCTGGAAGTCCCGATGAGGGCTCGTTTGCCTCCCCGATCCCAGCAAGGGCTCCAGGAGGTCAGGCGCCCCCGTGCCGTGGGTCCCCTCTGTCACTCGGTGCGCACAGGTTACCAGAAAGAAGGGTAGCTGTCCTCCGGATTACTAGGGGCAGGGTATGCCAGAATCGTCCCCCCGGGGCTGGCGGTTCTCAGCCGGGGACCAGATGGGCTAGGCCCGGACAACACCTCCCCACTGCCCGGGGCTCCCTCCTCCGGCCAGCCGCGCGGCAAAGTGCCCGGGACGGACTCCATCGGTCCTGGGCGTCCGGGCCTGAGAGCTCTGGCCGGGTGCTCCCACCCCAGACTCTGTCCCACGCCCCGGGCGGGCCTTCCCCAGCTTGGATGGGTTCAGGAGCATAGGCCCGGGGCCCTTGGTGGCCTGACGCAGGCCCATGGGGGCCTCCCCCGCGCGGCCTGGCCCGGGACTGCCGGGTGGGCCCAGGGATGGGTTAAGTTCTGCCATGGGCCCGGGTCGGAGGTCCGCCGGGGACCCCCATTCTCAGCCCCGAGCCTGAGGCCCAGCTGGGGTCTCCAAGCCCCCCCGGGGCTCAGAGCCCCCGAGCCCTGCATGGGCAGGCGGGAGCCCTCAGGAGAAGACTCGGGGCGGGCAGATGGGCATCCTTCGGTCCCGGCCATCTGATCGCGCCTTTTCCCCTCGGACATCTGGTCGCGCGCAATGCTTTCCAATGGGAGGCGACTAGATGGTCGGGCCAGCCTGGAAGTCCTGATGAGGGCTCGTCCGCCTCCCCGATCCCAGCCAGGGCTCCAGGAGGTCGGGCGACTCCGTGCCCTGGGTCCCCTCCGTCACTCCGTGCACACGGGTTCCCAGAAAGAGGGGTTGCTTTCCTCCGGATTACTAGGGGCAGGGTATGCTGGTACCCCTCTCGGGCTGGCCGTTCTCAGCCGGGGACTAGAAGGGCTAGGCCCGGACAACACCTCCCCACCGTCCGGGGCTCCCTCCTCCGGCCTGCGGCGTGGCAAAGTGCTTGGGACGGGCTCCATCGGTCCTGGGCAGTCCTCCCACGGGGCGTCCGGGCTCGAGAGCTCCTGCGGGCTCCCCGTGCCTGAGGCCCAGCTGGGTTCTCCGAGCCCCCGGGACGCAGAGCCCCTGAGCCCTGCAAGGGCAGGCGGGACCCCTACCGCGAAGGCTCGGGCGGGCAGATGGGCATCCTTCGGTCCCGGCCATCTGATCGCGCCTTTTCCCCTCGGCCATCTGATTGCGCGCTATGCTTTCCAATGGGGCGACCAGATGGCCGGGCCGGCCTGGAAGCCCCGATGAGGGCTCGTCCGCCTCCCCGATCCCAGCCAGGGATCCAGGAGGTCGGGCGCCTCCGCGCCCTGGGTCCCCTCCGTCACTCGGTGTGCACGGGTTCCCAGAAAGAGGGGTAGCTTTCCTCCGGATTACTAGGGGCAAGGTATGCTGGAACCCCTCTCGGGCTGGCGGTTCTCAGCCAGGGACCAAATGGGCTAGGCCCGGACAACATCTCCCCACCGTCCGGGGCTCCCTCCTCCGGCCTGTGGCGTGGCAAAGTGCCCGTGACGGGCTCCATCGGTCCTGGGCAGTCCTCCCCCGGGCGTCCGGGCCCGAGAGCTCCTGCGGGCTCCCCGTGCCTGAGGCCCAGCTGGGTTCTCCGAGCCCCCGGGACGCAGAGCCCCCGAGCCCAGCAAAGGCAGGCGGGACCCCTACCGCGAAGGCTCGGGCGGGCAGATGGGCATCCTTCGGTCCCGGCCATCTGATCGCGCCTTTTCCCCTCGGCCATCTGATTGCGCGCTATGCTTTCCAATGGGGCGACCAGATGGCCGGGCCGGCCTGGAAGCCCCGATGAGGGCTCGTCCGCCTCCCCGATCCCAGCCAGGGATCCAGGAGGTCGGGCGCCTCCGCGCCCTGGGTCCCCTCCGTCACTCGGTGTGCACGGGTTCCCAGAAAGAGGGGTAGCTTTCCTCCGGATTACTAGGGGCAAGGTATCCTGGAACCCCTCTCGGGCTGGCGGTTCTCAGCCAGGGACCAAATGGGCTAGGCCCGGACAACATCTCCCCACCGTCCGGGGCTCCCTCCTCCGGCCTGTGGCGTGGCAAAGTGCCCGTGACGGGCTCCATCGGTCCTGGGCAGTCCTCCCCCGGGCGTCCGGGCCCGAGAGCTCCTGCGGGCTCCCCGTGCCTGAGGCCCAGCTGGGTTCTCCGAGCCCCCGGGACGCAGAGCCCCCGAGCCCAGCAAAGGCAGGCGGGACCCCTACCGCGAAGGCTCGGGGCGGGCAGATGGGCATCCTTCGGTCCCGGCCATCTGATCGCGCCTTTTCCCCTCGGCCATCTGGACGCGCGCAATGCTTTCCAATGGGGCGACCAGATGGCCGGACCGGCCTGGAAGTCGCGATGAGGGCTCATCCACCTCCCCGATCCCAGTCAGGGCTCCAGGAGGTCGGGCGCCTCTGCACCCTGGGTCCCCTCCGTCACTCGGTGCGCACAGGTTCCCAGAAAGAGGGGTAGCTTTCCTCCGGATTACTAGGGGCAGGGTATGCCGGAACCCCTCTTGGGCTGGCGGTTCTCAGCCAGGGACCAGATGGACTAGGCCCGGACAACACCTCCCCACCGTCCGGGGCTCCCTCCTCCGGCCCGCGGCGTGGCAAAGTGCCCGGGACGGGCTCCATCGGTCCTGGGCTGTCCTCCCCCGGGCGTCCGGGCCTGAGAGCTCCTGTGGGCTCCCCGTGCCTGAGGCCCAGCTGGGTTCTCCGAGCCCCCGGGATGCGGAGCCCCCCGAGCCCTGCAAGGGCAGGCGGGACCCCTACCGCGAAGGCTCGGGGCGGGCAGATGGGCATCCTTCGGTCCCGGCCATCTGATCGCGCCTTTTCCCCTCAGCCATCTGATCGCGCGCAATGCTTTCCAATGGGGCGACCAGATGGCTGGGCCAGCCTGGAAGTCCCGATGAGGGCTCGTGCGCCTCCCCGATCCCAGCCAGGGCTCCAGGAGTTTGGGCACCTCCGCGCCCTGGGTCCCCTCCGTCACTCGGTGCGCACGGGTTCCCAGAAAGAGGGGTAGCTTTTCTCCGGATTACTAGGGGCAGGGTATGCCAGAACCCCTCTCGGGCTGGCGGTTCTCAGCCGGGGACCAGATGGGCTAGGCCAGGACAACACCTCCCCACCGTCAGGGGCTCCCTCCTCCGGCCCGCAGCGTGGCAAAGTGCCTGGGACGGGCTCCATCGGTCCTGGGCAGTCCTCCCACGGGCGTCCGGGTCCGAGAGCTCCTGCAGGCTCACCGTGCCTGAGGCCCAACTGGGTTCTCCGAGCCCCCGGGACGTGGAGCCCCCGAGCCCTGCAAGGGCAGGCGGGACCCCTACCGCGAAGGCACGGGGCAGGCAGATGGGCATCCTTCGGTCCCGGCCATCTGATTGCGCCTTTTCCCCTCGGCCATCTGGTCGCGCGCAATGCTTTCCAATGGGATGACCAGATGGCCAGGCCGGCCTGGAAGTCCCGATGAGGGCTCGTCCGCCTCCCCGATCCCAGGCAGGGCTCCAGGAGGTCGGGTGCCTCCGCGCCCTGGGTCCCCTCCCTCACTCGGTACGCATGGGTTCCCAGAAAGAGGGGTAGCTTTCCTCCGGATTACTAGGGGCAGGGTATGCCAGAACCCCTCTCGGGCTGGCGGTTCTCAGCCGGGGACCAGATGGGCTAGGTCCGGACAACACCTCCCCACCGTCCGGGGCTCCCTCCTCCGGCCCGCGGCGTGGCAAAGTGCCTGGGACGGGCTCCATCGGTCCTGGGCAGTCCTTCCCCGGGCGTCCGGGTCCGAGAGCTCCTGTGGGCTCTCCGTGCCTGAGGCCCAGCTGGGTTCTCCGAGCCCCCAGGACGCGGAGCCCCCGAGCCCTGCAAGGGCAGACGGGACCCCTACTGCGAAGGCACGGGGCGGGCAGATGGGCATCCTTCGGTCCCGGTCATCTGATCGTGCCTTTTCCCCTCGGCCATCTGGTGACGCGCAATGCTTTCCAATGGGGCGACCAGATGGCCGGGCCGGCCTGGAAGTCCCGATGAGGGCTCGTCCACCTCCCCGATCCCAGCCAGGGCTCCAGGAGGTCGGGGGCCTCCGCGCCCTGGGTCCCCTCCGTCACTCAGTGCGCACGGGTTCCCAGAAAGAGGGGTAGCTTTCCTCCGGATTACTAGGGGCAGGGTATGCCGGAACCCCTCTCGGGCTGGCAGGTCTCAGCTGGTGACCAGATGGGCTATGCCTGGACAACACCTCCCCAGTGTCCGGGGCTCCCTCCTCCGGCCCGCAGCGTGGCAAAGTGACCGGGACGGGCTCCATTGATCCTGGACAGTCCTCCCCCGGGCGTCCGGGCCCGTGAGCACCTGCGGTCTCCCCGTGCCTGAGGCCCAGCCGGGGTCTCCGAGCCCCCGGGAAGCAGAGCCCCCAAGCCCTCCAAAGGGCAGGCGGGAGTCCTCCCGCGAAGGCTCGGGCGGGCAGATGGGTGTCCTTCGGGCCCGGCCATCTGGTCGCGCCTTTCCCCTTGGCCATCTGGTCGCGCGCAATGCTTTCCAATGGGGCGACCAGATGGCCGGGCTGCCCTGGAAGTCCCGATGAGGGCTCATTTGCCTCCCCGATCCCAGCCAGGGCTCCAGGAGGTCGGGCGCATCCGCGCCTAGGGTCCCCTAAGTATTGCGGTGCACACGGGTTACCAGAAAGAGGGGTAGCTTTCCTCCGGATTACATGGGGAATGGTATGCCAGAACCCCTCTCGGGCTGGCGGTTCTCAGCCGGGGACCAGATGGGCTATGCCCGGACAACACCTCCCCACCGTCCGGGGCTGAGCAATAACAGGTCTGTGATGCCCTTAGATTTCCGGGGCTGCACGCGCGGTACACTGAACGGATCAGCGTGTGTCTACCCTTCGCCGACAGGTGCGGGTAAACCGCTGAACCCCGTTCGTGATAGGGATTGGGGATTGCAATTATTTCCCATGAACGAGGAATTCCCAGTAAGTGCAGGTCATAAGCTCGCGTTGATTAAGTCCCTGCCCTTTGTACACACCGCCCGTCGCTACTACCCATAGGATGGTTTAGTGAGGTCCTCGGATCGGCCCCCGCCGGGGTCGGCAACGGCCCGGGCGGAGCGCCGAGAAGACGATCAAACTTGACTATCTAGAGGAAGTAAAAGTCGTAACAAGGTTTCCGTAGGTGAACCTGTGGAAGGATCATTAACGGCGGAGCGGCCCGAGCGACCGACGGCGCCAGCCCGAAGCCCTCGGCCGCCTCCTGCAAGCACACCATAGGCACAGGGCCAAGCCCTGCCCTGGCGTGCCCCGGCCGGCAGAGTGGTCCGTGGCCGCATGGGGTGCTTGGGTGAGGACCGGGCCTCGGCGGGTCTTCCTCCGCCGGGGGAGGATCCGACCGACTGAGGGACAGGGGACGGGGCTGCCTGGCGACAGATGGCTGACGTGCAGGTGGGGTGACCCTCCCTCGTTGCCAGGTACCCGGTTTGACCCGGTCCCGTGCGGCCGGACCGAGGGGTTTGAAGACTCGCACGGTCCCTCCCGGTTACCCCAGGAGCCCCCTTCCTCACCCGCAGGTGGGTGGGGGGGACTCCTGGGCCGAGCGCCTGGTAACGTTTTTTTCCTCCCAACGGTGCAGTCTGACTCCCAGAGGGGAAGCCTTGAACGGGGCGCCCGGGCAGTCTTGCTGCGCGGGCGGTGGATGGACGGCGTCGCCTTCCTCCCGCCTCTCCTGGGCGAAGGTTTTCGGAAAGTTGCCTGTGTCTCGTGGCAGTGGATCACTCGGCTCGCGCGTCGATGAAGAATGCAGCTAGCTGCGAGAATTAGTGTGAATTGCAGGACACATTGATCATCGACACTTCGAACGCACCTTGCGGCCCCAGGTTCCTCCCGGGACAACGCCTGTCTGAGGGTCGCTCGATCGTCAATCGCCCCGGGGCTTCCCCGAGACGCGGCTGGGGCCGTCGCAGGGTTAGCTCTGCTTCCCTTTGTCCCCCCACAAGGTCAGAACCCCCGATCGCCCATGGCAGGGTCCCTCACCGGGTCCTGCCGTGGAGGTACGCCGCCGGCGTGCCTAGCCCCGCTTCCCCGCCTCGGCAGGGGTGGGGGTAGGTGACCGGTCCGCCCTGGGCCCGTCCCAGGGCGCCTGGTATTGTGCCGCACCTGGCTATCTGTGGTGCCCCACCGGCTGCCCGTGCGCACGTGCCTTGGGCGCCCACCTTTGTGGCCGGCTTCCTGGGGAGGGCGAACCCCCTCCGGATCTGATCCGGGGAAAGAGGGCGCGCGCTGCCGGGACGTCAGGCCCCTGCTTCGGCAGGGGCCTGGCCTTCCCCGGCGGCTCCCCCCGACGCTTCGGCGTTTTTTCCGACTACGACCTCAGATCAGACGAGGCGACCCGCTGAATTTAAGCATATTAC